>VZTX01025042.1:152990-340278 GCA_013400915.1 Pardalotus punctatus
AAGCCAAAGTCAGGCCATTTGTGAACTGAAAAATTTTCAGATTTTTTATTTCCTGCCAAGGCTGAAAACAAAGAGAGAGCTATATCTAAACTGAGAGCTTAATAATTTGGACTCTTAGATACAATTCATTTTTAGTTAGTTTAAATAATATATTTGAAACATTTAGAAATATTTTCATAGTTTCTGCATAAAGAGAATGGATAGTGAAGGGGGGAGGCAAAATGAGCACATGAATAACCTAGGTACATCAAATATTATTACTTTTATGCTCAGAGATTAGTCTATACAGAAATGTTCTGACTACTAGGGGTAGAGCATTCTCCTGCATTACTGGGTCTGTTAAATACTTCTAGTTTTAGAAAGCATTAATATGCATATTTAATTCCATCCATCAGCATTTGCTTAGAAAATGGACTGCTCATTAGCAGGTATTCCTGTTTGGCTCATGGAGCATGTTGAAATCTTGCCTGTGCACTCAGATATTCACCACAGATCTCAGAGAGGTCAAAGACAATGCTTCCTCTGGCTGTAAGCAGTCAGACATTCCTACCTTGCTTTGTTTCAACTGCTATCTCAATATGAAGAGGCACCTCCCATTTTAAGTGGCTAGTGCTGCTGCTACAAAAAAGATCAAGAGCACCCTGTGCAAGAAAACAAATGTTGTGAGGGGTAGATATTTCCAAAATACAGGGAAACTAAAATTAGAAAAAATGTTTACATCAATACCAAACCGCATGATATGTCATTTATCTGTTCTTACTACTCTTTTAATGAAAAAAATATGTTTTATTGTTGATCAGATGCATAAGTGGGCTGTGCTGGTCCCCAGTCAACACCACGTAGGGCACCCTCAATCCCTGCTGATGGTCTTAAGGCTCCATTTCTGCTCAGCCCTGATCTCCTTTCGCTCCTGCCTGAGCCTCTTGGATGGATTCACTGAGATGGATATCCCACTTATGATATCTTGCCAAAGTTTTACTACATATGCATTTCTCTTGTGATAGATGCTGGCATAAGATGTAGGGCAGAAATATTAAGTTTTAGCTTCTTATTTCATAACTTCTATGCCAGATTTTTTTCTCTGGAAGATACTGCAAAAGAAGGAAGAAGAAATAAAAAAAGAGGAAAAAATATGTAGTTTCTCTGAGTGATTATTAGTGACTTCTCTGTGTAGGAAATAAACAGAGTAGTGTTGGGTATCCTCCCAGGATCCTGTCAATTCTCTTTTCCCTGGTCTTTAGCCAGGCTAGTTTGGGTTGTGAGCTGAATTTTTCTCGTGAGCCTCATAGAGCAACAGCTCTCTTAGCAAGCAATATTTTTTCATGCACGATGAGACGTGCAGCTTGTTCAAGAAGTCTTCCAGACATACACAAACACCCTCCATTTCTACATAATAATTTCAAATCACTTGGGCTGATACCAATATTCAACTGCAAAACACCAGTTTCACCACCAGCCTTGTCAGAAGTCACTCTCACTGCTCAACTGAAATAATAATTGCCAGAATCAATTAGAAACCTCTGGGATTAGGATTGTAAATCCCACAACACAGTTGAAGTTTGCTTGGTGTTTTTGCAAGTCAATTATTTGCAGGAAAGGCACTGACTAGGGAGTTAAGGATGCTGGAGAAGGCCTTACACAACTATTACATCTATTTGAGCTCTCTTCCATACAGCCTCTGAAATACAATGATTTATTCAGGATAGCAAATAAATTCTCTTCCGATGGCCTGAAGAGAATGTCTGTGGAGCAAGGCTATAAGGGCACCTTTTTATTCCTTTGTGATTAATTTTGAACCATTAATAATATATTCATGATAAAAAAGCATAAAAACCCCATAGACATTTTTGCTGACTGTGTGCTGTATGGTTCAGATAAGAAACAAATTGTATTACTTAAATCATTCAAGCTGCTATTATCATGTATGTCTTGCATCATACAATCCTGATCCACAGGTTCTCACTGAAAATACTCTTTTGGTGCCTCAGGTGAACAGGCTCTTACTTCATAATGAGCTCAATTTTTGAATTATTTTCTAAAATGTAGTATCTTTATCTCACTGACACAGGGCAGAAGAAGTTTAGAATTTGGTCTGAAAACAAAAAGCAAAAATAAAAACCATACATTTTAATGGCTTAGTAATTTTCAACACTGTGTTTGAGAAATAAGTAGCAGTAGTAATGCATCAGAGCTATTTAACAACCCTCTTCGATTCCTGTATTTGCCTTGAAAGAAAGTAATTTAGTCCATTTTACCCAACCTAGTGACTTACACTGTGTGTGAAATCCAATCTGAAAAATTAGGGCCTGAATTTCAATTTGTTGCACCTGCGTTTATATAGCTAAGATACAGTATAGATGGCTGTGTCTCTGCAAGTTTGTCTGTGTCTCCTGTGAACAATGGAGAGACATAAATATTTTTAAAGTACAATTCATTTGACCAAATGTAGACATCTCCTTTAGGATGAAATTAATTTTACCTTGGCAATACTTAATTGTCTTTATTGATTATTAGAAGAAGCTGGTGTGACTAATTTAGATAGAGTTATCTACATTTGGTCAGGCAAGTCCCGCTTAACATTAGACAAGGACAGAAAAACTTTATACAATCCTAGAAGAACTTTGAGATTTCAATACTTTTCTCTGCTGAATGGGTTAAAAATTTTTCAGGGTTTCAGAAAATGGGCATACTTTAGGGAAAACAAACCAGTGATCATGTTAATGACTTGGGTATTCCCATTCTGGTTTCTCCCCTTTTTTAATACTACACAGTAATATGAATTTTATATTAAAGACAATTTGACCTTGGTCTATACATAAAAATAGCATAACACTAGAAAACGTGAGAAGTTAAAGATTCTGGATATTAGTAATTTTTGATATTAAAGTAATTTTTCTTTTGCTGGCAACTTCATAGGTTGCGCTTCTAGAGTTGAGATTAATATTAAATTAAATTTCAATCTGAACAAACTCTGCTTATTCAAAAGGATTGTGCCAGAATTACTCTGGGAAGTAGATTGGTATAAAAACTGAATAACTATTTTCTGTAATAACAAAATTTCCAGTCATCCTTTCACATTGAAACCACAGCACTACCAACTTCACAAATGAAAATTCAAATATCCAGAAACAATATGCAGAGTTATAGCTGCATAATCTTTACAGATAAGCTGTTACCACACCGTGCCACCTGAAATTCAGGCAGTGATGAAGCATAACTTTATCTTCCCTTCAAATCACTGAGCAGAAAACTTGGAGCTTTGCTTCTCAGAGGTACCTATTAGAAATTACACCACTGTGGAGGAAACTTCAGCTGGTGTGGGCTCGTTCCTGTCCTCCCTGAGCAGTCCTAGCACCCTCCAGAGGAAACCAATCCCATCTGTGTCACACAACCATCAGTGTTGGTGCCCTTCGGAGCATTTTGGTTTTCTTGTGTCTCTGACACATACTCATTATTTTCTGGGGTCTGCTTATCTCTGTGTTTCAGTTCAAAGGGACAAAAAGAAAGAAAAGGTTATGTTAGAGCTCGTCAGTGCAGTGCTTTTGCAACACTATGTTTTGTGCCTAGTGCTCTTACAACGGTGCAGAGAAGAAACTCAGAGCAAGGCTGGCTCACAGGCTGTTAGAACAACACCACTGTCAGGAAAAAACAAGAATGATGTGAAACACTGCCACGCTGCTGATTCAGAGTGGGTATCATGGTGATCTTGTCAGTGTGTCTTGGTTGCCTCTTGCAACTGTCTGGTTTCAGAAGGAAACTGAAGTCTGAACTAGCAAGCATGCAAACAGGGAATTTGAGGAAATAGACCTTTGAAGTGAAAGCAGGGGCAAGCCAAGTGACAAAGCTGTTTATTAGTGCCAAGGGATGCTGGATCAAAGCTGTTGGAAGCTCTTCTGGCTGGGAATGGTTTGGATGCTCCACTGTTTTCAGAACCTTGCCTGGTTGCTCTCCCTAACCTCTCTTCACCCATTTCCCTGCAAGCCCCCAGAGGAGAGAGGTGAGGATGGAAGAGGGCATGGTAGTTGGAGTGGTCACACAAGATGATTCAGGCAGCTGCATGTATCAATGAGAGCAGGAAAAACAGGACAACACAAGAGAAAGTCTCAGCAACAGGAACTCTTTGGGGCTGCTCTAGTATGTGTATCACTGCAGGTTGCTCAGCCTTTCTGTCTGCTCTAGGAGCTGTTGGAACTGGAAGGCAGGATAATCCAGAATATTTTTGCTTTTGCCAGGCTGCCCTATCCCAGAGAAATGCAGAAGGTGGCTGTTCCTGTTGCACAGCATTTCCTTTTCCTTTCTCTATTCAGCACCACCTAAAGAGAAAATAGACATGAGAAAATTAGGGAATTATGTAGCTAAACTGCTCAGGACTGAAACACTAGAAATGAGGAAGTCAAAAGGGAAAGGACAGCAAAACTAGTTTTTACTAAGGAAGAACTCCAATTTTCATATCAGAGGAGTTGTGGGTGCCCCATCCCTGAAAGTCCTTAATGCCAGGTCTGGTGGAGCTCTGAGAAACCTGGTCTGGAGAAAGGTCTCCCTGGCCACAGCAGGGGGCTTGGAACTAGATGATCTTTAAGGTCCTTTCCAATCCAGGCCATTCTATGATTCTGTGATTAAAAAGTCAAGAGAACATACAACAAATATTACAGCAAATATACACCACACACACACACACACACACACAAAATGACAGCCATATGGTGACTTTATTTCTGAAAATAGCCTAGTCAGGAGCAGTCCCATTTTTGAATAATTTTCAGTTTAGTCATGCATAGGTGACCAGCTGTGAAACTAATTATAGAAATTTGAAAAGCACTGACACTTGTGTGAAAACGAAACATGAGTGATGATGTCAGAGTAGACAAAAAGGCTGAGGTGATCTCCTGACTCTGAGCCTCATCATTTTGTTGGGGATAGATTTAACAGGCTTGAAAAGAGACCAGAGACAAGACATTGTGAACAAAGCACACAGAGAGAGAAACCTGGGAGGTTCTAGAACAAGCTTTTGACGTAGCAGTTAATATTTGTCCATAAAAATGCACTACCACTGACTCCATGTCAAACAGACAATGCTCTAGCAGTGGCGATGTTCTGCAAGGGAAACAAAAACACGGCAGAAAAAAAAATTAAATCAAAGACAGAAAACAGTGAAAAATCATGTGGAGTTCTAAGAAAAAATCCTCACTAAATGTCATACAGAGATGCAAAACGTCTGAGATTTTGAAAAGATGCAAGATCTGCAAAAGATTATGCTGCTTTATGAAAGTTTGCAAGTGGAAGGCAGAGTTTGCACAGCATGGACAAAGAGGATGTCAGCAGCATCATTACTTTGGATGTTTTTTTTCAAAACCAGAACAGACAAAACTGCAGCAGAAAATATCTAAGCAATAAACAAAAGTTGTAAATATATTATTTATTAATTCTAAGTTGAGCAAGGAGCACTGATTTTCACTCTGTACGAAATGAACCTGAGGGTAGCTGTGTTCTGGGCAGCCTTTCTCCTGTTCTGTGTTTACAAAGATATGTGTTACACTGGGCAATGATATTGGAAGACAATAATTTTCCTTCCCCCACAGCAGTAGACCTCTGGATACACAAGCAGAGCTAAAATGTTATTAGAAAGAATGCTTTCGGCACTGAGCAAAAAGCCACAAGCCTTATGATTAAAACTTTGCCTTTTAGGGAACTTACTCCCCAAAGGGAAGATGAAAACTAAATATATGGGTAAATAATGAACTGGAAAAGTTACAAGTTACATTTTCACTATGTGTGCATATGTGTGGGTATATGCTCATTTTCAAGTGGAAACAAGTTAAGCCTCTGGTCTCATCAGGGAATGAACTGACTGGGAATTCAGGGCATCAAAGCAATTGAGAATGGGTTAATTTATAAAAAATAAAAAACTCTCAGTAGGATCAGGAAGAAAACTGGCAGAACTTTAATGTCCTGGAGTTAATGAGTTTAAGAACTGACAACATGAGTGTACTTAATAGTAGGGAAAAAAAAAAGTGATACTGCCTTTCATGTTCTGTGTGTAAACTCAATATAAGAACATGAATTTGAGCAGTTCACAGTTAACCTTCCCTTTGGGAGACACTGGCTCTGCCTGTTGTTCTGCCACATGAGTTATAGCTCTTCCTCAAGCCCAAATTCACCTACTCCATGAGCAGTTCAAAAGTAAATTTCCTGAAAAGGAGGATTAAGCTCTTAGAGAGCTCCTGAGTCCACGCCTTAGCTGGCACAAGGGCAGGTTGTCCTCCATCAGATGTATGTGAATCAGGCACATGGAAGGCAGGACAAGGGACATTCTAGTTCCTTCTCAGCCATTAGAACCTCTGCTTTTCCAAGATATGGGGTTTACAGTTTTTGAACTCAATCATGGTTTATGGAGCATTTATGTGTTTAGGCATTCTTTAAAGCTTTCTCTGCAGTTTGTGGCATAGGCTTGTTCAGAGCTTCTTCACACAGCAGTCTGGATTGTATTAAGAACCTGCAGTGTTTCACAAGAAGAGGAAATGAGTTTTTGATGGGATGATGTGGCTGTATAGATGATGTTTTGAAGGAAACATGACTAATGGCTCTGAGGTCTCTGCAATGACTGAGGTGCTGTTCTGGTGTAAAGCAACCAAGATTGTAAATCCTTGAGGGACAGAAATAATGTGTCTGAGAACAAAATGAAAAAAAAGGATACTGAGATGCAACAAGACTTATTATCTGGGCATTAATACAGCAGACACAATCCAATAAATAAAAATTTTAAAAGTCAGGCACATGGAAAAATTATTTAATCTTTACATGTGGAATGAGAGACTCTGAGCTCATCATTACCACTCAGGAATGAAATCTTTGCATTAAAGCACGCTTTCTTTTGGAAATATCATCTCTACTCTTCTTAATAATCAAAACTCAGTACCGGGAATTATTAAGAACAGAATAGAGAACAAAACAGAGAATGCATGATGGTACACATATACTCATTCTAAATAATGCCATGTCCCTATACAAATCTGTTGAAGAATGGCTTGAGGATCAAGGCCATGGGGTGTTAGAGGTCTTGTGCGAGCAAAGTAAAGTTTAGATCAGAAGGGCTTTAAGCCGTGAGAATTGCAAGTCGTGCTGACAGTACGAAAAGCCAAGGACAGTGCGTCCTTGAGCGCTGGGGAAAGTACTGAGGAAGGGAGTTGCGGTTGAAGGAATGAGAAAAATCCCTGGAAACAAGAGCCATCTGTGGAAATGACATGTAAATGTAACTTTTTATAGCTAACCAGTGACATTATGACTAGTAGGCATAAGTAATTGTAATAGTATATAAGCACTTAGTAACACGAATAAAGTTGAAGCTTGCTTATTGCTCATATTGAGTAGTGTCTTGCTTCCCTTGCCGTCGGCACAAATCTGGCTTGTGGTCCTATCCTGTGTAGAATCATAGAGTATGAGGTTCACAGAATTGTCACACAGTTGATAAAAATCATTGAACAGCTGACTAAAGAAGCTGGAACATAGCTAACTTTGGTCTTCAGCCCAGAAAAAGAGGTCGTTGAGGGGATAGAGAGAGATCTGGGGCTTAGGTCAGCAAGGTTGCAAACAGCACAGAGCAGATCAGTTAGTCGCTGTCTGTTCCAGCACAAAGCTGGAGAGAGTTGGACATTAGTGGCAGACTCAAGGTGGTGTTCAAGTGAAGGCAGAGATGTCATGGAAATTCCTATAACAGGATGCTAAAAGTTTATGTACTTTCAAGGCACAGTTGAATAAATTCATAGCAGAGGAGTTCCTCAGGATACTTAAATTCAAAGAAATCACCCATGTTTAGAAGACCTTTGAGCTGAAAATTTCTGAACTCTAGGAGAATGCTTTGAGGATGTATCACATACACTTGCTCTCTTATCTTATATTTTTTTCTTAAACATCTGATTTTGACCACTACTAAAGACAAAGTTCTGGGCTGGGTAGACCTTTGGTCTCATCCAAAAGCGATGCTCTTGTTTTTAAATATCTGCAGATGGATGGAAGCATGACTGAGGTCATTACAACTTGATTTCATTACCATGCAATGAAAGAACACAAGGTAGGGGGAGGAAGTGCAGTGGGAAACACCCACTGCATTTTATTCTTCCCATAGCCAGTGAAGATCTAGTCAATACAGTCAATGGAGTTTAAGCTGTGTTTTTTTTAAATCTCATCAAAAATCATTGGCTGTTTTTAGAGAAAATGTGTTCCCAGTTCAACGGATTGACTGGCTCTGAGCTGATGTAAGATGAGAGTGATATGTTCAGACAGAGGAACTTATATTGTAGATGACTCAGTCAGTCAATTGAACTTTGAGACCTTCTAGACTGGCAAACTGAAAAGAAATGCGTGCCTAACATAACTGAGATAACTTGGTAGCATGACTATGTAAAGATGTTAAAAAAATAGAGAATGCAATTTTGCTCAAGAGAACAAAAAGTATAATTGCACAGATGTCTGTCTTCTCTCCCAGACACCCAGAGCTCTGACAGTAAGAATAAAATTGTTATTCTTAACACTCTGAAAGCAGAGAATTTTAGCTCATACTTGGTACTATGATATGAGGTAACTTGAGTTTCAATAGTTAGGACACTTGGAGTGGAAGGAAGGAGGGGTAATAATAAAAGAAATCAAGACTACTTGAACAAAGAAGGGAACTTTGGCTTTGTTATGTCTGTAAATTTACAAGGATAATAGTGTTGATGAAAAGCACTTACTATGTTGGAAACAGGGGCCTGGTGATTGTTTCCCTTCCTGACGTTCAGGGATACAAAGACTAAGTGGCAGCTGTCTGAAAAATGTGTGAAATTCCACTGTTAAGGATTTTTCTCCCAGCAGACAGATGGATTTGACTACACTATTTGTCAGAGCCTTATTTTATGTATGGTCGATCAGCCTGAATGGAGACACTGAAAGCAGCATTTGCTTTTCATCCTCTGCAATAACGTGAAGTAGCACGTTCAGGTCTATAGAGCAACGCACCCTCCAAGGTTCTCTTCCTTAGGAAACATATCCAAAATCAAAATTTTACCTACAGAGGGTAGGTACACACCGTTAATATGACCTATTTTATGCAAATTAAAGTTCAAATTAAAGTAGAATTTTTTCCAGGTAATAGGAGGCATCTTTTGGGAAAACAAAAGAGGACTGGTGCTTGCTTTGATTATGGGGAATCTAATGTAAAAAAAGGAGTGTCCAAACACAAAATTATGCATTTTTTCAAACTTGATTCAAACTTGATAAGTCAAACTGCTCTGAACACTAAAATTGGAGGAGAAATATTAGATTTAATTGGTTCATTTGGAAAGGAAAATTAAAGCAATGTTGCAAATTAAACTTTTTAAATAAAAAAAGTAATATTATTCAGTGGTTTTGGTCTTTAAAAATGAAAATATCATATCTGCAGCTATTCTGTGGATGTTCAGATTAAGAGCTTTTGATTAGAACAATCACCAAACTAGAGTTGCAAACCAAGGAAAAATCTATTTGCCTGACAGTGTGATAATGTGCCTAAGTATAGATGGCCTTATCATCACAGGGGACCATATTTGGTGACCAGGTACCTCTGTGTAGCTAGTGAATCAATTAAATAATTACACATTAATTAACACAATTTCCTCAAGAATAAAATTTAGCTTATTGTTTTAGCAATAAAATAAAGGTTGAAAACAAAATAATGATATATTAAAGTAATATATGCATGAAATTTTCGGTCTTCTCCACAGAAAAGGTCTTTTAAACTGCTATTGATCCCCCATAATTTTCTTCCAGTCTTTTTGTCTTAAAGATAGCATTCTAAATTCCAGGTGATCTCAGTTCTATATTTTAGTTTCTTGTCCCTTAGAGTCATTGCTGGTTTTCTGAACCCATTTCTTTCTATGGTTTCTTTCTAACCTCACAGCAACTTTCAACACGATATTTGCACACCAATCTGGTATTTGGAATTCTTGTCATGTTGGACATAGGTGTTATGCACCCAACTGTTTCATGCTTTAATCTACTTATCATATGGGGGTGCTCAATGCACCAGGAGCGCCCTGTTGTTCCCAGGAGCATTGCATTGGTTGCACTCATGGTAAAAGTATTTAATACCTGCTCTGTTCAGTTAAAAATTCCTTAATGTAATTTTCTATGAGAATATAGTCATACTGGGTATTGATGCTGCTGTGGAGCATTCAAAATATTTTTAATATTATGCACAAGCACAACCTCCCACCACCACTGCCTCCATTGCCCTTACATAAGTCTGTAAAAGAATCATTAAAAATCCATTAAGCTTGTTAGTTTGCAGAGCTTTCAGGGAATCTTGCTGCAAGTTTTGCTATTTCAACACTTACAGGCTTCTATTAAACATAGCAATCTTAGAGCTATAAGGGTTTACTGGAATGGCCCATTAAGTGAGAGTTTTCTAGGGGGGATTATGTCTGAGAGAAGAAGGGGAGATCAGAGTTGTAATTATACAAATGGATTTTGCTTTCTGCATTTTGTTTTTAAAGTAAAAGTGATTTCTGTTATCTCAAGAAGCCCAAATGCAAAACGTTAAAGAGTAAATGGATGGTGTCATGATTAAAGTATTTATAAGGGATTCAGGAAACTAGTTTCAAGTATTTGACTTTAGATATCAGAGAAAAAAAATCACTTAAGAACTGGTCTGGAAGTGCTGAATATCTAAAAAGTTATGTCTATTTAAACTGGAGCTGTAGCTGTCAGGATCTCTTAGAATCAGACATTTTTCACTTCTGTAGTACAGAGTTAATAATACTTCCTTTTATCCTCCTGTCTATTTGGGTATTAATCTTTTTAGGGTAAGGTCAGTCTCATTTATGACCTCCAGTTTCTCATATGGTTCTAAAAAATATTAATAAGGAAAAATATGCCTGTCTGGAGGATCTTTTCACTTGCTTAATTGGTACTCACATAGGAGGCTGTCGTAAAGAATCACTGATACTCATTTCAGCAGCATATGCAGCTATGCTTGTTCTCCCTGACCAGTTAGTCTTGCATTTTTACATGAGCTCTTTCACTGGCAATCACTGTCCTTGCACTGAGAAAGGAGATTCATAAAGACTCATTGCAAGCTATTGTGAGGATAGATTGGTTCCTCCATATGAGGTCTAGCTTTTGAATTGTTTGTTATTTCTGGGAAGGCATCAAGTTCTTGAAATACCATTGAGCTGCTTATGGAAATATGTGGTACTTGACAGGAAAAGTAAGGTTTCACATACTTTTTGGTTGGAAAGTGATATCTGTCTCTGACTTTAGTATACATAAAAATCTGGATTATGTTTCCCAGCTTTTACAAGAAACACAATTATTTGTATTTGGTATTTTCAGAGAATTGAATGCTTCTCTGTTTTGTAAAGGGAATTTGAATTTTGGCATGAGTACAGTCTTGGGGTCAGGAAGATACCTTTTACTCACTTCATATCTCCAATCCATTCAGGTTTGGCTCAATTGTTAGCTGCCAAAAATCACTATTCCCCATCTGTGCTTTCCTCACTAGAGCTTGCTAGAGGCTGTCTGCTAAAATCCGTCAACATCCTATCAGTCCTGCCCATGTACCAACCTAGCATCTTGTTTAACTATGCCACAAGGATGAAGCTCCAGATGGGATCATGAAAAACTGGTTCCTTTCCAGCTGCTCTTTCCTCATTTAAACAATACTGTGGGTTCATACGGAAGGGAGATTGGGCTGATAATGACAAGAGCATAAGTTCAAGTTTTGCTTTTTTTCATTAAGTTGCTTCACTTAACTCTGTGCCTCTCTCACTTATTATGCCTCTTCTAAAAGCTGCACAATCTGGAAAGTGATTTCTAATGTGGAGCAGCCAGGATGAAGCAATGCTGTTCTGTCAAAAGGATTCGCCAAATCTTAACATAATTCTAGAGCACTTTACTGTGTTGTCTATGTGGTGAGACAGCTCATGCATATATAACCTCAAGTGCAAATTTCAAACCTTCAGGTTTGATCATCTTATTAAAATGGACTTTTTTTTCCTAAGGCGCAAAAGACAGGCAGTGATTTATTATCTTTTCACATGCAATTGCTTGTAGGCAATTCAGAGACCTGAAGAACACTTAAAGGAGGAAAGATTTGTGCATGCAACTTTAATTTTCACATGTACTGACTGTTGAATGCTTGATGTTGAAAATGTGGTGGCACTGATTGGAAGTCTTACTTAAAAAGCAGTATATTTTAAGTTTGCCTATGCCTGCCACTGATTTTGGATATGATACATAACCCTGAATGGTGTCCTCTGCAAGGCAAGTGTGCATATGTTGTCAACTGACAATAATTTTATAGCAGCGCAGCCAACCATCAGACCTGGTTTGTTTAGCTGAAATAAAGCTGAATAACCTTGAGGCAGGAAGGAGCAGAGGAAAATATTTATATGTTCAAAAGAATACACAGGATGACTCAGGAATCAGCTCCATCCTTCTGTTTTTGCACTTCTGTGAATATAATTCCTGCTTGCGTGTGAATGTGCATCTTGTTTTACACTTTACTCAGTAAAAAGAGAGGAAGCTACTTTTTTTTTTTTGTGGGAATGATTACATTTCCCATAGCATTCTGTGGTGCACTGCACTGTGCTGGGAGCCTGATGGATCTCAGAAACTGCAGTAATGGGAGCTGACAGTGATGGATAGTGGGAAAACTAAGAACCTCAGGACTGATCAGAAGAGGGTGCTGTTATTCTGGGATGGTCTTGCATCATCCACGCCAGAACACAGACAATGCCTCAGCGAGATTCTGGAGGATGCTGCCTTTCGGCACAGATGTAATATTAAGGACTTGGCTATCGGTGGTAGTAATTAAGAGACAATAGCACTTTTCACAGTGAGACAAAGATTTCCTGAATAAACCTACATTTGGCCACTTCTGCAGATAGAAGCTCCCCTACCAAATCAAATTATAGAATTCCTCCCTCTCCTACCCTGCAGCAAACTACTATGTATTGCTGCTCTACACTACTGAACAGCTGTTCTTGTTCATCCTACAGGCAATTGCATGTGAAAAGATAATAAATCACTGCTTTCCTAATCTTGAAAACACGTATGCGTATTTCAGCTGTAGAAACCATGCTGGGTGAATCCATGCTGCTAAATAAAAGACCACAAGGGAGCAAAGAGAGTCTTTTCCCCTTGGAGATTTATATCACTTGTTCTAGTGCTCAACAAGAAGCAAAAATGTCTTTGACTGCAGATTCCTGAGACTGCTCCTCCAAGGCAATGAGTATGAAACTTCATTGGGTTTGGTGCTCTCTGCCCAACATCTTTCTTCAGTATTGTCCCCACAGCCTTGGCACCTTCAAATAGCCACTGTCATGCAATTTCCTAGAAGTTATCTTTATTTCTATGCAATAAAAGTATTATACTGCTGGGCTGAAACAGACCTCGAATTATTTCTGACATTATGTACTGAAAAGCACATAAAATCCTAATGATATATTAAGGCTCTGCAGGCACCACTGGGGCCCAGAGTTGGCCCAGGGACAAGGACTGTGTAGCTTAGACACTGTCAGTCTGCTCGATGGAAGGCAGTGAGTCAGTTTAGCACTGTCCTGTGACAGTGTAGCTACATCTACCCATCAGCTACTTCTACAACAGCAAACAAAATGGGCAAATTATCTCTCTGACTGAAACAGTAAAGCATAACTCACATCCATAAGGATAAACTCACTTCTCCACATCCAAAAATTGTTTGACAGTTTTAGGAAGCCGAGATTGTGCTACAGTCCCCTCACAACAGCACTTACAATCTGACTGTATGGATAATTGTAGGGTAATCCCTGGGCCTGGGCGCTTTTATTATTTGGTAGTACATATGTAAGCACTGGAGCAAATGTGTGTCAAGAGAGGGACTGTTCACACACACAGAATTATGTCAGCAATGGGTTTTTCCATTCTGGGAGTAATATATTTGAGAAAATTAAGGCTGAGATTTGCTAAAGGAAAGAAATGATTCAATGTAATTCATACACCTATAATCTTTAATTAATGGAATGTGCAAGGCAATATTTTCTTCCTCTGCAGTTTAGTGACACAGACTGAATTGAACTACACAATAAAATACCCTTATCCTCCTAAACACTGCTGGAATAGTCCTACCTATGCCAGATTTGGATCTTGACCCAATGTTGAACGGAAGTTTGTTTGTTCATCCTGTGCAAACTTGGGCTGGGGGGATTAACTGTTTAGCAGGGTGAACAGTTAGGTACTGTTGTATGGGCAATGGGCCTTAGCCCTGGCGCTGTCTATTTTGTTAATATAAGTATAATTTTACAAATTCAATGATCTCAGTGCTGGGCAGATCAAACAAACAAACAAACAAACAAACAAAAACCTCTCTAAAAATGTTAAGACAAAGTTAATATTTTTGGATAATGTTATGTTCATATTTGAAGAGAGATGAAAAATGATTTCATGAATGTGAGTGCGTTTTTCACTGTTATAATGTGTGGATTTATTGCTCATCTACTTTCCTGTAGCATAATCAGCAGAGGCTGGCACCAGCAATTTCAGAATAAACAGGGAAAAGCCTTCCAGTAAAATGCTACCAGATCTTGGACTAGGTGAGTTTGTCTTAAGCATGGTCTTACAAGTATTTTGTCAGTTCTAAAAGTGTTGTGTTGTTTTTGTTGATTCACTGCTCATTGGCTGACTCAATATTTGCTCTTATACTGCTACTTCCGTTATTTGTACATATTTATAATTTCTCTTTTAATTCTGCTAGCCTCTTAGCCTCCTCTGGCAACAGGCTGTGCTTTATCCAGATCAAAACCTGGTTAGTTTGCTTTGTGTTCTTTTTTTTCTTAATGTGAAACACCGTGACCCACTCAAATTATCTCCAAAAAACTTGCTTACACAGGAACATGTGGAAAAGTTCATCATGATCTAACTAGAAGTTTGGTTTCAAATCATATTAAGAACCTATATGAACAACTGAAAGTCAGCTCTGAGTCACTTTGCTTACCTTATGTCTTTTTCTGACTGCCCCTCATATAAAAAATCTCTATATTAAAGTTTCTCCATGCAACTTTCCACTTAATTCTCCAAGATTGGTGTTTGTGATTTGTTCACTGTCACTGGATTTTAAACTGAAAAAGCTTTGACTTGTTAATGTCTACTGATTGACTCTGTAAGGGGATCTGCACTGGAATAATACTATCATATGGCTTAGACTTGAATTTGCTTCACAGTAACTTCCTGAGGAAGGCCAAACCTTCACTGCCACCTGGTGAAGTACTGGCATCATTCTAAAAGTTATTACTCGGCACAGTCTTGAAGAGCAGCTAAGCTGGAGGAGGTGGAGGACACAGACAGTGAGGCCACAAGTCATGATCTAATCTTTTCTAGATATAATATTCACCCTACCATATTAATTCGGATCAGGAGTATTTGTTCTCACAAAGAAAACCAGAAATGGGACTACTCTTGGTAAAATGAAACAGAAGCATCCTTGTCCATGGGCAAACCACAGTGAGGCCAAATTAACTCCCTGAACACCCCGCCCTGTATGGTGTGGACAGAGGCCCCCAGCACCAGCTGCCTCATTTGACAAACCTGTTATTTGTGCTGCATTGCTATTGTAGGCAATAGCCAATAATGGAGTGGTTAATGCTGATTGGGAAATATCTGGGGGGGACAAAAAAGTTTTACTTGGGAATGTCATGAAAAAGCCCACAGAGTTAAATTTAATACCAGTTATTTTAGACACCAAGTATCAGAAACTTTCCTGACAGGCATCTTCCAAACATCCCTGCTTTCTTGAAAACTCATATATGTGGCTATTGGTTTGTTTTACTGAAGAAACCAGACTATGAAGCTTCATGTCACTGAGGCAGCCAAGCAGGGAGATTGCCTCTAATCCAGAAATCCCGGGGCTTTCAGAAACTGCAGCCCAGGTTCAGTGTCTCAGAGTGGATTGTCTTTGTATTAAGAACCCTTGGACTATCCATGTCACTGAGAATTTTTGGGATTTGTTCTGAATCAAAACTAAACTAAGTTTTGAATATCAAAACCTGATGATATAATTAAATCCTCTGTGAAGCAGAACTGCCTTTCCCCTAGTAATTCTGGTTTTAAAAATGTGAATAGGAATAATTTTAATTCAGGTCAGAGGCAGTTGCATTAGTAGGGCTGTGTAAAGAAGCCCCATCTACAGCAAGTTTTGCTTGTGTTTCAGTTTCACAAGCATGATATTCACATACTATATTTGAAAGATTCCCACTTCTCCCAGACAGTATAAAAATATCTGATAGTCAATTTAAACTATTCTTTTCACATCTCCTCATAAACACGAGCTCTGCAAAGCCTTTTGTCTCAGCTGGAAGATGCTTCTATTTGCTCTACCTCACGTTGAAACTGATTGCCTCTCCAAAGTGTCTGATCTCTGTAGATTAGAAAAAAGAATAGATTTGAAAGATGCTTACAATTCATTTAATTTCGATTCCCTTACTTTCTTTCATCCAATATTCTTGATAAACAAATAAATGAGGTAATAATTTCAGTGACTGTATCATTTTCATTTTCTATTCAGTATGCATAAAAGCAAAAGCTATTTTATTTCAATTATTTATTTCATTTTCCACTCTTTTTTTTTTTTTTTTCCCATCACAGATTGTAAAACAAGAAGATCTGCTCATGTCTTTTTTTATGATCTGCGTCTCTTACAGACAAACCTGGCTGCTTCAAGGGATATCATGATGGTATTTAATTTTCTAAATATAGTTTTAAAAAAATTAATTGATAAAATTAATTCCAAGCTTTGGAACATTCAGCTCTGGGGCCAGAACAGTTTTCTTTTCTGTACATTTTCTGTCAATGAAATACAGGACTTGATTCAACCATGTACAATCAAGTGTTAGATTTTGACCAAGACAGATTTCTGAGTGAGCTTTAGGTTCCCTCTAACACCCCTAATGGTTCAGGGTCCTTTCCAACAACTTTTGGGAGGTCAGAAATAAACAACCCAAGATAAATCAGAAGGCCGACTAGATGACTCTAATGCCGTGTTACAATATTGATGCTGTCTGTGTCACAAAATGTTTCAGGCACTCCAATCATTACCACAGGTCCATTATGGGAGGGATTTAAGCAAGCAGAAGGAAAGAAACAATACCTGCCTTAGAGAGCTGATAAATCTTCCTGTCTCCTTCCCACACACACACTCTGATGCGGATTAAAATATGTGTTTATCTGACTCTCAATGATAGTAATGATCAATGATTGTAAATAACCGGTGCATTGTTTGCCACACACATTAGATTTCTGAAATGTGAATTAAATCTCCCCCTTTTTTACCAGAATTATCAATCAGAGAAAAGAAAACACCCTCAAGCAATCCTTCTCCATTTTCTCTTATTTGGAATTTAGTTAGATTTAGGGGGTTAAATCTATTCCGTTTTAAAAGAAGGAGAAAACACAGGATTTGATTGTTCATGACATTTTGTTCAGAATCAATCATTGTCAGCTCAGGTTAGACTGATTTACTATGAGCCTGCCATAGAAAAGATTTGCCACAAATGGCAAGGCTCTGAGCTGTTTCCACTGCACTGAACATAATGATGGATTTATCATTGCAATCAAGATGGTAAAACAGCATGGTCCCCAGAGTCGTGCACCAGGCAAATTGATCACAACAGCCCTGAAGTTATATAAGGGCTTTGTTTATCTGGTCTCAGTCTGCAAGGGTAGTAATCCAACTTAAGATAAGACACTCTGATCTTTGCAGAAGTTTGGACAGGTTTTATCTCCTAAACCAGTATGCAGTAGGATTGTCTCTGCTGAGGAGTAAAAGAACTATTCATTAAATATATGCATAAATGTTTTAAATAAAAAGTAGTCCAACATAAACAGAAATAATAAATACTACTATTATTAATATCACAATCCAATAGTAGTTTTTTAATCTGTAAGTGAATGAATTTGCTGTAATATTTTAGTGAGAAAATGAATAATATGGGAAGATGAGCCCTTGTTTTAATACATTGCCTTTTTATTACAGGCATTCTTTCTTAATTCTGTGAAGAATTGGCAATATTAAGCTTTCAGATCCAAATAAATTAAGGCTAAAGGGAAATATTACCCTCTCTAAAATAGCACAGTGGCAGACTGGGCTTTTGTTTGTGCAGAAAAATTAAGGCAGTTTGTAGCTTACATTTCTGAACCCGTGTTTGAAAGGGAAGAAAATATTTTTACTTGTGTTGGTCTGATAGAAAGTGAGGTTTGGTGAGACAAAGCGATGCTGTAGGGAAAGAGATGAACCTCCAGAATCTGTCGATGGGCTCATCCCTGCAGACTACTGCTCATTTTCCTGAAATTCATATATATATATATATACATCCTGAAATAGAAACTGAGAAAGGGATCTGCCCAGAGGGATGATATATTTTTTCCTAAGGACCAGACTATTTGGTAAGGTCATGCAGGAATATCATATCTTCCAGAGACTCTTTTTTTCCCAAATGGAGACAGACCCTTATAAGTTTTCTTCAGACATGTGTCAGAGACTTGGAGAAACCACAATTTCATCTTGTATTCAGACAAGGAACACAACTGGATTTTTATTTTCACATGAAACATGGCTGGGTGTTCTTTGGCATTGGCTGGACACAAAATAAAAATCGAATGAAGTCAGAGTTTAGCATATTGGTAAAATAATGGAGAACTTGGGGACACTCTATAGATTTGAAAGGCAGAATTAGGTTAGAGTGAAACCTCAGAAATAACTATAGGATCGTGATACGCTTCCAGACCAAAAATTCCTTAAATAATATTATAAATTCTCAGGAGCAGAGAATTTATTTTCTTATTTATTTGACAGTATCTATATGGATATGAATGAATGAACACACATTAGTATCTCTATCTTAATTTGGAATTTAATTTAAGTTGATTAAATAGTTTTCTATTTTGAAGCAGAAGATACTCTTATAATGTTTGATTGCACAACTGTCAAAAAGATCTATTGCAAATTATTGATTCATTTTGGATACAAATATAATATAAGCTATAATTCATGGGCAATAATGGGTTATTTGGATTTACAAATGCAGCAGCACATCACCTAGAAAATTAAAAAGGTTTAATTCAGAGACCTATCTTGTTCTTCAGGGCTTCCTTTTGAGCATTAAGAGAGGGGCTCTTCTCTCTTTTCACCTAAGTATTCTCTTCAGAGCACTCTCACAAAGACATTGGCAGCAGTATTTGACACAAAATGTATTAAGGTAAATTTACTGTCAACTTAGCCTTCAGACTGTGCAGATAGACATATAGTAGGAATATATAAAGTGAAAGTAAAGCAGACTTGGTTTACACTATTCTGATAAACTTTTTCTTCAAAAATAGTGGCTTGAAAAAAGCAAAACGAAAATGTAAAAAAAATATGTTTTTAACTCAAAATTCCCTTTAGTAAGATAAAATAGAATATCACAAGTCCAGTTCTACATTAGACTATTTTCACTTGGGAATTATTCTCTTGTTTTAGCAAAATATATAAAAATTTATGTGTTCAAACTTAAGATCTTGAAACTTTTCAGATAACTGAATTTTACTACTTCCCCAGGAATGCAATAAAGAAAATATATGTTCCCTTTTTGATTTACAGAAAATGTGATAGATTAAGTCTTTAACAATTTTGTTTATTGGACATGTACTTGCAGAATCAATCATGTGAGGTCCTTGGAACTATCCTCTAAAATTTACCACAACTTTTTTCAAAATTTATATAGCATCATAGAAACACAGAACGGTTTGAGTTGGAAGGGACCTTAAAGATCACCCAGTTCCACCCCCCTGCCATGGGCAGGGACACTTTCCACTTGGCCAGGTTGTGCAGAGCCCCATCCAACCTGGCCTTGAACACTTCCAGGGATGGGGCAGCCACAGCTTCTCTGGGCAACCTATGCCAGGGCCTCACCACCCTCACAGAACTTTAGTTTTTCCGTGACAAACTTAGCTGGCACATTTTGATTAACTGTGCATATTAAGAAAGAAAAGAGAGAAAGAAAAGGAAGAAAGAGAGGAAAGAAAAACAAACAAACAAACAACAAAAAAAAACGTTCTGGATGAATGCCTAGACCTCCACCTGCAACCAGAATTGACTCAAATAGTCATTTGTTTTTCCTCCTCATAAAAAATGAGGTGATATTTGATGTGTTAAATTAGGATGTAAGGATCTAAATAAAAAAAAGCCTGAACTATCACATTCTTGAGATTCCTTATATAAATTGGTTGCTTTCTCCAACCCCCTAGCAGTTTTTTGATTTAATGAAATTACTGACACAGGCTCTCTCCTGGATCATTTGTCTCTGAGGTTTTGGCAAGGCTTGTTTCATGCATATGGGAGAACAAAGCTGACCCTTGGTGTGGAAAAGCAAGAATGTGGTCGCTAGGAGATCACTGTCCCTAAAGTTTGCTGGGACAGCTAAATACTAATGGTTTTGCAGCCCTTTATCCCCAGACTGCTGTCATAGATGAGCAGATCAAGTTATAGCCATTATACCATATTTCTGCTGTTTTCTTTATCAAACACAGCTGTTACTTTGAAGCGTCTTTTGTCCCCTATTTCTCTTTCCTTTCCTTGTCTCTCCTTTTTTGGAGGTTAATAGGATGTAGCTCATCAGTGATCTTGGGTCAAACCGTTTGGTCATCCCGATCTAGAAGTCATCTAATGAGTGAACTAGCTCTTGATACTGGCAACCATAGGTCAATCTGATTTTGTATTAACTTGAAGAAGGTCAAATGGTCTCTAAATTTGATAAATATCCCATTTCTTGAACTTCTGATGGAGAGCATAGACAAGGTGAAAGTTAATACAGTTCTGGACTTTCACAGCCACAAAAATAGGTACTACAGCTTAATTTGCACAAGACATAACTTAAATTCAGCTTGTGCTCCAGCAACTAATTCCTGTCTATCTCAACTAAGTTAGAACAAATAACAACAAAGAGTTTATTTTATTTATTTAGCCTCTTAGTACAAAAACTCTCCCTGAACAGCCTGGTACTTTTAAGCTGCCTTTCCATTTTAATCTTTCTCAGAGATGATTATCTCAAATTTTGAATTGTGCATTTTTTCTCATTCTTCCTTGATGGATTAATCATTAAAAAAAAAAGTCAGAGAAAAGTTTTTTGAATCTAATAAGCTAGAAAAGCATTAGGACAGGTTTATTTCTGTGAGACTGGTCAAGCACACAAACATTTCTGGCATGAATATAGAAATATGAATATGAAGTTTCTTTGCTTGTGTTTTTCTGACTTGTTTTACGTATTTATAGAGCAGAGAAAGGATTTAGATATGCTATATGTGTATCAAAATTGAAAATTACAAAATCACTGAGAAGTGTAGAGAAAAAATAAGGCTGTGGCTTGACAAGCACTTAGGAGAACACTGACAGAGGAAAAGGAAACACAAAACAAGGAAGGAAAAAGAATAAAGACAAAATACTACGACAGCAGAGTATCCTGAGGTCTAGATCTCAGCTGAAAAGTGGGAAGTTTGTGACTTCTTGTCTTTTACAGTAAGAACCATCTCACTAGAGATGTGATAGCTCCCTAAGTGTCAAGTGAGTCTCTTAAAGCCTTGTGAAGTTTTTTACAGCATTTTTTCCCCACAAATGTGCTGCTAGTATAATACTACAGCACAGAGGTTGGGCTAAAGCAACCAGAATACTTTGAATTCAGCTACATCAAATATATTTATCATTTTGGAGGAATGTTTTTAAATATCTCAGTTTCAATTTTCATATATATATATATATATATATATATATATATATATNTGTATATATATATATATATATATATATATATATATATATATATACACCTTTGTGCTGCAAGAAGAACCCTCATAATATGTTAGGCAATCCTATTCAAGTTTGTTGGTTTTTTTTTTCACAGCTGATGCATATGAGGGAAATAAATCTGGTTTTACGCAAAGTTTTGTAACTCACAGATAATGTCAGCAAAGTGCCTGAAGGCTGCTGTCAAGACAGAACCTTTCATACAAACATTAAAGCTCCTTGGAAAATTAAAAGCCCAGGTTGTGAGACATGAAGTTTCATCTGCCAAAGATAAGAGAATGTCAGAAATGTTTTGAGGGTATATGGGTAACACATAAGTTTATTTGTTATAAATATTGATAATATAGGTTCACTACTGATCTCTCTTTCATTAGTTCATTCTTAATTTGGCTATTTTAAATTATCTGCTTTTAAAAAGAATGATAACATTTTCTTTTTAATATAACACTCATGCATATACAAGGGCCACTTAGAGCGAGATTTAATCTCTGTGGGGGAATTCTAAACCCTCAGCTACAGAATTTCAGCTGCTGATAACAGTAGGCTTTGAAAAGTATGAAACTGGATGAAATCGGAAACATGATTATTGTTACTGATTATTACTATCGTCTATATTTGCCCTGTGGCATACGAATACATATTACTATCATAGGAGTTGTGGAAAATAACAGAAACCTTGTGATTATGTCAAACAAAGCTTTTAATGAGAAGGGGACTTAGTGATCCATGTCTGTACATTGTGGGTTTTTTTAATTGAAAGGTGAATTTACATAAAATGGTGAAGTATGTGATTTCCGTCAAAACACCATTTCACATACTGATGCTTCTGTTTCATAGAAAATGTCTCCTGGCAGTAATTCTGGATTTCAATATCCTACATTACCTGTGTCCACCAATGGGACAGGGTTACCTATGAGAAATTGTGAGGGGGCCATGTATATCGTGGGTGAGATATCTTACAAGGAAATCTAAAGGACCTTGACAGAAAATGAGAACAGGTACATCAGATAATCTCCCATGAAAGAAAACCAGAGTGATGTGAAAATAGTTCATACTATGAGTGGAATAGAACTTTTTTCAGCCATTCATATGAAACCCAAAATATTCCCCCAAGTTATCTTTTTTAAAAAAAATTTAAAAAGCATCTGTCTATGTATGCATTTGAAATACCCAAACCAAAACATTTTGTGTGGTATTAGATTCCTCACATCGACACATGATTTTGGGTAAAAGTGAACACTCCAGTTCTATGTGTTGAATGCTATTTCCAGCATGAAATGGCCTGCAATTCGCCAAGCATGTATTTTGAAACAAATGGGTAGAATTTGCTACTTAAGAAGAGAAAAATATATTCATTAAGGCAATTTAGGGATCTTTTCCTTCTACTGTTCTCTGTTTATCTGAACTTTTTATTCTCTCAGCTGTTCCCTGTAAACACAAGCAGTGGGACTGAATTCTCAGGAGTCTCTCAGTGGTGTCTCTAGGCAGTTGCTTGAAGGATTTAACTGAAAAATACCAGTTGGCCAATATATTTCAGGTAACAGGAAGTCTGAATACTTTCAGAAACACAGACATTTTGACGGTTTCAGAACAGATTGTTTAGTCCATAAAATTAATTTCTCTTCTGTGGGTATTAAATACAGTCAGAAAAAAGAAATGTCCACCACTGTGGAAAGGCTAAAACATTACTTGCATGATTTTTGAATTGTTTTTCCATTTCATAGGAAGTAAATCTTGGTAAGTCCGAGCTGACTTGAGATTAACCTTGCAGCTCACAAGCTAGAACACTATTTTGAGCACAGTCAAAGCTAGTGTTACAGTAAAAAGGACAGAAACAAGTCTAAAAGTGACTCAGAGCAAAATGATAAGTGCAGGAGAGCACTGCTTCATGGGCAGTTCTTTAACTTTTTTGGCTCTTTCTTTGAACTTTAAAAAAAAGGAAGAGAAAAGCCAAACAAGAGAGGATGGGAAAAAAAGAGAAAAAAAAAACCTTATACATCATCAACAGTAAGAACACTCAGTAATAAATAATACTCATCTTTTTGATATTGAGTGTTCTTCCAGTTGATCAGATGTATTGTATCTTTACACAATCACAGAATGGGTAAGGTCGAAAAAGCTGGGGACCCTTCTGCTTCCAGCCCCAGCTTCCTCCTGCTGCGACTACACTCCCCTCATGACATGAGCAGCATAGAATCCAAAAGTGCTAGAAACTCCACCCTTTTTCTCTATAACCATGACCTCAACCTAGAGCACATTGCACAAGATTGTGCCCAGACAGTTCTTGAATATCTCCAGTGAGGGAAACTCCACACACTCTCTGGGCAATCTCTTCCAGTGTGTGGTCATGTACACAGTAAAGTTCTCACTCATATTCAGGTGGAATTTCCTGTGTATTAGGTTTTTCCCATTTACTCTTGTCCTATTGCTTGGCAGTACCAAGAGCCTGGATCCATCCTCTTGACACCCTCCCTGCAGATGCTTTTACATTATGCTGAGGTGCCCTCTAAGACATCTCTTCTTGAGGCTGAACAGGCCCAACTCTCTCAGCCTTTCCTTGCAAGGGAAATGTTCCAGACCTTTCATCATTTTCTTTGCCCTACACTGGACCTGCTCCAGGAGTCCCACGTGCCGAGGAGCCCGGAACTGGACACAGCACTCCAGATGTGCCTCACCAGGGCTGAGTAGAGGGGCAGGATCAGCTCCCTCAGCCTTCTGGCAATGCTCTTCCACCAGGGCACTACTGGCTCATGGACAGCTTGCTGTCCAGCAGGACACCCAGATTCTCCTCCACGGAGGTGTTTTCCAGCGGGTCGGCCCCCATCCTGTGCTGGTGCCCAGAGCTTTTCTTCCCCAGGTTCAGGACCCTGCATTTGTCCTCGTTGAGCTTCAAGCAGTTCTTCTCTGCCCATCCCTCCAACCTGTCAAGGTTCTTCTGAAGGGCTGCACAGCCTTCTGGGGTGTGGGCCACTCCTCCCAGCTTTGTGCCATCAGTGAACAAGTTGAGCAGGTGAAGCACACTGTGTTGTGGTAACCATTGCGAACATGCACTGTGATACCCACACGTGCCCTGCACACTCCTAGCATGGTACCTGATATTGTGTACTCAGTACAAAAGCTAATTTTTCATAAGTGTTTTAATGAATCGCTTTCGTGGGAATTAACAACAAGATATAAGCACGTTTAAATCTACTCCTGTTAATCAAAGCACTTAACTCTACATACACCTGTACCTCAAGCAAATTTTAAGCAAATTAAGCAGGATTTATGCAAATTAATATCACCAGGGTCCAGAACTACCAATCAAGCACCTGTGGTGAGGCAGTGTAATATGCCCCAGACGGGACCTTGACCTAACATGAGTATCTCTCTCCTGACACCTGAGATAGCATGTTTAGCAGTAACTCTGATATCTTTCCATAAACCATCATAATATCAAGAATTTTTTTACTAAATCCTTCACTTGTTTTTTTCCTTAAATACAACTGGAATCACATTAACATTTTCTGAAATTATTCATTCCCAGGTCAAACCAAATACCTAGATGCTTTACATTCACTCACCTGGATTTTGTAAATCAAGGTGTAAGGCACGATTATTGCATTAGATCAAATCTCAGTAACTTTTGCAGAGGGGAAAAACAAAGTATATAGCAAAATTAAAGCCCTATATATTATTAATTGCTTTTCGACTCCTGGAAAGTAATAGCATGGGAACACATTTTGCTTTTGATTGCTAGTGTTTTAGTTTGTGCTGCTATGTAGGCAATGCATTGTCCACATTGCAACACAAACCACAAGTTTTGAGAATGCCTTTTGCTGGGACTGTCAATGGCATGTTAAGTTAGCCTGATAGTTATTACTCTGCAGTGTGCCCCAGGATAAATTTTCTTAATCATTAAAATAACATATCTTACTGATAGTCTGAGCTTTGCTGAATTCTACCTCCTCTTCTTGCTTTGTCTGCTCTGTTAAAAGCCTTGTAGTATCACTGCTTTAGCCATTTCTGAAATTTTTATGAGCTAAGATTCAAAAGAAGACATCTGGACCAATAATAGTTTTACAAAGTCATCCAGCCAGACCTTGGTAATATATGCAAAGTCAGGAACCTCATCAACAATCACACTATGGATGGCAGTAACCTTTTTAAGCATTGACTTAACAATTTAATAGCATGAATCAACATGTTGAGTCTCTGTCAATCAACAACATGTGCACTGAATAAGAGATGCCAGGTAAATCTAGTGATGCTGGCCTTATAAACGTCACTGTTTGCTCAGGACCTTACTCTCCCTGTTGCAGCTCTATTTCCCACCCTTTGTTTGTAAAGAGCAACATGCTCCCTCCTGGAAGGGAATAAAGCAGTAGTTTCACCAAATTCTCATGACCTCATCAGCTCACAGAATGGGTACAAAGGCTTCAATGGATTTTTGATTACAGCTTAATTGTAGTAGGTGTAAATGCCTGTGCGGAATGGTTGCTACAGTGTCTGAGACTGGTTTGTTCTCTTCTGTCATGGTTTAAACTATCACAGGGTAGGGTGAGATAGGTTTTGTGAAATTATTAGGGTTTGGCTATGTTGGGGTGTTTTTTCCTCTTTTATCTGGGCCTGGGAGAGACAAGAGCACCAATTTTTCCTTGTCTTTCTTTACAAGGTAGCATGTATATTACAGCACACAAAAATTTTAACACTTTAAGAATTTTTGAAGTAGAGTCATCTGTTTCTCTGATATAATGTAAGAACGATGTCCATTCCCTGAAGTGAGCAAAACAAAACAAAATGGACAATAAATTAAAGTCATCCAGTTAAAATCATGTTCTCTTTTTCAGACTAGTTTTACAGACAGTCCTGTAAAATGTTCTGCTACATGATTAGCAAATAAATCTAAACAGTAGTTTGTAATTTTTGGAACCCATAATGTGAAGCCACGCTTAAATTAGCTGTCACTTGAAATTTCAAGCAGCAGGAATGGGTTTATTCAAGATGCAGGGGGAGAGGCGAAAGTAGCTAGAGTTGCTGTGATATAGATTTCTGATTAATAATACTTTTTAATGCTTGCTGCAATCACTCACCTTCGTGGGGAGAGTGATGTGAGAGACTTCATTCTGAAATACTTGTTAGATATTACAGAACTTATTTAGTAGCAGATCTGCTCTTGAAAATCTATGAAGGACAAATTTTAATATATACATATATGGTCTTTAATTCTCTGATTCATCCTTCTTCATATCTGATGACATGGATATTATTTAGATATTATTCATAGAAATTACACTAACTTTTAGGACTTTATAAAATACATATCAAGTAGTTCTTAAGAGATCTCACAGAAAAATAAAAAGTAAAAAATTCTCATTTTAACTCAGTTGTTAATTAGCTACACATTTTAAAAATAGAATTACTTGCTAGAGAATAGCTAGAATAGCTTGAGAACAAAACTGAAAATATAGGTTTTTTAAAAACATTAATTTATTTTCACAGTTTCTCTTAAAATCAGATGTTTTTGATCTAATGGAATTAAGAGTGAGTCATACTTTAGTCCTAAAATGATCTGTACAGAAGGCAGTCCTAAAGGCTTTTTTAAAGACACGGTAAAAACAACCTAACACTGAGACTGCTTAAGAGCCTTCCCAGCAAAACCAGCCTATGCAAACCTGTTGACACCGCCCACACAATGTGAATGAGCAAACATCCAGGCATGTTGCAGCTTCTCTCAGACAGAGAGGTTGGATGTGGAATGTAGCTATTGATAAAGGACACAATTTGAGTTTCAATTAATCCTTTTAGTGCATTTCCTTAATGCTGACAGGAATTTCTTGGTGTTTGATAAAGGGGAAATTCCAAGTCCTGCCCCTCAGAATCACAGAATCATCCATGTTGGAAAAGACCTCCAAGATCATCAAGACCAACCCTTGACTGACCACTGACTTGTCAATTAGACCATGGACTAAGTGCCATATCCAACCTTTTCTTGATCACACCCAGGAATGGTGACTCCATAATCTCCCAGGAAAGCCCATTCCAATGTTTAATAACCTTTTCCACGAAGAATTTCCTCCTTGTGTCCATCCTGAAACTCCCCTAGAGCAGCCTGGGGCCATGTCTTCTTGTCCTGTCGCTTGCCTGGGAGAAGAGACCAACCACCATCTGGCTACAGCCTCCTTTCAGGGAGTTGTAGAGAGTGACAAAGGCACCCCAGAGCCTCCCTTGTTCCAGGCTCCCTCTGCTGCTCTATCTCTAGACCCTAGACTGTCTCTACACAGTCTCTAGACCCTCCAACAGCTCTGTTTCCTCCTCTGAACACCCTCCAATGCCTCAATGTCCTTCTTTTAATGAGGGACAGAACTGGACACAGGACTCAAGTTCCAGGCTCCCTCTGCTGCTCTATCTCTAGACCCTAGACTGTCTCTACACAGTCTCTAGACCCTCCAACAGCTCTGTTTCCTCCTCTGAACACCCTCCAATGCCTCAATGTCCTTCTTTTAATGAGGGACAGAACTGGACACAGGACTCAAGGTGTGGCTGCACCAGTGCTGAATACAGAGGCATCAGTAGATGAGTAATTATATACACCAAGAAAGACTGAAAAGGTGGCTTTGTAGGAATATGGCTTTGCAGGAAAGACCACAGGATTCTGGGGGAATAATGAGCTGACCCAGAGCCAGCAGTGTGCTCTTGTGGCAAACGTGGCTGACAGTGTAATGGGGTGAGTTAGGGAGCATCAGCAGCATGTCAAAGAGGTGATTCTTCTTATGTACTCAACACCGGTGAGTGCTGCCTCAGTTTCTGACTCCCGAGTACAGAGGGAGATGGACATATTGGAACAAGTGCAGAACAGGACCATGAAAATTACTAAGGGACTGGAACACCTGGCATGCAAGGAGAGGCTGAGCAGGATGTGGCTGTAGACCTGGAAGAGAAAAATCTATGGGGGATCTTATCAATGTGTGTAAATACCTGATGAGCAAAGAAGGCAGAGCGAGACTTTTCTCAGTGGTACCTACATAAAAGGCAAGAGACAGTGGGGTACAAAATGAAATACATAAGCTTTATTTAAACATAAGAAAATCTTTTTTTACTGTGCAGGTGGTTAAGCAGTACAACAGGTTTCTCAAAGATGTTATGGAGTCTTCATCCTTGAGGACATTAAAAATGACCACTGCCCACATCTTCAGTGCATGCACCCACGTACCGAGAAAACAGACTCTTACACTCAGCATGGGAGCTGGGAAGAACAGCAGCCACATCTGCCAGAAAAGGAATGTAAGAACCTGTTAATTCCCATTTTAAAAGATCTGGTTATTCTTAAAAGAAAATTCAGTCACAGTGAAAAGTGGGTATGTTGGACTGAATGAGACCACTCTTGAAGGAAGAGGAGGAAAACAGAAGGGTCTGAGTTCAGTATTCATCTAATGAAGGAATAGAATATCACACCAGAGTTAAGAGATAAATAGTGTTTTGGAGAAATAAGAATGACTCATACCTAGAAAGCAGTAGTACATAAAATATTTTGCAATCACAGTATAGGCTGGAAGACCCTCACTTAAAAGATTTACTTGGAGCAACAATGACATTTTTGAAAATCAAAGCCTGCTTACAGGTAATTCAAAAACAGAAAGGGAGGCTAAATTTATCAAATAAATTGTTTGCTGCAAATAGTTCTCCCAGTTCCTTCGTCTGTACCTAATTGGCTATCAATAATGCATGGAAATGCTGAGACACTAAAGAATCATGTAACAGGCATTCCATTATGTAATTAAGGATCATTAACTATATTAATGACTTTTCTAATTCTTATATTGTTAACCAATGAGTAATGGTTTATGTCACGAATATACTTTCAAACTTCTCTGCACCAGTGAAAAAGATACATCTTGCTTATCTAACTTCTGCAGGTAATTCACACAAGAGATTTGGTCTGAATAAATCTTGAGGAAACTCAAACAAAAAGCAGATGACTAGATCACACTGCACTAGAGGATTAAGAAAAATAAAGATTGGCAAACCTAATATTTCTAGATAGTGACTAGAAAGCTTCTAGTGGCTCAAGGGGAAAAAATGCAGCTCTATACGTATATGGGCAGAATACATATGAGATGATAAACCTGCTGCAGAAATCTGTAGGACTGCCAATACGAAAATTGCAGATTTTAACATCTGCCATGTGAAAATGCTGGTCACATGAGTCAAATCTGTCAAAGGCTCACAAAACTTGTGTTGTTTGCTATATAGAGTACAATGTTCTGTCAAGACTATCTAGAGAAATTATAATGCCTCATCTCTGGAAGTGTTCGAGTCCAGTTTGGATCGGCCTTTGAGTAACCTGGCCAAGTGGACAGGATGTCCCTGCCCATTGCAGGGGGATTGGAACAAGATGATCTTTAAGGTCCCTTTCAATCTGTTGACTACAGAATTTTTTTCTGAGGAGAACTGGTTCTTGAGGTGCACAGGCACCTGAAGTCATGGGATGTAACATCAGCCCATGTGTTGAATCCAAAGGCTTAATTGTCTAACTCTACTAAGAAGGAATTCCTTAACACAGACATGGGCAAACATAATGAATAGTCTTTGCCTAATAAGAAGAATTTTTAATGTATTCATGCTCAAGTTATTTACGAAGGATGATAAATTGTTCTGTTTTATAGATTGAAAAGCAGAGACCAATGAGCTGATATGTTTTGTCAATGGTTAGTAGGGCAGACCTGAAAGAAAAAAAACCACATCTAAATCCCATATCCCAGTACCAAATTTGCAGTTTTTAAATTATTTTTGCCTATAATAATTTTGTTTGTACACCCATCTTCATAAATACATAATGTTACAGCAACACTTTTGCAATGACACTTATCAAGAATATTTCTAACAGTATTTTTTCCTTAATGATTACCTTATAGGAAGAATGGTGAGATTAGGATTTTGAATTTTTTCCTTTTTTTTTTTTTATTAAAAAAAAGGTAATTCTATCATCTCCTTCAGCCATTTCCCTGTGTTATTTGTTTATCATGTCTGGTATTTTCTTAGTGACCAATCTTACAATCCTTTTGTCTGAGACACAAGGTTTCATTAAACTTCTCTTTTGCTGGTATAACTGTTTTGTGGATATGGGTTGTTTTTTCACCTTTCAATATAATGTTCCAAAGCAATATCAATGTTCCAGTTACTTTGCATTGTGTACAGCTCCTGTATAATTCTTTGCTAACCATGGAATCACCCAGACTTAGATGTTATCTCTGTGAGTTTCACTTTTTTGTAGGAATTGTTTAGATACTACAGATTTTTCTGAAACTTATAATTGTGGCAGCATGTAAAGTTGTTGTCATATTTCAGAAAAGTGTTTAGATATGTGATTAATATTATGAACATGCATAGATCCCCTTGGCTGTACCCTTACATGTGTCTGTGTTGACACATTTTTCGTTATTTGTCTTTAACAGTGGCATTTTCACAGAAGACCTTGTTGCTGATTTTTAAATGTGAATCAAATATCTAACTCCTACGGTCCATCTGAAAAGAAACTCTTCAGTCTGTACATAGCCAATACAACAATTCTTAAGTTTTATTGAAAAATATTCATCATAAAGTGAGTTAGTTGGTCCTATTCAAAAAAATATTTCTGAATATACAATTGTGGACCTTTGCAAACCAAGCCCAAGAAGAATTTTTCCTATCAAATACTGCTGTGAGCCTCTGAACTCTTTTGTTGTTGTTGTTTTTTAGATGTGGAGGAACAAAGTGACAAATGTACATTTCCTACCATCAGAAATCTGTTCATAGTTGTCTTTGACATTAAAAATATTCTCCTATGACTTAAGTAAATAGTCATGATCACAAAAATTGATGTTTTCTATGTGTTGCAAGTGAAAGCAATATTACAGGGATGCTTCTGTATTTTCACTAATCACTTCACTATAGTTTTCTCTGACCCACAGAAAATTGAATCTGCTTTAAACACATTTAATATGGGAACAATCTGCATTGTGGCTTCCAGTTTGTTTTCTTTAGCATTCTCTCTAGCTGAACAATATTTTAAGTCCTCTGAGAGTGATGTCATTTTGTGTGCATTATCCAGATAAACTGTGTCTGAACAAGTTAATAACATTCTAGCAAGAGTATGAGTATCCAGCATATTTGGACAACGTTATGCTGGATAAGAAAGTCAAAGACACTGCCAGCGAAGGAAGAACTTTAATTTTAAACCTGGGTGATAGTGAAACTCTCAGGGGTAGGACATAGAAAACAAGGTAGCTGTTTTGTCTACTATTTCCTTGAAAGCAAGATCTCCAATACAGCTTTTGGTGCCACTAACCCTTTGAGCATGAAAAGCTTGAAGAATGACATGGGTTTTAACATCAGCTCTTTTCAAATGGACATGACTGAGTTTATTTCCAATATAGCTGGAGGCTGAATCATTCTTTCCCTGGCTACTCTCAAAAAATACAAGACATTCTAAACTGGCATGATCTGATTTTTCCTTAGTTTCATTACCACCAAATCTTTGATACCAGAAAGCAAGTTTTCTACCCTTCAGAAAGGAGTGGAAAGATACAAAGTTTTAGATACAGGGTCCCCTTAAAGCAGGGTACAAGGATCAGAAATATCTTGCTGGCTTGGAAAATAAGTGCTCATAAAAAGCCACAGCTACTTTAGATGAAATTACAGAAAGCCGGTGCACAGATGAACAAGAACACAGATTTTCCCTTAATTATGTCCCTAGATTCTCAAGTCTAGCAAGTAGCAAGATTCTTCCTTGATTTCAAAAGATATCTCACATCCAGGTGCTGAAACACATTTTTTAAAGCCCTGGAAACAAGAGTTTAAAAATTCAGCATCAAAAAAGCACCTGTAAATCCTCCACAGATATATCTCATTCTCAAATATAGCACAGGAGCATTTGTTTAACGCAGAGCCTAGATTTCCATGTGTAGCTCAGAGTGCTTGTAAGTGTGTTACAACTTGGAAGTAGTCACATCAGATCTCAAAGATCTAACATCTACATAAGCTGGATTACTTGTGGGTATGGAAAGAACGTAAAATGGCAAGTATTCCTAAAGAACACAGCCATGCTTGGAGAGATACATATTAAAATGGATACTGAATTCTTTCATAATTGAAAGAATTGGTTACTTGTTGAGAAAGACTCTGAGGACTAAAGTTTTTCCTAAGTATTTTTTTATTTTTATCTTAGTAGCTCTTATTGACAGAGATGTTTCTAATATGTATCTTCAATTACAGTTTAAGGAAGTCAGAAAAATGGTATTGTAATATTCTTGCTACAGGAAGGTGAAGCTGGCAGAGCTGAGCCCATCCATATCTTTTGGCTTAGAAAAACAAAGTACAAAAGAATGGGATTCATTTACCTATACTGATTAAATGATATCTAGGGTAATTTTAGGGTCCCTCAAGTACTCAGTCTGACCTTCAGAAAGACATCGGTTTATCTACAATGGTGTCATATTTGCCACAACAGAGTAGATATTTTGGACAGATTAAGGTATCTCAGATGTCTGTGTTTGGGCAAATTACCCCATCCTTCTACTGAAAGGCAGTCAGCTAAGTTTTCCAAAGTTTATTTAAGATTTCTGATAGGCTGAACAAATTTATTTTGCATAGCCATATGCAACAAATGTTTTTCTGAAGCACTGACCTTATCAGGTCTCTGGTGATGCAGTTCCTCTGCAGCCATGCTCTACATGTGGTGGATTGTACAATATTCGAGGCATTGTGTACAAACTGCCCAGCTGGCACATTCATGCCCAGTTGGTTTTGCATTCCTTGAAGGGATTTACCTTGCTGTACAAAAGTTGTATACTGCATATGTTTGTATTTCTGTCTGGAGATTTTGGGCCTGGGAGACCAGAAGATGGATCATCTGGTAATAAGTGAAGCAAGGAAGACTCTGAGTGCCTTGACTTTATCCGAGGCCTTTTCCACTCACTGTGTCCTTTGCTCCACTGAGCAGTGGGAATCCTTGTAGTCACACTCTCTTTAGTTTTATTTTGCTGATGACATAATTATAGAAACCCTTTTTCATGCTCCTGAAATCCTTATCTGGATTAATTTCCAGCTGAGCTTTAGCTCTTCTAACTCCATCCATGCATGCTTGAGAAATGCCACTGTACTTCTGCGCAGCCTTTCTCTGTTTCTGTTTCTGTACAACACCACCACAAATCTTTATTTCAGGTCAGAGTGACCTGTGCATCTAAACAGCCTTCTGTGTTGGGCTGGCTTTTCTAACACAGAAACCTTTGTCTCACGGAATCACAGAATGGGTCAGGATGGAAGGGACCACAGTGGTCATCTGGTCCAACCTTCCTGCTCAAGCAGGGTCATCCCAAAGCACAAGACATGGGATTGTGTCCAGTGAGGGAGACTCTACAGCCTCTGCATGACCTGCTCCAGTGCCTGGTCACCTTCACAGTAAGGAAGTGAAAAATGTAACCTATTCTGTCTACTCACTAACTAGATTTATCAAAAATAAAACCCATGAAGCCAGTATAGATTGGTGGTGTGTATTTATATTCAAAAAATCAAGAATCAACATATTTGATACTTATAATTCTTCTATCACATAGTTATATTAATGCTATAAAATTTCTGTCAAAGTAAAACCACTTTCTGAATTTTGTGTCCTTTTTTCTACAGTGAGAAAGGGTATTTTTGATAAATAGACTGCAATGGAATAATTAGTGCCTCCTTACCTTGTGTATTGCTCTCTCTATGCAGGAGTTACACACAATTTAAAACATCAATAAGAAGTAAATTGTTGCAAATTACTATTCTTTCCTCAGTATCCAATAATTTGCTAGAACCAATAACAATGGTGTCAGAATGTAACCTTGGATCAGTCCTGTTCTGTAGTGAACCCATTAATTGTTCACACAATACTAATCCTTTAAGAATACTCAACAAGCCCATGCTAACTCCTTGAGCTTTTTTCTTACCTCTGTTTATAGACCTGAGTGTTCTATTTGTCCCGGCATTAATGCTCCTGAACATCAAGCAAAAGAGAAAGAAAAGAAAAGAAAACGTAGGCAACTAAAAGCTTGAGCGAAGTGAGCTATTATCACAGCATTGATATAAAACTGACTACTCTTCTGATAAAAGAAAAATTATGATGAAATTATCTTTCAGGTCTACTGCTGTACTGCTGTAAATCAGTGAGATGAGAACTCCAAAATTTGGGGCAAATGCACATATGTGCATTTTTCTGAGTCCTTGGTTGATATATCCTGAGTATATGTCTTCCAAGACTAAAGAAACTTTATTTTTGGAGATAAATTGATTTCTCAGATCCCGGAATATATGTGGCCTGCTCAAAAGCAGGCAGGAGGAAGAATTAGCAACTACATCTTTGCATTCCAATAGATGTACTACCTAAACACAGAGCCAGAAACAGCATGTCCCTGTATTGTTCTAAGCCATGAAGGAGATCTGAGATGTCTTCAGTGATCTCACATTTGCTGGGAGATGTATACATGCACCCAGACAGCTGCTCTGAAGCTGCCAATATGCAGTAGCATGTTATCCTGCAGTAACTCATTTGTGTTTTGAAGCCAAGAGTCAACAGACTTAAATCAAACTGTTCTGCCTGTAAATCGAGAATCACACATGCAGAGTGTGACATCCCCAGCTGGTGATGTGTAGCCCACTTCTCAGGGAAGAGGTGAAATGTGCCAAATTCATTGTGATTTGTTGCCTTCTTTACTGTTGCCCCATGCTCATTTCACAGCAAAAGAATAGTCTTGAAGGATGAAGAGAATGAGAAGGTGTTTCCTACTTCAACTCACTCAGGACAAACTTCTCCATGGCACAGTCATATTGTGGACAGAGTTTTTGGTTTAAAGAAGTGACATTTGAGAAATAGTGATTGAGAAACAGAATGAAAAAAATGGTTTGGGTTGAAAGGGACCTTAAATATCATCCAGTTCCAACTCCCCTGCCATGGGCAGGAACACCTTCTACTAGACCAGGTTGCTCAGAGCTCCATCAAACCTGGCCTTGAGCACTTGCAGGGATGGGAAATCCACAGCTTCTCTGGGCAACATTCCATTAATTATATATTTTTTTCTTTTTCTTCATTCTGGCTGGGACAGGGAGGGTGACAGCCAGGATCCTGGAGTAATTAAATACCACTTCACATCATGCACAGGGGGATGAAGAGGTGGGTTTTTTCCCCTGGCTGATGATGTTGGTTGTTTCAGTGGAAACACCAAATTGGAGAATACTATTTGTAACCCACAGCACTCATGAAGAAGCATTTGGTTGGTGAGATGAAGTCCTGAGGAAAAATGAATATAATTGTGTGCATACACAGGGCTCTTCACCCCTTGAGCAAAGAGAGTGTACCATGCCCCACTAGTCCCAAAGGAAAAGATGTTACCTTTCTATCACAGAGGTTTTTACTCCTTTGGAACGACTTTCACATTTTTGACTGACAAATAATCTCGTCGTCATATGGGAGAAGGTGGTAAGTGAGGAAGAATGCCATAGTGAAAGGCGAGATCTAGATAGTTTTGTTTTGTTAGCTGTGTGTAAATTAACATCTGTAAATTTCATGATGAACACTTCTTTTTCTGGAAGAAAGCTATTCACTGTGTTCTTGGAGATGAATCTTATGCCATATATTTAAACATCATGTTATTATCACAGAACTAGTGGATTTTATTTTGTAATTGAAAGAAGTGATAGAACTGTAACTTCGCACTTAAAAAATCCAGAATTTCACAGAACAACATACAATTGCTAAAGAGACAGTAGAGTTAAAGGTACATCAAGACTGGATTTATAAGCCTTGCCAAAATTTTTTGCAAATCTCAGATTTGGTGCTATGGTTTTGGGTTTTTTTCTAGTGATACGGTGATATTTTATGAGCTGTAAAAGCACTTGCAAGTGAAGCAGCTGACTGCACAGTCAGACCAAGGCAATATTTCCACCAAAGCTTGAAAATCTGTATTGACAGAAGTCTACTAAGCTAAAATATCTTCTCAAAAACATCTTTGATGCCATTACATACAGAGAACAGTGCAGAGAGTTTTGCAGTAGAACATGTGGGAGTTTCATGAACAACAGGCAAAAGATGAGTCAGAAATGTGGCGTTGCAACAATGAAGGCCAATTTTATATGGGGTTGTAATAGCAAGGGTGTACTCATCAGTTTGAGGGAAGCACTTTTTCCCCACTCTTTGGTGCTTGGGAAGCGTATGCAGTATTGCACCCAGTTTTGGTCTCATAACGAAAAAAGACCTCGGAATTCTGGAGTGAGTCCAGAAGGGACACCAAGCAGGGCGCTAGAGGGCATATTTTTTCAATATGTAGGTGGTCACAGATTTCCCAGAGAACCATCTCAGTCCTTGGAGATATGAAACATTTAATTTTATAAGGCCGAAAACAATCTGATGTAACAAAAATTGGTCTGACTTTAAGCTGGGGAATAGATCTTATAGAACAAAAAGGGCTTTTTAAATTAAAATTGTTCTTTGAGTCACTTTATCTGTATTGTTACAGGTAGGAAGAGCTCTGAACTTGAAGAATTACATACCAAGAAGGTGGTAACACATGTTTTTGAAACCTTTCCCAGGAAAAAGTGTAGCAAAGCAGATGAAGCATAAGACCGCCCTCAACAGGAGAGTGAAGTTTAGGGAACACAAGAGTGAAGTTTAGGGAACACAAAAGCGAAGTTTAGAGAACACAAGACAATAGACTGTATGCAAAAAAAGAAACCTATGACCTCTACTGCTCATGAAAGGATCAGCAACAATTCCTAACATGTTTTAAGTTACCTGCCAACTGAGATTTATAGCAGACTGTGAAGGGATAAACAGCACACAACATTTTTAATAGTAGTTGAATGACTAGTGAAGAAATCCATGTATTTTTAAGGATTTAGTGAAATACTGGATTAACTCAAATACATAGGAGTATACAGACACAGATACTTCCATGAAGACTACCAGAGTTGACAGAGTCAGTAGGAAACTGAAAATGTCATCCAATGCCATACTTTTTGAGATCATTGATCATTCGGAAGCATTGGGGACAAAATCACTGCCAGCAGTGCTACAACAAGATACTCACTTAGTGAATAAAAATGAACTTAATCAATGTGCAAGTGCTAAATTCTGATGTTTAGCCATTCTATGTGATGAAATGAAACTAATCATCATCAGCTGCTACAGCATACCAAACTCAGATGGCTCTCTGTGGAAAAGCACCCTGGAGTCTATTTGACCTTCAGGAAAAAGTTCAAGTGCTCTTGATAGATAAGTCCATCCTATCGAACATCTCCATTACAAACAATTTCTTGCATATCTGGTTTCCTCAAGTAAGGTTTTCAACAAGTTATATTCCTTCCATTTGCTATTCTGGAAGAGCAAGGTGACAATATGATGTTAGCTACAAGGCAGAGGGATTTCAGGGCAAAACAGATTGATTTTCAGAAAAAAAATATTCTTCCAGAAACACAGGGTTTACAAGGTTTCTGCTGTTAGTTATAGTCTTAGGGGTCAGGGTCCCCACCTTCAGAAATGCAGTCAGGAAAGATGATTCCATCTATTTAAAGGCACTGAAAAGGAAGTTTGGGTTTGGTTTTGTTTGTTTGTTTGATTGTTTTGTTGTCTTTTTAAAAATAGATGGAATGCTTATACATTTGGACATGAAATCTGTTCTTTTCCAAAGCAGTGCCTTCATATCATTTGTAAGTAAATCTCCTCAATAACTCTAGTCTTCCAATGTCATGTCTTGGCAGTGAGGTCTGGATGAGTTTGAGGGAAGAGTTTATTGAAATATGTACTAAATTACTACTACTTTCATTACTTCTTATCTTGCCATGCCCTGAGCAACACTGACTCTTTAGCAATGAAATTGAAGCACAGGAATTGGTTTGTAAGTGTCAATGTTTTACCACCATGCCTTAGAGCTGTCAAGAGAGGCAGGCACAAGCCTCTCAAAAATAAGCTAGGCATGGCTGCACATTTTCCTCATTTTTAATAGGAATAGCACATTCGCCCTTTTGACATGATTTATTTATTTTTAAATTACCTTTTATGACTTTTTTCTCTGTGGAAGATCACAATTATCAGATTACCAATGAGAGAGAGTGCTAACAGTTTTCAAAACTGAAGGTTGGTAACAGAAGCAGAGACACTGTAGAAGACCATAAAGATTTAATCAAAAATGATGATTCTTCCCAGGAACAGGGCTGAGCTATCTCAGTTTCACAATTTCAACCCAGAGTCCTGACTATGAGTTCCTGACACCACTTCACATCTGCTTTCATACCAAGCAACCTTGAACTTGTGTCAGAGCTGTAATTTATTTTCTTAAATAAAAAAGGGAAAACAAACAAAAAAAAGAGAATAATTCATACCAATGAATTATGAACCTTGAAATCCCATGTTGGCCCTTTGTAGTATTCCTTCTCAAGGGTGTTCCATCATTTACAGAAAGAGGTGACAATATGCCATATTTGCTGAAAATTGACTCCAAGTTCTGGCTGCCAGCTGCCATCAGGACTGCAAGTAGCTCTTGCTTATAGGCTTGTGTGGAATATTCAATTCTGACAGAAACCATCTTGGAGATACACTGACAGTAAAAGGTCATGTAATAAAAGCCTCAGTCCTCATCTACCTGTGAATCAAATCCTTGTCTATTAACTATGTGATTTAATAAAAGTAATTGGCATTTTTATGCTAATGTATTTTATTCATATTTCTTTTCAGTAATTTACCCAACTTTTATGTTAATCTTTCCAGGTGGAGCTAATAATTGCCACAAAAGGTATCTATGCCTTTTCTTTAATATATCCCTTCTCTTTTAATTAAAGAAAAATTGAAACATCTAGCTAAACACTCTGTTTATTCCCTCCCACCAGACCAAGAAAGAAAACAGCCTTTTTTTTTTTCCTATTTTTTTCAACAAGCTTAATGTTAGGTAGCCTATTTTACACATTATGTACATTTAGTTTCAATAACTGTCATATCTTTTCCCTAAGGAAAAGAAATGCTATGAATAAGCCTTTCCCAAAAACTCATTTGTCAAGAGGTGCAGTGAGACATCTTTAAATGTGAACTGGGTGAACCTAAACAAAAATGAATATATGAGAGCCGGAAAAAATGAAACTTGGTAGAGTGTATTTATACAGGACAAAAGTTTTCATATTTCAACAACTCAAAACATGATGTTAGTAACATGTTAGTATCCACAAACTACCATTTTCAGACTGATTGGACTTTACACAGACACAGGGATTTTGTCATTGTGTTCCATGCTGAAGAACTGAGGCCATCATCTTCCTTTATACTAAGAATAAATATTTTAATAGAGCATCTATGAAAAGGCCTCTTCATAATATTTTTTTGTGTTTTCTTCATAAATATAAAGAAATTGTTTCATACTCAAATTAACAAAAGTAATACAAATGTTAATAATCAAAGAAATAAATTATATGGTTGATCACCTTTAAAATCACTCTGCAACTAAGAGGACAGACTACTGCTCAGTCAGGCTTTCTGTGCACTAAGGATTTTGCGCTGCCCAAATTTTCCCTAGATATTTTGTTCCGCATTAACTTTTGGATTATTTTTCATTTGCTAGATTCCCACTTCCCTGGATTAAGATAAAACTGCATAGCAGGCATAAGAGATTTTCCTCACAGCTTGACTTGAAGTACTGAGGATAAAAAAATGAGACAAAACAGAAAAACCCTCACTCTTAAATAGAGGAGAGCATTTCATATTCAACATTTTAACATAAGTGCTGTGTGCTTTAAAATGATAATGAGGCATTATTATTAAGAAAAACAATTTTTTTGCCTATTGTATGATTAGGTATACTTTATCAGGACCACTGCGGCAGGAATTGCTTGCAAATTCACAAAAGGTTTTCCTTTGGAGCTGTAAAAAAAGTTATGGAACTGAGATGACAAGGCTAAGGTGTGTATAATTGTATTATATGGAACATAAAGTTGTAAACCAGAATTACTGTGAGCTCAATAAAATAATGAATGAAACAGTGGGTATCTTTTACTTGGTCATGCTTTAGAACTGAAATTTGTTCTCATTCTTGAAACAATATTACTCTCATGGTTTTATTTCACTCAAACAGAAATGGTTTGGAATGATTTATCCTACCTTAAACAACTATATGTTTCCAGCTGTAATTATCCATCTTTTTGCATGGGAATTTTAATATTGTTTTAGAAACAAAGATTAATTGCAAAAGGAGAACTGATCTATTCCAAACATTCCCTTCAAACCTGCCACTGAATGTGGGCGAGCTTTACTGAAGTCAATGAGGCTGGCATAATTGCAACTCATTTAGAAATATTAACATTGACGTTGATGATGGTATACACGGGATAAAATTACATCACTTTGACTTATGAGATGGAGCCTGCAGCTCTACCCTGTCTGTACAGTAACTTCCTTGATTTCTCTTGTCTGTCATCTATTTATTCAACAATTTGAATCATTTGAAAAAACAAACTTATTCAAATACATGTTTTCCAGGTTAATTTCTTTGGAGGAAAATCCCATTTTAAAAAGACACTAAAGACAAGACTTTTAAACATACCTGAAAGGGATATATATATATATATATATATATATATATATATATATATGGGATTCTAGAAGAAAAAAATTTAAGAAATTAGACATTTTTTAAGTCATATAGACATCACTTCTCATAATAATTTGAAAAATTACAGACAGACAGGTGAAATTCCTGTTGTGGCAATGGTTATGACATATGTCTGAATAAATACATGTCTATATATTTACATACACCTAAATAAATACACATAGAGTCACAAACATATATTATGTACACATAGTATCATATGATTCATTATATACATAGGGCTTAATTCTTTAAAGTGTGGTTGATAATGACACAAATAAGAAAATCCTTAAGTCAGCACAACCTTCAAGAACAAGCAGTAACTTGGTTTTAAAATTTTGTATTCAGATTTCTGGAACAATTATCACCTCACCTGGGTATTCTAACAAGTTAATTAGTAGCTGAATTGAAATCCTCATCAACACACTATGTAATTTCATTGAGAGTATCTGCTAACTCAGATCAACTCAATTAATCTCTAGTGGAATGAAACAAAGAAGCAGATGGTAATGTGTTTTAGTCAACACCAACTTTTTATTCCGTGTACATTTTTAAATACACTATTCCTAAGCATTACTCCTAAGGCATTGAGAAATTGCCTTACTTTTAATCTAAGGCTTTAAATAGACACCAATAAGACACTCATATTCCATTTTGACTGTAATCATTACAGTTTTCTCAAATAAAACATTTCCTTAGGCTCAGTTCTGCTTGATACTTATCCTGACACACCCACTGATTTCCTGGGAGCAGCAAGTGCAGGATCTGACACCACCACCTTTGTACAGAGGACAGGTCCTATCCAGTGAGCTGCACTAATATTTAGTTGCAGCATATGCTAACAGATGGTGATCAGTAAGGATGAACTTGATATCACTTTTTCCATAATTCTTCAAATGTAAAGGTTTGGCATCTTCTAAACTGTTTTGTCTTTATCCTTATGCACAAAAAATAAAGGCAAATCTCTCAATTCACATCCTCCTGAGAGCAGCAAGCAGGGCTTGCTCTTTACCTTTCATCTGGTGGTCAAGGCATTTGAAAATGTGGCTAAAATCCGAGTGCTAAGATTGTTTGTAATATTATTTATAACCTCAAGCTGCACCAAGGGAGGTTCAGGCTGGACATCAGGAGGAATTTCTTCGTGCAAAGAGATGTTAAACATCGGAATGAATTGCCCAGGGAGATGATGGAGTCACCATCCCTGGAAGTGTTCAAGAAATGACTGGACATGGCACTCAGTGCTGTGGTCTGGTTGATGAGGCAGTGATGAGTCAATGATTGGACTTGATGATCATGGAAGTCTTTTCCAACCTGGATGTTTCTGTGATTATTTATATACCTTGCATTCAATGACACCAAGATTAAAATACACAGAAACGGGCTAGGAGGAAGGGCTGAAACCTTTTATTTCCTATTCCTACCCACTTGCCATAAGTCAAGGACCTCATTCTTGGTCTGGCTCTCGTCATCTTGGTTGCTTGCTCCAACACTGCAGCAGCCACATCAGAAAAAATGGGCTGTGACCTATGTCCCAGTTAAATCTGTAGCCCTGAGGTCAGGGCAGACTTGGAGATATTGGCAGACAGTTTTAAATATGGCCACATTGGGAAATAAATTAAATCCAGGCTTCCGAATTCATGATTTATGTTCTGCTTATGTGTGTATTTATAAAAACAAACAAAACCAAACAAACCCAACAACTGGACAAACCCCTCCTTTTTCCAATGTCTTTTGGAGGAAATTGCTGTAATTTTATTATTTGAGATATATTTTCTGTATACTGAGTTTGATTTCAAAATGGCTGGCTAGTAGTTTGGATCCATGATGTGAGACAAACTGATTGAATATCATTTTCTAACTCCTGTCTGTTGTGAAGTTTTTGAGTAGCTGATGTTTTGTCCTGGACAACCTGAGAAACAAAATCCATGCATGTAAAGAAAGAATGTATATAATTCAACTAGTAGATGCTCTGCAATATAAACCATCTTCAAAGTGAGGTGATAGCTAAGGATGGCCTATTTCATGTCCCAGTTTTGGCTCCATAGTTCATCTATTTATGTAGACCTTTACAGGTCAATGGCATCTTTACTGTATTTTAACCAAACTCTTCATCACTTGCAGAGATCCACAGAACTCTATGGTATTTTTTGTTCTTAAAAAGGAGAAGAGCAGCGATGGTTTAGTCATGCAGTGAAGACATGGCTTACACTGATGGTATATTACCAGCCCAGGAATTAAACAGAGCCCTTCTGTCAGCCAGGGTCTGCATGAACAGTTTTGGCCACATGACTACGACAGTGAGGGAAAGGTGTATTTTTAACCTGAGGGGACCCCTAACAAAAAAAAGAGAGCAATGCTGTTCCACCTTCAAACAAGATTTAACCATCCTGTCTCACTATATTTGTTTTTTGTGCATTGTTTTCTACTCTGTTTCCATGATTCCTGTGTTGATTTATCTGCTATTTTTGCTGTTTTCAATTTATGTATCTCTTGCTCTGTATCCATATTTCATCTCTTTGGCCTTCACTTTACCAATTTTATTTCTTATCTATCCTTTTCCCTGATAGCCCATCCTTTTGTCTATCAGTGTTTTATGCACTCTTTGCTTGCCTTCTATCCCCTTTTCCTGCTTTCTTTTGCTTTGCATTTCCTTCTATTCACTTTTTTTTGTGTCAGTTGGCTTGTGAAGAAATATATTATGGGAAGTAGTTACATACAGGGTATTTCTCTGAAAACACAACTACATTTACAGTAACAGAAGTCAACACATCGACCTGAAATATCAAATTGTGGATGAATTTAATTTAATGTAAGCTAAACTAATGCATTTATAGGGTGCCATATGTGTGCCAGATCCTTTAAAAACATGAAAGACAGAGTATGTGCACTAAAAATATTACAACTGAGCATTCCCATTTTTATAGAATCTATTTCAGTTTGTGCTAGATTACATATTTCAAGAGAATAGATAAAGTTGGTGAGTAGATCAGAAAAGGAAGGCTCATAAAGAAGGAACTTTTAATCAAGGACTTGAAGGAGAAGAGAGATTGGTTGATCTAGGTCTTGATTTTGAAGCATCAGCCCCATATAATAACACTGGCAGATCTACATTTTTCAAAAGCAGCCTAGATTCTACTATTTCGTGTTCCTCTGATTGCACTATATAGACACTTAATGCATACATTTATAATATATGCATAGACATATATTTATTCTACATCTATTACATATCTACTCTATATATGAGTATTTAATTATGTATATTTATTATCTATTCCACCTGTACTTCACTATCAATACTATTATAAATACTGGAATTTTGTACTATATCAACATGCTTTTTCCTTAAACTTTTGTCAAAGAACTATCCACAGATACTGATGATCTTCTCAGAAAATTTGCAGCTACCAGATCTTCCTTCCTGGTGATTCACATTTCATCTTTATAACAAATAGAACTTATTTTGTCTCTCATATACTCACATAAGACCATGAAATAACATTATACTTTATGTTTAAAACATGGACTGTCTTAAAAATTGTTTCTGGATTTTTTTATTTTATTTTCTTTATTCTGAATTGGTACTAGAAAGAGATGTTTTGAGTTTATTACTGTGAAGCCAAGAAAGGAAGACAATATATTATAATAGTTAATAGCCTGTACATTGGAACAATCTTCTAAAATGGAAAAGACAAATCCTCTAGGCCCTGATTTGTCTTACATGAATTTCTGTCTTCCAAAACATGGGTTAGTTGGCTAGACAAAATAAAAAATATGTTTTCCTATTTTGAAAATTAGCTGAAATTTATATATTTTTCTGAAAACGAGTTCAAATTAGAAAGCTTCCCTAAATAATGGAAATTTCCTAAACTTTATCATTTAGAAATCGGCTTAACCACTAAGTAACAATGCTTGCATTTCCTGTCAAAGTTTTATTCAGTATATATGAAGAACTACAGAATGAATTACAGAACAAGATATAGAACATTAACTATTTTTATTATACAAATAATCTTTAATTGTCACCTGAAGAAAACCAATTTCTTATTTTTGCTGCTGACGGCAGTTGTTAGTACCCAGCCCTACGTCTAGGACTAGCAATGTCAGCGTCTGTCGGGTATCTTTGACAACTAAAGGCTGGATTCAGACCATTATTTAATCAAACATCTCTCCAGGTGAACATAAACCACTTCTGATTTTTGCTCAGTGACTTCATAATTATCCTTTTTGTTTGTACCAGTGACTAAGATTTGTTAGCCCATGGGGGATTACTCTTGTATAGCTGCTGAAAAAACCCAATCAAAGCACTTTGATTAAATTCTGTCTCATTCTGGAATCTTCCTGAGCAGCTGTGTATCATTCTTGTGATGAAGAACAAGTGCTATTTTGTAGGGGAGAGAGAAATAATGCTGCCCATCCCCTTAAAGAAATATTTTCCCCATGTGTAACAACTGTGGAATGATATACAGCTTTTTAATAGACTTTTAAAAGCTATCTGGAGACTTAGTAAAAAGCTTCCATGCCCAGTAGATAACAAAATGTTATAGTAATTTTAGTGCCAGACCTTAATTAAAAAGAAAACCATAAAATGTATAAATGGGGACTATATAGAATGATGCAGCTTTGTGGAACCATTTAAGTCTCTTCATCACAAAGATTACAGAAATTAATAAGAGGATCTAATATGTGTAATAGTGTCCTGGACACAAGGTAGTCAATATATTTTTACCCTTTGAACAAGCAGTTGTTGCTTGGAGTGCACAGTTTCACCTTTCCAGGTAAACTCTTCCATAAGGGATAGTCCCCAACAAGCAAGCCTGTTGTTAAGGCTGTGTCTGCAAATGAATTGTCTATAAACAAACTCAGCATCTGGCAGACATTCCAAGGTGAAAGCCAAACAGATGGCTAATTTAATATAATCTAAGTGACTTTGGATCAGATAAAGCAATTGAATTAACAGCACTTTAAATGAACGTATACCACACATTCTCACTATGCCATTATAATGGGCACCTTTTTATATCTTGAAAATCATTGCTAATTGAAGTTTCATATGGTGAATGCTTATATCTGTAAGATGTACAGCTAAACAGCCTGGGAAAAAAAATGCCATTATAAATAAAAGCAATCAGTATTACAGCCTTTAACTCAAATATAGTTATTTTCTTCAGAACTCCTCCATACAATTTTTCAATCAAGAAATGTAGACTTAGTACCATATGAACTTGCAAGTGCACATGCAGCAGGCATAATTTGTTATGTGCATTTACAGGCATATACATACTTTAACTCTGCATACATATTCATATATATATATATGTATATAAAGCACATACATACATGTTGTAAGTTTGGGGGTTTTAAAGTATTTATTTATTAAACCAAAAAAATTCTCAAACAACAAAAAAAAAACCTTTAAAATGATAAGGGGGGTTTAATTATTATTTGCAGTTATTATTTGTGACACTTTTTGAAGTGGGATACTCTTTTATCTATAGAAAAAAAACAAAAAAATATTTTCTCTTAGTTACTTTGTACAGCACAACTGCTTTGAGAGGGTGAAATACTTCATGAATACTGAGCTGTACTGTTTGTACACAAAGTCAAATGGTTAAAATTCCTTTTTATTTGTTTTTACATATACATGGAAGATAGTTCTCTGTCCATTTTATGATCCTTCTTCGAACAAAACTCTGTCATGTTTGTGCAAAACAGGTGAAAAAAGAGATGTAATGGAGTTTGTGCTGTACAAAAGAGAGGATGTTTGAGAAAGGAGCTTTCCAGCGTTTTTTCATTTCTCTCTCACTTGCACAGAACTCTGCAATCCCTGCCAAGCCCACAATTGCATTAAGCTCCAGAGTTAGACATATGATCTCTTGGAGATGGATTAAATACTGGACTGCTGTGCTGCATGATGTAAGGAAGAGCTCCTTCCTGGTACTCAGGAGCTCTGAGAGAATGACCTTAGGTCCCTGGGCAAAGGGCCATCCACTGGTTTTTTTTTGCAGTGTCTGACAACCAATGGGAAGTTAAAATAATGGGAAAATTCATGAACACAGTTATAAAACTCTTGTGCTGGCAGGACTGATTTGATTACCCAGGGAGTCTCAGTTTCCTGGTTTTGCTTTCCTATACACCAAACATCAAACCACCCTTTACTGGTGTTCTGGCATAGGTTATGCCTTGCTGCTATTTACATTCTAGCAAAAAAAAAAAAACAAAAACAAAAACAAAAAAACCTGAAAATCTCATGAACTTTCTCAAATGTCTAACTTTCTGCTTCTATTTTTTTTCATATATGGCTTGACATCATTGTAAGAAGCATGGAGTAAGAAGTAGAGGAGCTGAAAGCAGGTGGAATTTTAATAATCAGTAAAAGAAGTAAAGCAGACTTGTCTCTTCTGTGTCACAGTCTCTGTCATATATCTGTAATCTGATATTATTGAATACTCTTTGGATTTTACCGAGTATTGTATCACATCTCTTCTCTTGCAGTAGGCAATTTTTCCTTCAAATTATACAATAGTAATTATACAATCTGAACACATACGTAATGGGGATATAATGGATATATAAACACAAATACTTCTATTTTATTGACATCTAAACAAATACATGAATACGTGCCTGGGTCTGTGGCTAATCCATGCCATATGAAACTATTTCCTCTTCAACAAAATTAACTGTCACCAAAATCTGAGATTTTGAAGCTGCCTGTGGAAGAATGCCAATCCCTAGATATTTATCTAGTCAGAAGAACCAGCACAGACAACTTAGAGAAAAATAATAAATAAAATTAAAAAGAAGTCATTTTCCTCACTCTAGCCATGCCCAAACCAGGAAATTTAGATATGGTACTATATCAAGATTTCCAACCATGCTTTAGTGGCACATAAGACACTATCTTGACCCTACCATTTAAAACACACTTCATAACTCTGTAACTATCAGGAAAATATTCTTGTTAATCTACAGTAAACTGAATTACAGGTTAGGATTTTCCTTTTCTCTTTTCTTTCAGTAAAGGTAATTGTTGCAGTCTAAATCTTGTTATGGGCAAAAGAGAACACCATTTCACAAAAAGCAAAGAATTTACTGTAGATTAGCATTCCACTCAAGCCACAACAAATAGTTTTTATTAATCCAGCTATTATGATATGAGCACTTCTAGTCAAATCCAAATTGTTAAAGAAAAGCCTCGCCGCTAATATATATATATATATATATGTGTATCTCTCTATATGTGTATATATATATATAAAGTATATATTAAAAAATAAGTGTGTATATATATATGTATATACATATATATACACACATATATGTATGTGTGTGTGTATATAGGTATATATGTATACATATACATATATATGTATATATGTGAGCTTCCTATATATGTGAGTGCCCTTTTTCCTGGTGCTGTTTGCACTCTCCCTCCACCCCGTAGGTAATGGGACAACAGTCTGTGTGAGATTCAGCCATAAAGGAATAAAAAGTGGGTCACAGTGAAATGGCAGCATCTTCATCGAACAGAATATGGTGTTGGTTGTGGTGGTTTCTTCCTCTTCAGTCTTGGGTCCACTTGGCATTGTTTTTACAAATTTTCTGACAGTTGCTTACTTGCATTTACCCCACCATTTCCCAGTTCCATGTTTCTTCTTTCTTACCTTTAAAGTTGGATTTGCCTGACTCACAAGTTGACGTCATTCCTTTGTGAAAAATGCTCTGGGATTTCTGATGTCATCTGATACCCCTACTCTTTTATAATACATTATAATCCTACAATCAAAGACAGTTCACTTAATCCATAATAGCTGCTTGTTTTTAGTCTCTATTAATTAGTAATAGGTGTTATGACACACAGTGGCACAGAGATAAATTCAAGCTAAAAGAAAGTTGGCCACAGTCACCTCATAACTAGAAAACTGAAACCTCAGCTAAAATAACTTAAATTCACCTCAAGCCAGTACAAGGCCAGACAAGTGTGAAGTCCCTGTTCTCAGAGCCTGTCAGCTTTTACTAGTAATGTTATAATTTAAAAGTCATATTTGTTGAGCTATGCAGTCTTTGGTCTTCTCTATACATATAAATCATTGCAGTTAATAGGATGGTTTAATGAAAATTAGTTGTAGAAGAAATATGTGCATTGGTCGAGTTACATCTGAAGTAAAAATTGCTTTATAAAGGAGTTTAAAGTTTATTAATAGATGGTTGCTCATAAAAAAAACTTGCTACATATAGATATTTATTAATATTATGGCTTGATTACTGCCTAGTCATCTTAAATGCAGTTTACCCATATTGCCCAAGTTAGGAATATACAAATCTGGAGAATATGGGACTATATTACAGGCCTGAAGATCTTGCAACACATAGAATGAGCAAGATAAATGCTAAATTATTAAAGGATAACATTTGCAATTCCTTATCCGAATATATTCCAAATAAAACCCATACTTCTGTACGTGAGCAGTATGGAAAAAAGAAGGAATTTACCTGATCTAACAGGAATTTTTTTGAAGTTAATTTTTCATTTTAAAACAGACATTTCTTGTTCCTTTCTACTCAATGAAAAGAACAATCTAGTTTTTAGGAGACAATTAGCTCAGCACTAAGGTAGATGTTAAAGGCGGATGAGACGCACAGTTATCTAACGGTTTCTGTTTCTGTGTGGCAACAGCCTTCCATAAACAGAATTTATTCACCATCTCTTGACAGCACTGGAAAGTAATCCTTAAACTAACATAATCATAAGTAAGGTGACAAAACAGGTTTTGCTGTTTCCCACAGCCATGCAGGAACTGTACTCTGTGAAATATCCTCCACAACACTGACCTAGGAAAGAAGGTGTTTTAGGTTGTCTGATAAAAAGAGCCTTTTGGAAGATTTACCTGCATCTTTGCAGGTAAACTCAGTGCAACCAACATAACTGACTCAATATGACCAACAAGACCAGCTCGAATATTTATGCCAAAAATTATAATTCATGTTTGACTGCTGTAGGTGAAACTAAGAATTCAACATATGACTATTTGGGCTCCATATTTTTTTTCACCTCCTTTTCACCTCTTTCATCCTGCCTAAAACATGCAATGATTAGTCTAGTTATTAGTTGTTTTTAATGAATATAAGAATTAAATATTGATCTTCAAAAGAATGTTCCAGGGGGGAAGGAAGAGAAAGTAGGTTCATAAATCTTGTATTACCTTCATCAAACCTATCATCTCTCTTCCTTTTATCCAACAACAGGACATCTAAGTGGAAAGACATAATGTATTAACAAATACTTTAGTTTATTTTAAAAAGTACAAGTAGAGTGGTCTGAAAAAGTTTCCAAAATTGTGGTTGAAATTGGAAGAAAATTCCCAAGAGGGAAAAAAAAGAAAAGAAGAATGAAAGACTTTCCTCTCTTAGACTCTCAAAAGCTGAGGTTGGAAGTATTTTTTACATATTTTTTCTATTTTTATTACAAGCCCTTTTTTATAAAACTAAAAAAAAAAAAAAAAANAAAGAGAGAGGGGGTAAAAATACACTGAAGTTTTTATTCATCACGTATGATGTTTTAATAAACCTGAAGGGCTTTTCTTATCCCATGTTTCTGGTTGGGTCAAATTTATTAGATAGCTGACACTTCTCTGCACTTCCCTCATCTTCATCCATAGTCCTCTGTAATGCCAGTGAGCACAACTGAAAACTCAGGGACTCTTCCTCTGAGCAATGGATTGCTTCCTCTGCAAGGTGCCAGCACTACCTTTGTTTGTGAAAGTCTTCACTTTGTATCCCAACTCAACTCCAGTGAATTTTGTTAAGAAAATAATTTTCAAGTGACCTTTTCTTCTTCTTTAGGAGGTAGACCGAAATAAAGAGCCATTAAAGCAGCTCCTGTTTAGCTTGTGAGCTCTGCCAAGCTTTGTCTAAAGCACAGAAGGAAGGAGAGGCAAAGAAGAACACTTTTTTTCCCTGCTGGGCTGATTTTCTCAAGGTCTAAACACTTCAGTTTAAAAGCAATATAAAATTCAATTATATGTTCAAAATTATAGAATTTTTTTCCAGTAGCTCCTTCTGTGATTAATTACTATAATGGTGAAGAAATAGCTGTTATTGCAGAACCATCTTATGTTCCAAAGCTTATAGATCCCTGCTCACTGTGAGAATGAACTCATAAAAATACAACCATTTTCTAAAAAGTGAGGAAGGAGGGGAAATCAAGGTGGTTATTTTTATCTGCTACAGGGAGGTGTGATTATGTGAGTCAACTCATTGCTACATGAAGGGAGTCAGATCCAAATTAAGACTTTCTACTAAAGCACAAAATTAAAGTTCAGTGCAAGTGTTGTAGGCAAGCTGGCATTTGCCGAACAAAATATGTGCTACAAACAGACGCACCACTGGAAACAGAGACACAAAATTTCTTCCCTAGGATGATTCTGCTTTATTAAATCTGACAACTTCCACTTGAGCTCAGTGTCCTGATCTAAAAAAGAGTTTCTCATTTGCTTTAAGCAATTGCCATATAATGTGCCAGTTGGAAGAAAATTGGCTTGTAATTTTGCTCACTGTCCAGGGGAAAAAAAAAAAAAAAAATCTTAAAAATCCCACACTATTCTTGATGTTGACAAATAAAAGAAAAACCTTATCCACCTTTTTTTCATTGCTTTCTGCATTTGTGGAGAGAATAGTATTAAAAACTGGGCTATAAATCTTCTCTTTATTAGTAGCAGTAAAATAAAACATTTGAAAATCTCCCACAGTGGGAGAAACTATTCAAGTTCACATTTTCCCAATCAATATATTAGCTCTGCAGTCTTAAAGGTTGTATAGTAATTCATCTAAGTCAGTATGAAATGAAATTTTCTTTAAATGTCTCGTTCTATTGTATGACATTAGTTAGAGACATAATCATACAAAAATAATACTGTATGTCTTTGCTTTCATGGCATAAGTAGCTTTACATGTCCTTTATTTCAAATAAAGTTATATCTTCTCTCTCAATTCACACACAAACACCTATTACTTCTAATTGAAGCCATGCATAAGAGCAGAAAAAACACCATCCCCACATCACTATCATTGTTAATAACATTCATTCAGAAAAGGAAGACAAGGAAACCTGACACTGAGGATGGAAAGAAATGCACATCCAAATTTGTTATTTTTAAGTGCATGTGATTCAATGAAGGGACAGTTTAGGGGGAAGAAAGCAGTAGACACACCCACCTCACCATAGGTGTGGTTGAGGATGCAAAACAAACTTTGCTGAATGTATAATAGTGGAACAAGTTAATAATTCATTATTTGGATTACAACAGCACCTGGAGACCTATTGTGCATGACACTGCACAAACGCATGGTGAAAGTCAGTCCTTGTCTGGAAGGGTGTATAATCCAAACAGACAGGAGAGGCGAATTGACTTTCAGGGACACAGGAGTGGAAAAACAAGAAATTATTCAGAAATGGTACTGTGAATCCAAAGACCTATCCATTCCAGCGCATTGTATTTCCAGTGAATTTTCAGTCTCTTCTATATCTGTTCAGGTGTCACGTACATCAGAAGGGAGCAAGCAATGATCATAACGTGGTAACTAAACTCTTTTCTCACCCAAAGCTACAAAAATAAAATTATATATAGTTATTCCTTCTGAGCTAAGAGTGATTAGCATCTCAGCTTCTTCCAAAATACAAATCTTACCACACAAGAAGCCCATAGAAGAATATTTTAAGGAAGCATAACCAACTTTTAATATTTCAGTTTTACATTGATTTCAATAAACAATAAACCCTCATATTCATCTTTTCAATTGTGTACAGATTTGATTTGGCCCTTAGGTTTCTAATTACAAGAAAAAACTGTTCATTTCTTCCTTTCACTGATTTTGGGCTAGGATTTGCTCCATTCCCATCACTGGGGGCAGTGATTGGTTCGTGTGGGTTGAACCCTGTTGCTCACTCAGAACCTGCTGTCCCACAGTCAGAAATGTCCTTACTTTGGACGCATCCTTGAGCCCATTTTCACATTTTATGAGGATCCTGCTCTTCTGTGGGGCTGTCTGGCCAAGATCAACACAAGGAGCAAATGAACACGGAAGGAGGAAGACAGAGGAAATTCAGATTTCAGTGAACTGAATGACTCTGGTATTTTAGGGTTTTATTTTTTTCCTGTTATCCATTTGGGAAAAGCAGGGCAGTGCCCCTTCCTTATCCTCTCTAAAAATACATATAGTAAAGTAAGATAATCTGGACCTTAGTCTGCCTCTGAACTGTCACAGTGAGAATTTTAATTGCAAACAAAGCTCAAATAATCATCAAATAATATTCTTTCAATTATTATTTTATCCCATTTGCAGTGTGCTGTTGCAGAGTGTTTCCTATTAAAAATCGCATCTGAATTATACCCTCTCTGTTTGCTATTGAACTATGGAAGGCATTTCTAGATAGGAAAGACTGAAGTAGGGAGAAGATGGAGAAGGAAAAACCTGAGTAAGACATAAAGGCAAGCCAAAGCAAGTAGTGAATCATAATAAAGAACAACCACTTTTTCTGTCTTTTTGGCCTTTGTGTTTTCTTCTGCACTTCATTGTCCCCTTATTGCTGATGAATGCAATTCCTCAGGCCTGGTGTTCCTGTTTTCCTTTTGGAAAACATAGTTGTCCTAGTTTAAAGTCACATTATCAGCTCTTAGCTATCACCATCCCATTCATTTACATAGATACATTATATTTCAGGGGGAATCTTTCTCATCTCTTTATGTTTGCCCTTTGCATGCCAGAAAAAAACCCACTTTTTTTACATACCCCACATCAATACTGCAATAATTTTTCTCTTTTCCCACCCTTTTATTTTGTCTCTGATTTCTCTGTCACCTGCCAAACATTCCTCTAGTCAAGAGTCCCTATAATTCTATGAACCCAAACCCATTAAATTTTAGCTTCCTATGAGTAAAAAAGTTGTTTCTAATTGATTGAAAGTTCAGGACAAGACAGGTAAAATTCCAGAGAGAGGTCTTGAGCTCCTGTATCGGCTCTGACTGGCTTTTAATTGACTATGTGCAATCTTTGACAGATCAAACACACTGCAATACCTCAGGAGTCCTGGCTGTTTTTCTTAACTTCGGTTTATCCTCTAGATCTGTTGACAACTTTTGAACACTCTGCTTTCTTTAAGTTTAATAACAATATCATTCAGGTTGGAAGAGTACCTGAAACTGCTTTTGATAAGATGGAAGTAGAGCTGAATAGAAAAAGGAAGAGACTTTTTAATGGGATTTGGTGATCTCAAAATTTAGTTTCATTTATTTCTTGGAAACTTAGAAATAAAGTTAGTATTTTGAAAAATGCTTAGGAATGCATTGTCTATCAAAACACTAAATTCATGACCACTTCAGAAAAAGAAAGTGGCATATAATTTCTTTTTTTAATTCTCAGAATATTTTTAAAATCTTGCTTGCATTCAAAACAAATGTCAAAGTAAATGAATACATTTCTCCTGGGACCACTTGGCAGAGGATGGGGAAGGCACTTTCACTTACATTTCCTATTTTAATTTTGGTCGACAATCAATATTGCTACTACTACTTCTAGCAGTACTTCTACTACTTCTACTGCTGCTACTACGACTATTGACTGTACGTGTTTTGGCTGACCTTTTCTTGCATATTTAGTGAGAAAGTTTAGCCTGTAATAATGCTTGAAAGATAATGTGACTTTTGTAAAATGTACTAACAAATCTATCTTGAAAAGTGGACAGAAGTAAGAGCTTGAGTAATACGGAGCAGTCTGCTTCAGTTTAGCCCTAATATAAAACAAACAGAATATATAATCCAACTGTGAACACCTAGACAATGATATAGTGCCACTGAATAAACACCACTCCCATGATTTAAAAAAAAAAAAAAAAATTAAGTTAAATTAACTCAATTTCCTCTTGCAACATGACAATTAGCTTAGTGGCTTGCTGAAGAGTAGTCTGCAAAACTTAACTTAGAGATGCTTCTCGTGTTGTAAGAAATGATATTCCCACAAATGGGCCACAGAAGGTACAAATACCGCAATAATGGTACAAAAATTGGTAGAACCGCCCCCCCCCCCCCCGATTTATTATTTCCAATCTTTCATTCAACAAACCAGTTTGATAAAGAAAATAAAGAGAGTCTGTCGTACGTCAGAGGTGTTATTTAACATTTTCATTAATGATTTAAATGATAGAATAAAAATAACAGTGAGTTCATTACATTTGCAGACACAGTAAAATTGAATAGATGGTACACATATTGGAATGTGGAAGGACCTAGAGCCCAGCACACTGTTACAGAGAAGGTGATGGAGAGAAACATTTGCACAGAAAAGTGCACTGACTTTGGGTGGATGGGGAGAAAGAAGACAATTGTTTGGATCAGAACCTAAATCCAGCTGCGTATGTTGTTTCCTCGGTTGTTTAATGATCTTTTCCAGCTGTGAATGAAATCTGAGGTGTTTTGAAAGCTAGGTTCAGGTCTAGGTTTGCAGTTAGAGTCTTTTATCTACTTTGAATGGATATGCAGTGGCATACTGAAGTGGGAACTTGCCCCTTGACATTGGGAAAAGGAGAACACAAATGTTTAGAGATCAGATTTAAAACACGATTAAAAATACACCTTTGCCGCTACTAAACTGAAGAGAGATAAAATCATTGACTATGCAGGATATTATGTTTTCTTAATCACAGTAGCGCTAAAGAGTTTAGCATGATGATGTCTCACTATGGGAGGAAATATTATCTCTGTAATATTTAGAAATTGTCTGTCACTGTTGTGGATATTCAGCCTTGCCTATGGCACGGCCTTGACCCACTGAAGATTTAATTTATGGTGTCTGTTCTTGAAAACAGTGGTAAAACATGCTCACATTCAGGTCACCTCTCGATATATCACATTATCATGTGTCACATTTATTTTTTTAATAATGTTCCAATATATTAATTTTTGATGATGACCTGAATTTTTCTATATCTTGAATTTTCATAGAATGCTGTGCCACATGACAAAAACCATGTATAACTTCATGAAGCTGCATGAAGCTTACAATATAGCTAAAGGTTAGAGAAATACAGTTGTTTCAATCTCTGTCATTGCAACTTTCAGACAATTTCTTCAACATCTATCTGCAGGTTCAAAGGATTTTAAAACCTCAGAGGGAAAATCTGTTTGATGTAATAGACATTCCCTTGCTTTTTTTGTTTACAATCTTTAGAAGCCCAATAATATTTCAAGCTTTCAGCTAAACCCATAGATGTTTCCTTCATACATGAAATTAATTTCAAGGGCATCATATGCTCATGTTCCTTGTGCAGTACAGCATATGCTGTTCTCTTAGAAGTACAACAAACATACAAAAAACTAAAAAAAACCACAACAGAGGGCAAAGTTTCATATCTTTGGAGATTATTAATTTTCAACTAATTAATTGAAAATTAATTAAAACTTTTCAAGTTACAATAAAAGTGGGTGGAGTTTTGGAATGCCCCTCATATCCTTCATATAAAATGACACTGTGGGGATTGTAAATTTAATCTGCGTTACACATTTAAGAACTTTATTTCGGACACATAAAGCCCCAGCATGAGGCAGAGGTAGGGAAAAGAATATGAGTAAGTCAGATTTTCCTCTGTAGCTCTAATATAAGAAAAGAGAGCAGGCAACAATTTTGAAGGCTCTTTCTAAAAAGTTCACAAAGATTCTTGCTTTATAGCAAAGACTGAAGGAATCTGGTTTATGTGAGATCTTTAGAGTTTGAATACAACGACTATCAATTAGTGAAGTGCAATCCCCAGGGTGTGATTATTCCATTAAATGGATACGTTGTGTTTTCTTCTTGCAGCATTTGGTACTGGTACAGAACAGATGATCTGACAATGCTTACTTTGAAAAATTTGTGTTACCTATGTATCCACAACTCTTCAATCAAAGGGATATAGACACAAACAACAAGGTTTACAGCAAGAAAGTTTACCAGGCACGGAGGAGTTTGTATAAAAAAATTCATGTAGGTTTTGCTAAAATCCGGTGATTTATCCTAAACTGCACTAGGAATATTGTAATACCCGAAAAGGTTTTAAGATCCGAGTATATTTAACACTTCAAAGAGGAAATATCAAGATGTGATTTTCGCACTACATCCTCCTAATTCTAGACCACTTGTATTTAAACTTCCTTCCACGTAAATCAAAGAAATCCCCAGGGGCTCTAACTTGTAGCAATCAGTCTAAGGGAAAGGATGGTAGTATTCCTCCCTGGAGAGATATCTAGCATGGATGAACCCTAAAAATATCACAGTCAACCATTGTTGTTCAAATCTGAAAAATAAAGTTGTTTTGCAATGTCTCCTGAGAGATGCAAAGAAAAGATTTTTGGCAAAAAATATTGTTTCCAAAAGTGTGGGTGTTCCTCACAGTGCAAAGCTTATGTAATACATTATCACAGCAACAGAGTAACTCACTTTTTCTATTCACCTTCTCCCAGCTCCTAAGCATCATTTTTAGCTGACATATCAAACACTACCAACGTACAGGAGCCAAATTTGCCCGCAACAACATGGGGATAATTAAATATAAGAGAGTCCCTGCCCTACCAAAATTAGGCTATATCGATGGATGGATCACTGTTAATTTGGGCAGCTTTAAGACAAACACAGTACGTATGTTTGTGCTGAGAGTGCCATACACTTCAGAACAGCATATTGCGGTGTGACATGTGCATCCAGATGTGAACATTAAAAATAGACTGAAAGCTTTTTAAAATTTTTTTCCTTGAAAAGCTGATGTTCTGAAAGCTATGATTAAAGAAATACAGTTGTCAGGAAGTAAGAAGCTCTAATAATAATAATAATGCCAAGGAGAAAGAGCAGCTTAGAAAATTTGCCAAGAAAAGCCAGCTCTGCAAAATAGCTTTTCTGTGTGAAGCAAAACAGAGTGTGCTGTACAAATTTTGCGCCAATAAAGTTTTATTTGCACTGTAATTACAATAGAGTACTGAAATGTGGGGCACACCAGCATTTTAGAATAATGCACATAAACATGTTACTCCATCATCATTTATGTATACTAGTTTTAGTATTACTTTGTTATTTTGAGATTCTCTTTTGTTCATTCTTACCAGAGAGCCTGGGCTGCACTTATATGATTTGTACCATCACTTATGGTTTGTCACCTTTAGTAGTCAGACACGCTGACTGGAAGGTATCAGCAAGAAATAGGTCTGGAAAACTGAAGTTTAATGAGATTAGCTGGGATGACTGTCTTTAAGTGGCCAAGCACCACTCACATGGCATGAGTTTTATCCAGAGGAGCTGACCAAGCTGGTGTGTGAGTGGTGTGGGTGCACAGGGGAGGTGTGAGCATGGCAGAATGTGCAGGCACACCCACAGCTGTGTTGTTGGACAGCCCTAGATATCTGCCTCTCCTTATCAACCGTTAAGTTCCCCCCATTAGATGCATTAATGAATCCCCATTCTCTGGTCTATATTTCTACATCTCATAAAGAGATTTTTCATTTTAATACTGACTTATGAATCGTGACTATAACACAAAATGCAAAGCATTTCCCTCACACATGGCTAGCAAAAAAACCGCACCAAGATGTTTATTTAGACTGTCTGCAACAAACATAGGATATAACTGGTAAAATAAGAGCTCATTTGGATGGTGGCATTTTCCTCCCTCCCTGCCCTCCCCTAGATATAAGCATTGGTGTGAAGGGAGTCTGATTCTATTCTGAGCCTCAGGGGTAGAACATAAGCAGGGCTAACAATACCTTCAGTTTTAGTCCTTTAGGCTGGAGAATATTGGATGTGATACTGCATTATGAATGTTAATGAAAAATTAGATTTCCTTGAGTTCTTTACCATGCTCATCAATTTTTCACCTTACATTTATGCCAACAGCTGTCTGGGTTGGGGTTTTTTCCACTAAAATGACTGCTGTCGAAGTTATGGAAACAAATTGGTACACTCTGATCTGTATATGATAAAAATATGATTACATTAGGAAAAGAATTTAAATATCATCTATACATATAGGTACTGAAAGCTATAAGAAGATATGGAGAGTAGATGACTTACAGGATGCTGCTTGGAATATGTTCCAGCTAAGGTGATGGAGAGTTGAAACCTTTGTTGGCATTTGAAATGAATAGAAAGACTATCTCAGACAATTTGCAAAAAAGAAAAGCATCTAAATTGGGATTATGATGTTTTGGAAAGCTTGCAAATATTACTTTTTGCATTGCAATAAAATATCAATATTTTCTTACGGTGTGGAAACGATTTCTGTGTGGTTGCTTCACTAGATAATCTGCAAAAGTGCATGAGTGTAAAATAACATTTCATTTTATTCAGTAATGCTCTAAAGTAAGATGCTTAATATGCTAAGTACAATGCGAATGCCAAGTCTTTCTGATGAATTTTGTATTCTCTCAGAAACTACTGAATTAGTGTTAATCTAAATTACACCAGGAATGTATGTGGTCCTGACAGACCTGTAAAAACTCTGCTGGAGTCATTATAAGGCCACTTAGTGTATCAGCAGGGACTGTTTATGTTTGGACATCTCTAGGCTCACATGTATGATTTTCATCAGTTTTCAAGAGCTAACAGTCTGAATGATTTTTTTTCATTCAGATCACAAAGGATATAGACAGATCTATTAACACTCTCAGATGTGGAAATGGCTGACTTCTTTAGCTCAAGTTTAATAATCAGGGTGTTTTTCAGTTAGCAATTAGAATTTCATCTTATTGAAGCCTATACACCTGGAATAAAGTTCAAAGGATTTCTCAGCAGCATTTTTTCATAAACAGTAGTTAAAAAGTACAGGTGAAGGTCTTAAGCCTGAAATATGCAGGAGCTCAGACAAACTCTCCTAAATGTTACATTCTCACTGAGAAATCTGTGGACTAATAAAGGGACTGAAAGTGCACTAAACTTCTGTAAACAGATCTGGGCTCTTCACAGGTAAAGGAAAACTCACAGCTTCCACAGATACCAAACAGGGCTCACTTGCTTGAAGAGGGTTACATGTGAATATGTTACAGTATTCATATTTAGAATTTCTTCAATCCAAAGCTCCAAAGTAATCTCATAAATATACTTAATTTTAAAACAAAGGTAAATAACTAATATTAATATGCTTCCTATAAAGAACAACTTTGTGGGTTGTTTTTTTTCAAGGTTTCAGTTGAGATCTTTTTGAGATTTGGTAAAAAGGACTCCATCTTTATCCATTTTATTAACTGTGTGTACCATGATATTCATTATGTTATAGTTAAATCTCTCTGAGCTGGAAATTTCAGGAATAAAATTTAAAATAAAAAAAACTTTTCAACAGTAACATAACATTTACTTTCCTTAGAAAAAAAATAATTGCAGCTAGAAGATAACAATGTCATGTTTTCAAGGAAGACAAGCCAAAATTTAGAACATGACCTAATTTTAAACATAGAAAATGGCTTCTTGTGTTCATCCCACAGAGAATATCGTTGGAAGTCAATTGCACACCAGACAGATAAGATGGCCTAACTAAACTTTTTTTACTGCTTTCCATACAATTCTAAGCCAACTCACATTATTAACCTTTCATTGATAAAGGAAACTAGTTTTAAACAGATAACATCTTTTAATGATGGGTCTAAAAGGTGGAATTTAACACAAGTAGAGACATTTTATTGTATCCTGTAAAGCATCTAGTTCAGCTAAAGCTGAAGAGCCATTTAAAAAAGTTTAGTATTAATATACACATCCTCATTTCAAAAATGATAAATCTATACATGTCTCCAAGGTCTGTGCACATATACATCAGAAAAAAAAAAATCAGAAAAATAAACCAGAACTAGTATATTCCATAAAGGTAGAGGCATAATATAGTTGTAGGAAGCTACCAAATTTGTCAAGTCTGATTTTCCCTTAATACAGCCAGGTTGGATGTCACCAATCACCACTTCATTTTCCATGTGCCTTAGCATAGTTTCCAGGAGGGTTGAGGTTAATTGCCATGTCATTAAGTGAATTGTTGATGTCAACTTGTATTTATATTTTACTCATGTATTTTCTAGGAAAAGAACAAGCCACTGTCATGCTTTTAGCATTAATTTTATAAACATGGAAGTTAAATGTGATCTCTAGGATGTCAGAGTACTGTAATAATCCCAAGGGATCAGAAACCAAGGCCTCTAAAGTCTACTTAAGAATCACCCAGGAGTACTTTCCTTTCATTAAGTAGGCCTACTTGGGTAACTAAGCAAAAACTTATTCTTTCTTACTTCAGGAGACAAGGCAGTGCTCAATATTCATAAAGCTGACACAGCCTGGCTTAGTGACAAACATTTACTTCTAGCTAGGGCTTTTGGGAATTAACTATATTAAAATAATTTTTTCAGGCATCACTTATACCTTATTGATTTGTAATGAAATGTCCATCTGTTTTCATAAACAGAACATGATCCATACCCCATGCACCTTTCTTGAGGAATCTCCAATATCTCCTATGTATGGGTATTTCAGGGAGAGTTAAGTCTAATTGAATGATAATTTGCCATAGCATTACAAATTGTGGTTTAACTAGAATTATGTGGAACTTTATATAAACCCAATCAAACAGTAAAACAGATTTTTAGCCTTAAACCAGAGGTCATCCTTCCACTGAATTTTAATGAGATATTCTGAATCCCTCAGAGGATAGAAATGTCTTTAACCCTTACATTGCAAACAGGGACTTGCAAACTGCAGTGCTCCAAAATTCCTTAACAAAACGATACCATGATGACATCAGGAATCAATGTGATCTGATGCCAATTAACCCAAATAATCATAATGAACAACAGAACATCAACTATCCAATGATCTTTCACAGAAAGAGAATAAGAGGATACTTCCATGTTGTTTCACCAGGGCAGAAAAAGCATGTAATATTGATTAAGGCAAGTCAAAAATCTGTGTGTAACTGCTTCTAGAGGGTTTTGGCAGGGACATCGTATGAAGAACACACTTACTGCTGTGGCACTGAGCAGCAAACCTGAGTTTAGACTTAATTCTTGTTTTGTTGGGGATTTTTTCTGAAGATCTGATGAAAGGGTGAAACATACTGTATCTGTATTATCAATTATGGAATGCATCTGAGATAAAACTGAATCACCTGCATGTAAATTATATTTATCTACAATGATAAGCTTATATGTGGACTAATAGTGAGTTTTGTAACGTTTTTGAGGTGAAAATTTGACTTAATTTTGATTTCTATGTAGGGACTGACTTACCTTGAAGCTCACAGGAAGCTCTTCCTGTGTGAGGAGCTCATAGGAAACCAGTGATGAGTTCAGAGGAAAGATCACCTCCCTCGACCTGCTGGCAACATCTCCGATGCAGCACACGATGCCTTCAGCCTCCTCTGCCGCAAGGGCACACCTGGGGCTGTGTGGTTGGAGGCATTGATGGGGACAGTTACTCTGGGTAGTACAAACAACCTTCTCAAATGTTAAAACTCATTGCAAAATTCTAGTTTGAGTCTTAGGTCTTCTGAAAATGGAGCAAAGAGAGGCAAAGCAATGACTGGTGGAGCCATGAATAATAATAAGCATCCACACTACGCCTGCTTTAAATTTATTCAAATCAGCTTTTAAGATCCTAGGCTGGGTTATATTTGGTTTTGTCAGAATCATTAGTAGACAAATGCAGACCATTACAGGAAAAGGCCTCCATTCTGTCTGTGTGCTCTGCATGTCAGAGCTGTGGAATGCTTTTCTCTTTTTTAGCCTGCAGACCTTTCTTGTGTTTGAGTAGATAAATGTAAATTGGAGATTGAGCAAATAGTGTTAGATATTTTAATGCAGGCAGATATGGTTGCTGCTGGATAAGAGCTTATGCTTCTATTATGTTCTAAATTTGAATAACTTGGTACAGCAAAGTTCCTTTAGAGTTCTTAGCAAAAATAAAATCAGGAGAAGGCTTGAGCAGCTCCGAGTTTATGACAAATAATTTATCATGAAACTCAGATGAAGCCCACAGAGAATTCCTTTTATTTTATATTATTTTTTTTAAACATGCAAATTTATTAAATTACCCTTTTGGCATCCTGAGCACTGGAAAGAAGACCTGCCCAGTGGCAGTCCCTGTTTGGCAGATTTATGTACCTTCTGAACTTTAAGTGTATAAAAACACCCTCCTACATGCTTGAAGCTAAACAAACAAATGATATATCATACTCAGATAGCTGAGCTAGAACTGTGCAAAGCATCTGAGGTGTATTCACTGGTGCTGAGCACACTGGGAAGCTCATAATGAGCTAATTTATCTGGTTTCTTATCCCAGCTAAGCTCAGCACTCCTTAGACAAGATTACTATTTTTACTTAAAGCCAGCTCATACATGGCTGGCTCAGGTATCTTTTTGACAGACCAGTACATGGTATAAACATGCTCTTTTAGCAGCTTTTGGAGATATGTCATCGAAAATTCATCCGTAGATGAGGTTTTGATTAGGAAGTTGCTTCGTAGACCCTCCTGTAAGGTATTTGCAGTGGCAGCCATGCTTCCCAGTGATTATCAGCTGGCAATGGAATACTGCACTGAACAATGTTTTACTGCCATCCCTGACCCCCAGGAGATGCCTGGGGCTGGCATGTTCCTGCTCCATATCCTCCCCAACCCCTGCCCCTCACTGGGGTGGCGGCACCAGCCCTGGCCATGGGCTCCAGGCCTGACCTTCCTGTGGGAAACCCCTCTGTTCCCAGCTTCTTCTCCGCAGGGGCGTCACTGTGCCATGGCAGTTTTAAAGATTGTGACTTTAAATTACACTTGGCAAATTTTGCAGAATTGGTAGGTTTAGCAAAAAGCCCCAGCCTTTCAAGTTTCAAGGTTGCAAAATGGTTCTCACCAATGTATAAATACTGTCTTTATATAACATTGCTTTTTGGCATATAAATTTAATGTCCCTTATGCATTTTTTCATGGATTTTTAGCCTTCTGTATTTGTATTTATTATTTAAGTGGCCATTTTATCTCTTCTGCCCAGAGGAAATCTGAAATATAATAAACTGATTGATGAAATGAATTGAAGATTATGTATATGTTCCCATGAGCAACAATTTTACTTTTTTGAACATGGAGTCAAAATCTATTTTGAAGATTCAAATAAATGTTCTGGAAAAGTACAGGAGCAGCAGAATATTTTATATGATGTAGGAAACTCTGGACAAGGCCTCAAAATAACAGAAAAAGAACTATAGGTACTTTGCTCTTAATCACTGACTGCTCAAAGCAAAATGTCTAAAAATTACTCTACGGTTAACAGTCTGTATAAAGATTTTTTAATGAGGCAAGGCAAAAAAATCTCAGGTTATGTTTCTCTGTTGATAGGAACAAAACCTAGATTGCCATTGTATAAGGGCTTCTTGATGCTTGTTTTTTGTTCTTTTTGTTTTGTTGTTCTTTTGTTTGTTTTTTTGTTTTTTGTTTGGTTTTTTTAATTATCAATTCTGGCCCAAAAATTAGTTTGTTTCATTTAATAGGTATTTGACTTTAATTTTAGAGATACTGATTCTGTGTGCAGAAATTTCTGTTCCTTTTGTTCTTTTAAAAATATATTTAATTTTAGCAAATATGTGTATACATTGAGGAAAGAAATCTTTTCACACACCAGAGTTCAAAAATATGTAAATCCCTCAACCTGCACTTACTTAAGTAAATAGTTGGTTTACTGTAGTGGAAATACGAGGAGAATCAGCTCCATATATCCAGTGAATTACAGTACTACAATAACATAATGCGGCTTAGTGTGCGTGCCGAAGAATACCATTTATTTACAACCTGCTATCAGAGGGGTTTTTTTTGGTTTTTCTTTACTGTATGTATGAGACAAAATCCATAGATTCTTCTTGTTTTGTATTTATTGTAATGGGTATAAAACTTTACTAAATTTTTATGAGTATATTTTACCAAGATTTTAAAGGTACTGTAATGAATACCAAACAAGTAGTAACAAGCAAGAATTACAGACTTTGTGGGAATTAAGACACTAAACCTACCTTTCACAAATATCCCGTGGGTAGAATTTCTAAAAGCAGTTCTCGGAATAAGGTACCCAGTTGCTATTGATTTTTCATTAGACACGCAATGGATGTAGTTCTATAGAAGGTTGTTTCTGTCTTTTATTAAAAAATAAATCTGAGGCCAATACAATGCAGTGACTGTCCCAACTGTCCATGCAAAAGTATTGGTTGAAAAGAAATCACAGCAAATATTCTTCCCAAAAAACCCCAAAAAAACATACCATTTGTATCTTTACCTGTCACACAGTGGTTTTAGTTTGTGGTTTATATTCACATTGTGTTCTTCAGTGGTCAGAACTAAGAAATATTTAGGAACTATTGGCATGGTGACAAGTGTGTGCAGAATTTACAGCTTTCCAAGCTGATTTTTGGTTTTCAAGAGAAAGTACTGTTATAGAGTTAAGTTTGTTCTTAGCGTCACTTTTCAACTTATGCATTTCATAAGATTGTGTAATTTAAGCAGCACAGATATACCTGCTCAGAAGACAACCAGAAAAAACAAAACCCAAACAAACAAAAAGAAAACCAACCCACAAACCACACACAAAATACTCAAAACAAAGCAAAATCCTCTTACAGTGCACCATGGCCCTAATCTAAAATATAGCGTCTTGCAAACTCTCCAGGACTGCAGCTAAGACAGGAAATCACTTGTGCAGATATATTAGAACCAGTTTGCAATTTCGAGAGCAAACTCCTGTAACATGGACATCCAGCTTGATACAAAAAGTCAGTACAAGTGTGTTGGATGCATTCTGCATCCTCTGTGGTGACAGGCCTCCTGCTAACAATTTGCAAGAAAGACTGACAACAAACTCAGGTAGATTCTGCATCCAGGAGCAATGCCAGCCCCTCTAATTCACTTTCCCTGGCTTTTCTTATCCCCAGACTCAGTGACCTATGAGCCTGAGATTTTATGTAGACCCAAATCATTAACTATCCCGTTGTGTAGCTGTTTTGCACTACAGAAAGATCGAATGGCTCAGACAAAGAAGAGGCATTTAATCCACATAATAACCTTAGTAACTCTCCCAATGTGGTTTCTGCACAGCATTATTAATTATTTCCCAGGATAGATTTGCTCTGAATGTTTATGTAAGGATAAATCTTATGTGTTTGCCATTTCCACATCTCTTAATAACTATAGCAATTTTTAATTTAAACCATAGAAGAAGAAATTGCATATAGCATTATGACCAGGCTTACCTATACCAACAATTTGTGCCCAAAAAAGTCAGAAGCTATCACAGGCAAAGGCATGATAATGGTTAGAATCAATAATCAACCAAATATGAGCTCTTCTGCTTAGCTAGAACTCCTGTCTTCATCATGGCAACAAAGATAGTGTGGCAGAATTAATCACTGCACTTTAAATTTTCACTTTAGCATGTAGTACACCAATAAACATGTCAAGATTCCCAAGGCTGTGCCGTTCTTTCCTTCTTGATGCTTTCTATGTAGAAACATGGAGATGGAGAGGGCACAGTGCTCTGTGCTTGTTCTGTCAGATGAGAGGATCCCCTCTGAGTGGCTCTGCTCCTCAGATGCATCTTGAGCAGTGGTTCTGCCACTGTCAGTCACCTCACCCACTGTGCCTTTGCGTAATCTGTCACAGTATTCACTTACTGAGACAAAAACAGATATTTGAGAGATTTTTCCAATTTCTGAAGTTATATAAGCCATAAATTTCATATGGGAGCCTGGTGGCACGAGTTTGGAGAAAGCTTCCCACGCTCAGGCCAAGGGTGAATCCCTGTTCTGCTTGTCTTTTCAGGCTGGAAGCAAGGAACATTGCTGCCTTTCTGCTGATTTAGTCAGATTGTCAGTTCTCATTGCTGTTTTCCAGCTCCACACGAAGAATGGAGAGACTGAGAGAAATCAAGCCAGATTTATGATAAAAACTTACAGACACTGTTTAAGGGTGAAATTTTGAATAACATCTCTATGCTAGCAAAAAGCCTTCCCAAGAAAAAAAAACTGGATGAAAACCTTTTACTTCTCTCCTCCACAACAGAGCTGCATCCATAATAGAGTGCTTGCCAGTATTAGCTGTACTGAGAGATATATCTATTCCAGTAAACCTTTTACCTAGTGTAGGCTAGACATCAATTTCACTCTGCTGAAGCTCAGGAAATCAATGACCACCTGCAAAGACAGGCACTGGAAATAATCACTGAGAATTATGTTAAATCCTCCTGGAGTTATGAGATTATGGAAGAAGCTCAGTCTACATTAAAATATGCATATACTCCAGCTCTTGTGGTTGCAGAAAGATGGCAAAAATTACGTGGCTAGCAAAAGGAAAAGAGCAGACCTTAAAATGTTATGAAAAAGCAAGTATGAAGGTTGCTTCCTTGTTCAACTCTTCCTGTTACCATAGTGAGACTGACATAATGTTTCAAAGAGGTTATGAGGCTGCGATATAACATGATCCTGACTCTCAGTTCCTCATCCTCACCTGGAATGCAGATATCACTGAACCCAACCATTGCCAGGTCTCTCTTTTGCCTCTCCAAAACTCACATTCTTGTGGGGACAAAAAGTGTCATTGTATAGAAATGATTCATATAAATCTTCATACCTGTGTCTGTCTGTCCAAGACAGGTAAGCATGCTGCTGCTCCATGCACCCAGATGCAGCCAGTGGTGAGAATGGAGATCCATTCCCAGCACATAAATGCCCACAAAGCAGGCGTATACACTATATGCATACATATACACAAATGTTTTCATATACACATGTATATATATATATATATATATACACACACATAATCATAACATCATAAAATTGTTTAGATTGGAAAAGACCTTTCAGATCATCTAGTCCAAATGTCAATCCATCACTGCCAAGTCCAGGACTAAACTATGTCCTGAAATGCCTCATCCATGCGTCTTTTAAATCCTTCCAGAGATGGCGACTTCTCCAGTCCCCTTGTAGCCAGTTCCAGTGTTTGACAAACCTTTTGGTGAAAAAAACCAAAATCCCAATATCCAATCTAACCCTCTCCTGGTGCAATTTGAGACATATATTGATATCTCACACACATATGAACATATGCACACATACATGTGGCTGGGCACACAGATCAGAGACACACTCCCAGCACCAGCACCCAGGCAAACCAAGATGACACCAACATCCTTCTTCCTTCTCCAGCTGGGCAGGTGGAAGTCCTCGACTGAAAACATACCCATACACATATGTGCCCTAGGTGGGCAGGATCCCTCCAGCAGCTGGACTCACACACTCTGCCCAGTCTCCACACCTTCTGGCACAGAAGACCCCAGGGCCGGAGCTCCTCTCCAGTTGCTGACGCACACAGAACCACACAGGACTTCTCAGCTCCCTGAGCTGACACCTCTGTGCTCTTGCCCTGGAGATGCACAGGTTCTTTCACACCCCACACTGTCCTGTAGGGGCTCACTCAACCCTCCCAGGCTACTCAGGGGCTAGTCAAGCTTGATCTTCACTAGTGCTTGCACGCTTGGGCTCCTTCCATTTCCCAGCACCATGGACACATGGGATGTCTAACCTGTGGTCTGACTCTGGTTGCTGCAGCGAGACCCTCATGCACACAGGGGTGCACACAGCTGGGAGGAGGTTGAAGAGAATGTAACAAGGCTGTCTCCTTCCCTTCCAGAGAACGGCCAGACAAGCACACTTACGAGGCAACTATTTACATTTGTCATCTTTTTCATCCCCCTACTCTTTTCCAAATTTCATTTCCCCCAAAATCACCTAAATCCCTTTCTTGTTCTGCTTTTGGTTCCTCCTGTAATCTTGCATGACAAGAATGACCCAGAGTTACTTTTTCCTGTATCCTATAAAAGGTACCACCCCTAGGTAGCACCCCCATAATTTAAAAGTGACCTAGAGAGCTGTTCCCAATGACCTGTGATGGTTTTTTTGTTTTGGCACTGGGGCTGACAGCTCTGCTGAGACAACCCTGGAAATAGTCCAGACAAGGTGGTTGCTCCTTGGGAGTCTCTAATTTGGGTTCCTGCCTGCCATTGTGCCCTTTTGCTCCTCTGGACTTGTGCAGATGAGCATTTGAGGGGCCAATGGCCACTGTGGTGGGTCTGGAATTAGCCTGGCAGAGCATTATTGGAGTACCCCTCCTTTTACTTTCCCCCTGAACTCCTCTGTGGGTCTGTATGGGCTTTATCACATAACTTAGCCAGATGTATATAGCACATAAGAATACACTGTATTCAGACTGGAAGAGCAATGATGAAAACAGACCTTGATTGCAATTGTACTATCTCTTGTCACACATGGCCTGCCATGCTTCTAGTCAAAGCCCCATGATTTTAATTCAGTGTGGTGCTTTTATGCACTTGGATTTGGCATATTTTGAAAGAAAGGCTATTTAGACATAATTTTATGTATCAGGAGAGTGCAAAAATAGCCAGTAATGACAGTAAGGAGTATAACAGAAAGTAATGAGGTGTTCTGAGAGAGTAGTGTAGGACACAGGGCCTGATCTTTGCCCTTCTCATCAGTGTGAGAGAAGGTTGGGTTGTCTGAGCCTCAGAGCCAGCTACAGTATGAAAACAGTTTTGGGGGACTTTTGGGATGAATTTCATTGCAAGCTCACAACACTAATGAAACACCAAAATAGTAGCATCACACTCTGCCCAGTGAATATTTCAGAAATTTTCAGACAAATTACAAATTCTAGTCAGGGTATGAACAAACAAAATTGTGACATTTTTGAAGGTTCTTCCAGACTGTGCATACAGTCTGTTTACAGCACCTTATCTTTTTCTTATTAACTTGATACAATGGCAAAAGATTGAGCTTAGTGACATATTCAATTGCACTTACTGGACAATAATTATACTACTGAGATTTCCAAAAGAAAAGAGAACCAGTTCTCTTTTAATTTTTTGTAGGAGACTAATATTTGTAGAATGGAAAATTTCCAGGCACAAAAGAAAGATGCTAAGGGTTTGAAGAGGGGGAGAGGGTATAAACTAGGGAAACTTCACAAAGACATACAAGTGTTGTGTAGGAGTGAAAAATAATTATGAACAGACTTTCAAAGCAAGGAGATATCCATAAAAGTTTTGATTCCTGCCCGACAAGGCAGATGAAAATCAAGAAGGAAATTATATACAAGATTTATTATTATTTGTGTTTATATGCTTCTTAAAATAATGCCAGTGATTTCAAAATCTGGGGACAATTGTTAGTAAAAAAGGGTAATTTTTGTTATCATGCACTGAATATGCTGATTTTTTTGATGGTAAATTGAATAATCACTCCCCTAAAGGAGTCAACTGAGTCCAGCTTTCAGTGTGAATAGAACACACGTGCTTTGGCAAGAATAACAGGTAATTTAAAACACACCAAGTCTGGCTGGTCAGGATGTAGGCACTTAAAGCAAATAAATATGTGCACAAGAATCAGTGCAATAACGCCTCCCATTCAGTGGTTTTTGTGTTTCTTTTGCTTTCCTTCTCTGGTCAAGAGGTAAAGGGTGTGAACTCCCTGCTGCATCCTCACCTTTTTGCTGGGGAAACTGATTCACAGCTGGCTGTGCATGCAGGTGTCCTGTGTCCCTGCTCCCATAACGGTTGGAACTACATGATCTTTAAGGTCTCTTCCAACCCAAACCATTCTATGATTCTTTCATTATATAACTGTTTAAAAAGCTTATCATTTTAAGGATTATAAATTGTTTTGATACCCCTGTGAATAGGTAGATGACACAGGGTACAGAAAGAAATATGGGGGAAGAAATAGGAGGAAACATAGAAAACAAAGAACATACTTGTGAGTGAAGGCAAAAGAAAGGCATTTTTGAGAAATAAGAAGCAGACACAGCTCAAGGAACAGATCACCATAGTCTTATCAAGAGAGGGAAACACAGAATGTGGGAAGACAAGAATATTCATGTGGCAAAATCTAAGGATGGAAAACTGCTAACTTAAATGAATAAATACATGCCAATAGCTGAGCATGGGCTGTTTATTAAGGGTTAATGAAGAACATTTTGCAAGCAGAATTGCAGTAATTCTATTTAAAGCACTCACTTTTTCTTCTGTCTATTCTGTCGCCTACTGAAAATTACACAACTCTGTTCTCCAACACTATTATGAAAAAAGCAATCAGCTCAATTGTCTGGGGTGTAATGATGCTGACTACCTCCTTCCAGCATTCACAGAGAGAGAGAGAGAAAATAAGATAAATAACCTGAGACAAAAACACAAATCATTAGAATTTTTAATAAGCCTTCACCAACAGAAAGCTGTACACTGTTAGTTATATCTGCCAACTACTGCTCATGGTCCAGTGGACAGCACACTGAACAGGGATCTCAGAGATTTCTGCTCTTGTTCCAACTCTGTAGTCTTCCTGCATAACAGCTTAAACAGGTCATGTGAGCTTCAGCTTCAAGTGGTACAATGGAGATCATTAAGTAACACATAAATAGTGCTGGAGGTGCAGTATTCTGGGGAAAAAATACTCAAAAATTGAGAGCAAACTTTCTCTGTTCTTGCTCAGATAAGAACGGTGACCTTCCCAAATGAAGTGTTCTGACCTCATGTAAGACACAGGGTCATGAGCCTGAGGGAAATTCAATTGCAGACATGGGGTTGTAAGTCTAGAAATAGAAGCAGACAAGTATTTCTGGCAAGAGATTGCAGGAAACTGAACTAGAAGTTATTACCATCATGACTGCAGCTAGAACTTTCCATGTACACAAAGGCCTGAGACAATCTCCAGGAAACCATAGTTTGAAAGCCTTTTAATGCCTCTGTTTCTGGTCCATTCTTAGTTTCAGTTCTCTGAGTCTCTGATTAGATTTTTCCTAGGTTTTTTTTCTCTTGGAAAACCAGGACCGGTACTCTTTAGGCTGTGCTGGAGGTATAAAGAAACTTCAATCTGCCACAGACAAACTATGAAAGATTTTTTGGGGAGTAGAAAAATATCAAATGCCAACAGGTAGAAAAATCACCACAATCTAAATCAAAGGCATCAGCAGACCTGGAGCAATGTATAAAAATAAACTTTGCACTACAGCAAAGAATTTAAACCCATGCCACCATAACTATACTGTGTTTAAAGACATCCTTTTTATGTTTGCTTAGATAATACATACACTTCAGCCCGTCTCATCCTGTTTTCTACTTATGCACTTTACAGCACAGAGCACATCCTGAATTTATGATCCATCTGTCTCTTAGGTGTAGACAACAGAAAAGTCAAAATGGCCTTCCTCTTATTTGCTTATTTCTCCTTTCACAGACTAATTCTCACTAGTCACATAGGTTTTTAGTATTATGGCTGGTTGAAGTTCTTTCAGGAAGAAAGATATGTGGATAACTTGCCATGTCAAGAGAGCAACATGGGACTAGAGAAGCCTGTCTGGGACAGTCATTGCCTCTGTATCCAACAGTGGCAAAAGGAGGTAAAGCACACAAACCTGGCTGCTGTTCGCATCCATTCCCTTTGTACTTTCCCTTTGAACTCACATTAATTTGTTTTTTCACTATTTCCTGTTTGGGAGGTATGCTGATAGTGTCCACTACCACTGTATCCCTCTGGCAGTGAGTTCTAAAATTTTGAAGCCTTCCAATGTGTAGGGTTTTGCTTTTTGACCTTGAAAGCATTGAACGGCAGATTTCTGTATATGTGATTACAATCATGACCTGTTTTTACCACTAGCCGGTGCCTCTATGAACTCTTACCCATGGCCAGTCTTAAAAGCTTTCTGTACAGACATATTGTCTGTCTTTGTTTTTGGATGAGGTTATGGCATGCAGCTCCAACTCTTTGTGGGAGAACTAAGTAAAAGGTAAAGGACAGTGTTAAAAGGAAATTATAAGATCCATTTCTCCCATAAGAAAACAGAGGAAAAACAGCACATCTACTTAACTGGGACAATTTCACATGACTGATTCAGAGCAATTCATTTAAATTACTCTGATCATCAGATAAATAGCACATCTGGTAGTGTCTGCAAACTAATCATTAGCAGGTGTGAATTGGTGTCTGCAAGCATGTATTTCCTACTGTGTGGCCCTTTGTTCACTTTAGGACACTTCTTAATTAGAGATAAGCCTGAACCACAAGCCTTTAGATGTGGATCTGTTCTTTGAACACCCCCAAAATCAGCACTTTCTACATAAGGTTGTTATTTAGAGATAAGATATCTGGGGGGGAAAAAAATCCATTTCATAGTTCTGAGCAAGTATTCATTGCCCAGTTCAGATTCATTGGCATTAGTCTTGGGTTTTAGCTTCTGTTTACAGAAATAATGGCATATATGATTTGTATAATTTGTATAATGTTTACACCCCATGGTATTTATGATCCAAATAACATCCATTGTTATTGTCAAGGGCATGTACGTAAAAGTTACCACTACAGCTGTAGAACCTTCTGCTTTAATTGTTGCTGGATGACAGTGGTCATTGTAAGTATTTAGGAAGAAACATCAATAGACTTTAGGGAAGTCTATCTCAAATGGGGGAAAAAAGAGAAAATAGAATTGGGATGTAATATCATGTGACCTGATAAAAACTCTTTCTGTGCCAGGAAATTTTAATGTAGCACAAAGAATCATAGAATTTTTTCAGCTGAAAAAGACCTTTAAGATCATAAAGATTAAATTAAAGATGGGGGATATTTTTCTATTTCAGTCCCAACCCTTTTCTGACCTACAGTTAAATTCCACATCTTGATTTTAGAGCTGTGTCTCAAGGACATATAGCCATACACCTGTGTGCGGCCATACACCAGAGCTGTGTGGCTAACTTGGCTAACCTACTTTGAGCATGATTATGCACATTCTTTTGAATGAAGGTGTTTAAATAAAACGTAAATAAATGTAAACCAATAGAATATGTAGGCTTGTGATCTTCTGTTTATGAAGATTTGAGTTTTCATATGCTCTGAAAATACAGTTTGCATTAGAACTTGTGAGCTAAGAGGGTCGGGGGGCAAAAAGATTTATATAAATGCTGTGTTTTCATCCCTGTTTACAAGGCTTGTATTGCAAAGTACCGCCTCTGCATGAGGTGGAAGATGATGATACCACTCTTCCCCGTGAGTAATGGTGGGGTGTCTTTCTGGCAAGAAACAGCTGGTTGAGGATCAATTTATATTACAAGTAATTCCAGAACAACCGGCAAGGATTTCACCTTATTTTGTTATTTAACTCTTTTGTAATTAATTTCAGACAAGGTAAAACAAACTTGGAATTTAAAATTTGGTAAATGTTACTTGATTATTGCAGTTTCTACTATTTTTTTTAACTAGAGAAATGTAAACAGAGAATCTGAAATGGACAAGAAAAGATCATGAGTCAATACTTAGGGAGCAGACAAAGCTGCACAAATAAAATCAATCATGGAAGGGAACATTTTTGCTTGTGGAGCAGGTTAAATAATGTACTTTTAAAGCCTGAAAGGAATATCCTAAGATCACCCACTAGCTAAACACACGGTGTGTGTAACCCTCTGTAGGCCTTTTCTGATCAATTAGGCATAAATTAAGTCAGGAAACTATAAGGTAAAAGACACAAACAAGAGATCAAGAGACCACAACAACTCTAAAAAAGATCAAAGCAGTGAAATGAAATGTAAGAAACCAAAGACTGAAAAGTACCTGAAACTTAGTAGAGGTCATTTTTGTCTGATGAAAACAATATTATCTGATTAACAGAGGTAGCAATCCACTAGTCAAACTACTTAAAAACTCAGTTTATTCATAAAAAATACCAGAAAACATGCCAGAGCTTTGGATCTGGTTCTCTCTATCCTTAAGTTTTTAGTATAATCTCTGGCCAACTAGGACCTTCTCCAAAATTTTCAGTCATGGTTCAGGAGTTAACACAGACAAAGGATATTCTTCAGCAAGTGGTTTGGATACGCTGACTTTGTTTTAGAAAGTTTGAATGTATACAGACATGTCCATTTGAACTCAGGGCCAGAAAATAAGTTCTTGCACATTTTGTTCATGACACAAACTACTTAAACTTCTTGCTGATCATAAGGCAGCGAGTGCTGCTGATGTGAGCAGAAACACTGGCAGGGTTGTGGGCTATCAGACAATCATGATCATATTTGCTCAACCAGGCAAAATGAGTACAAAACTGCTATTTTTATTTGGGGCATTTTACACTCACTTTACACTGCTGTAAGCGTCTGCTAAATTTCCAGGAAAATTGGAATGATGTCTTGTGATCCAATGAAATGGAGCAAAGACAAACTGAAGATAGAAGAATGCTAAAGAAAAGAACCTTTTAATACCATTATTATTATTACTATTATTATAGTTATTATTATTATTATTATTGTTATTATTATTATTCTAAAATGCAATGGGTTTTAAGTCTTTCTTCTTGGAACATTCTGGACACAGACCCATGTAAATGCAGTTATTCAATTGTTCACAAGTTCACTTGTTAAAAAAGCTGAAAACTTTTGCTAAAACAGAAGACTACTAAAGCTTCATTACCGCACATATGTGAAGCCCCAGCAAGTCAGTAACAGTACAGAAAAGTATAAATTTGTATGAAATGCTAAGCAAGAAGGACCAAAACTTGGTTTTCAGTAAAGTTAAAAGAGGTAAGAATTTATAAATACTAAGAAATAAACCTGTATCAATTTAGAGAAGGAACACAGAAAAAAAAAAAAAGGAAAAAAAAAAAAAGAGATGTTTTTTCCCTTCTGATTTTAAGCATACCCAGCATAATTGTTTTGCAGAGTTAACAGAGTAATGGATTCAGAGCACAGTGATAGAAATTTCTTCTTCACGAGGAGAAAAAGTACTTAGAAGAATACCAGAATAACATAGAAAGCAGAGCTCCATGGAATAAATTGAAGAATCCTCTGGCATGCAAAGACTAAAGATGCAATTCCTGCACAGTGAAAAAGCCTTTTCCTGAAGTTCTAAATTCTGCCCTTGATTATCTGCAGAATGAAATAGAATGTGTGTATGAGGCAGAGCACATCGTGCACTGCAAGGAGAAGAGTCAGTAATGGGTGGGAAACTACATGATCTAATCTACAGACTGCACATTTTCAAATGCCACAGTCTCAATTATGTTGAATTCAAAGCAAAATTGAAACTGTCCCTGGTCCTGCAAATCCCATCCTATCAGCCTCTATCTGGATTTGCTTGAGGGACCTTCTAAATAAATAATAATAATAAATAAAAGAGTTTGGTTAAGTTATATATATGTTTTTAAAACAGCTATCGTTATTTTGAAGCGAAATGGGGGCTTATGGCACAGACACTCTTTTGTTAAAGTTAATGTACCTTGAAATCTTTCGACTCAGCACAGCAGACTGTCAAGGGTGCTTAAAAAAATAGTCCAATATTCTCCAAAGCTCTTTCTGCAAGAGGGGTCTTGTGTGAAATGATAACAGCCACAACCCCAATATTGTTTACAGAAATACAGTTTTTCACTGCAGAGGCACCACAATGAAACTTGAGAGGAAAAGGAATATAAAATGAGACAAAGACTTTAGTTCATGATTTTTGGAAGTTAATAAACCTTCAAGATTTTGTCTGCATATTACATTTTTCCCTGAGTTCATTCAAACATAGGTCATATCATTATGAATTCATTTTAAAGGTACCTTCTTCCTATATAAAAAGATAAGAATTTTCACTACATGGAGATAGATCATGTCCCTGGGATTTTGTGCCCCTGCCCACCTTCAAACCTCTTGTCTTCTTTTTTTTTTGCCTTGAACTACCTCAGTAGATCAGGGGTGTACTTCTGGAAAGCAGAGTATTCATATTTGAGCACCCTTATGTAACTCCTGGACTGTTATGCAGTGCTCCACGTCTTGCCCATTACAACTCCTTGGCCAATGTTGTGGTGTGGGAACAACAACAACTACAGATGGGTTGTTTGCTTTTCAAAACATCAAAATAGAAGTATAGCAAACAGCTTGGGGATGGAAGTGCACTTAATGAACATGAGGTTCTTAAAGTGTCTCTCAAGGAATTCCACATTGAGTTAGTGCTTAGTGCCTAGTTCTTCATCCTGGGAAGTGTGTGTGGGGGCATCTATAGATTTTTGTGGTCCAGAACAAAGATGTTGACAGAACATTATGTACTGCAAAGTTGGTTTATGAATTTGCTCTCCATAAATGCAACTGCTTGCATTCCACCTATGTGCTGTCCAAAGTTGGAAAAGAGAGGCTCTGAATGTTATCCTTCATCTCTTTATGCTTCAATGTGTTCTACAGTAGTTGTGATAAAAACTGTGTTGAGAAGAAAAGCATATAACATATTCTAGTCACTCAACTGCTGTGAAAATGAGCACACGGTACAGATCTGTGCATGTATTAAACACAAAAAAATTATAAAAATATGAGGAACCTTAGGTTCTTAATCTTACTGCAATTATGTTCATATTAAAGTCAGACCTAGAAACCAAAAGACTGAATTCAATTTATGAAGTGGTCTGCAAACACCATGGAAAAGTATGCTGCATAAAAACGCATGTACTGCATGCAGGAGACAAGAAACAACACAAAGATCAACAAAAGCACAGGAAGAAAAGGAAACAAAACAATACTGATAGACAAGAATCTTGGTATTATTTTCAGCTTATTTACACCAAGTATTTTTATAAGCATAATGTCAAAAGACAGATTTGGAGATGGGACTTGAAGGAAAGCAATGATGCTACTTTGGAGTGTTTCTTCCAAGCGTGAACAACATGAAAGTAACTGCTTGAGAATGAATCAAGTGGGTGATGAAGGGTATTATCCGTAGCTGATTAGAAGCAGGAGACAATCTCTTGTTTCTGAAGGAGCGATAAAGTGGGATTAGGTTATGAACATAAAACAAATAACATAAATTTGATAGTGAAGAGAAGTCACAAGCAAACTGTAAACAGAGAAGCACATGATCAAAGGATAGGGAAAGGCACATACACGGCAGCATTTCGTAGCAGAGCAGGGAGATTTTTGTAGTGTACTTAGTAAGCAGGATGCTCAGCAAGCAGGACCAGGGCTTTTTCTGTGTAGATAGGCAGGTAAAGATTAATATTGCAGGCCAAATGAATGGGAGAAAATTAGAGATATCTTGGGTTTAATAAATCAAACAGGAAAAATCGTAAGATCAAGTGATTGGCAGAATGGCAGTTGTGTCCACAGATTTGAAAAGGAATATTAGTGACATGCCTTCAGGAATTATTTTGATTATGCTTAGCTTGAACTGTTCAGTGAGTAGTATCATGGATTTGACATCGAAAGGATCTAGTCAGTGATACTGAGAGAGGTGTGTCATCCAGACAGAGCTGTTTCATAGGAGTATCTTGCAGATGTTGGGGTTTGTGGGGTGGAGGGACAGGGGAATATACAGGAACAACACTTGAAGGTTATGAAAGTTCCTAGAGGAAGTTAAGCAGAATATAAGGGATTTTCTCTAAAGAGCAAGCTGAAAGAACTGCTGGAGGCTTGGAAAAACTGGAAGATGGAATGATCGTAGAAGGCAAAGGCAGCACTTCACCATAAGAAGCATGAACAACAGTGTTGAAATCAGGCAGCCACATAGGTTTTCTCATGAGGCCGCACACTGATCTGAAGTCTTGGCTAGAGAGGAAATTGGTGACTGGTGAAGGTACATCCACCACCAATACTGATATTGTATCAACACAATACCAATACAATACAACACAATACAATAAATAAAAAGTCTAAAGTCTATAGCATAAAGTCTATCCTGGAAGGATATAATGCTGCTTCTTTCTAACATCTCACAAAAATTCTGTCAGTAAGAATATACTGTGGTATACCAAATAGAATTGAAACTTAGTTTCATTTACTGTAATTATAAATGCCACACTCTTTCTGTGTTGACTCAAACATACATAATTATGATATCCATTTGTTTAAGAAGTTGCTGACCTGGATTTCTGCCCTGTGTCCATGGAAAGGCTGGTTGATCAGAAGGTGAAACAGCATCTGAATGATGGCAGTTTATAGGTTTACAGCCTGGCAACTTAATTAAATCTACACTGATATCATTTTACCTTTTACAGTGCAGAAGTTGCTTTGTTATCAGTTTTGCTACAGCTGCTCTAGGGATGGTAACTTTTGGAAGGCAGGTTGGGTGGATGAAACAAAACAGAAAAATTGGTAGGACTTCACTCAGGACCTGAAGTGCAGCAGACCCAGGTGTGACTTTAAGGTAACATTTGTTGAATGTCCTGAAATTATAGATCCAGTTACAGTGAACTACAGAAAAGGGAGTACAGTAAGCATGTAAGAACTGAGTTAATGCTTAGCCAAGTATGTCTAACCCAGTTGCTTGGCTTCAGCAGTGTCTGTAATAGATATCCAGGGAAACATAGGCTGTGTGTAACACTTGTGAGCACTCACTCACTCTGACTGTTTTCTGCTTCGTGGATGACCTGAGCCCACTGTGGTTTATATATTTGGCAACTGCAGTAGATCCTTTTGTCTGGGTATTTATTGCTTCTGGCCTGGATTACTTATGAATATTTGCATGCACAGCATCCTATGACAAGGAATTCCACAAGTCCCTCACCTGCTTTAGGAACAAGCTCCTCCTGCTTGCTGTAAACCTGGCTCACACTGGGCCTGGATGCCTGCGTCTCATTAGACAGTGGAAGTCAACATTTTCACTCATTCCAGCCCTCTCACGATTTTATAGTCCACTATTATATTCCTTTCCATCCTATATAATGACATCAGTTGGTATGGGCCTCTGGCATTTTATAAACATTTACTCATTTTAACATGATATCTCTGAAATTGTAGACTTACACTAATTAGAATGGGGATTTCTTCTTTGTTTTTTGTTGTTGATAAAAAACATCAAAAGGATAGTTTCAAACCCACCTATATTTCCTCTAATATTTTGGACTCTGTTTTTATTGTACATGGAACAGAAACTGGAAGTTTTTTCATTATGTGTCCCAGCCTCCCTCTTTGTCCATGGATTAACTTCAGACAGCAGCCATCAGAGACTACACTAATGTTTCATTAGACGTAGAGGGAATTTTTAGTATTGAGGCTGATTTCTTTTTCCCTAAAAGTTATTCTGAGGTTCACTGGAAAATTGTGGTTTAATAACATTAAATTTTAAACATTTTGCTCAAAGGTTTTTCTGTTCCAGATTTTTTCAGGTTCCAGTACAATTGTCTCTTAACTCATTTATTGGGCTAGTTGGTGTGCTACTAGAAAATTTCCACTGAAGGCTTCAAACCCTAGGAGCAGAGTATTCCAAGCAAATACTAATTAGTTAAACACCCAAGATTGTTCTTACCCAACAGTAGGATATATTGCAGCACACACAATGTATGTTTGAGCTGATGGACTCTTTCTCCCACCCAGGAACTGGTAATGATTTCACATTAGCAAGGCTAATTGACATCATGTTTACCTGCTGCAAACACTGACAGACGAACAAACACATTTCAATTCCTAAAGAAGCCTTCCGTGCTTAAAATAGTTTTAAGAGTTTAGAAAGACTTTTTTTTTTTTTTTCCAGGTAGCAGAAATGAGATTTTAAATTTTACAAGTATTATTCACAGTTGCACCCAAAGAAAATTTGAATCTGCAAGAAGTTCCAGACAGGGATTCTAATCCTTAGAGAGTTCTTGAGACCTTGCTATGTTCTCTGGTTCTTAGAGCTTTATCTCCAGCTTGAGCTTATTTATTGTTATTTACTCTTTCTCTGTAGCTGAGGATTCTTTCATTTATATCCCTTAACAGGAAATGAACTGACTCCTTGCTTCTCCATGTTAGATATTCAATATTTTGCACACCTGAGTCATTGTGCTGAGAGTTTAGCATTGTTCAGAATCTTCAGCGTTGCTGACTGGGATAATACAGACTTCCTGAAAACTCTGAATCATCTCTTTTTGCTTCTTTCTGCTTGCAGAGTTTATGCAGATACATTTTGGCATTTTAATTAAAAAAAAACAGCTTTTTCAGTCTAATGACATCCTTTCAGATAGTCTTCCTTGTTACTGTCCTCCTAACATTCCGTCCAGCTCCTCCACACAATTCACTGTACCTTGTCCTTCTCATCTGATATTAGATGTTTACATTTATGAGAACCATTCTAAACTAACAGATTTTCTGTGCTCCTTCCAAGGATATTGTTCGGCTTGTAGTGTATTCTTTCACCCTTCGTTACTTACACAATTGATGCTTTTTCTTACCTTGTTTAAATGACTCTTGGTTCTTTTTATAGTTTGATGAATTTCTCTATATTTGTGTCTGGTTTCATAGTCCTTTGTTCCATCTCATATTTCTTCTAGTGTTTTTGCTTAGCCTTTTTGCACTTTTTCAGTTATATTTATATCTGTAATATAGTTATACTACCACACCCTTTTATTGCAATGTAATATAATAATACATAACACGTTTCTCTTGCTGCAAGGAAACTTGGCTACATAGACTGAGCTTCATTTATCAGCTCAGAGTTCCAGTAAAATGTCACTCCCCCTCTCTGGCACAAGAGAGATTTTAAAATGCACCAATACTAAATACTTTCCTCATGGTCTTTTCCTGATTATCACTTGCTCTTTTCAAGTCACATCTCATCCTCCATCCCTCTCTGCTTTACACAGGCCTGTTTTCTCTCCCAGTATAAGCAAGACAAATTATTTGTATTGTGCTGGCATTCAGACTGGCACGTGACATCAGCTTCTTTTGTTCTATATGTTGTTGCAGTCTCTCTAGCACAGAAGATTTCTCTTCATAAACAGACTATGGTGAATATTAAGCACATATATCCAACCTTCACACTGATTTCTCTTCCTTTCTGGAGCAAAATGAAATCAGTGATATCCCCTAAAGGTGAAGTGCACCTTGATACTTGACTGCACTGGCACATGAATTATTTATTCAAAGTGAGATTTGCATTACTTACAGGTGGATGTCTAAATCAGGGATAATTTTCTACATTTCTTTTATGAGGAAAGGAGATATAGTCAATAGGATTAATGGAATACAGGGTGTAATTCATCTCAGCAGGTGTAAATAAATGTCTGTTTCACCATGAGATGAATTGTTCCCAAGGCTTCATTGACACTATTGAGTAGATCCCTACTGATCATAAATAAAGAAAGTTTTGTCAAATAGATCAGGTGTTGTGACCTTTATTTAGCCAGAATGTCTGTGGAAGAGGTAGGAATCAAATGTTTATCATTAGATTTTAGTCTGTTTCTCCTAAATAAATAGATTATTGTTTATTTTCTGTGTACTTGCCTGATTCTTTGAAAACTGTATGCGAACTGTCAGGTTAATGCAATAGAAAAAAATAGAGTAGAATCTCTTTGCCTGTATTTGCTCAACAGGATAACAATAATATTCCCATCACTGATTGTAAAGGATGTCATAGAGCACTCCAGGCATCCACAGATCCAGTATAAGACAAAAGCTGTTAGACTTTTGCTTCCGTTTTTTTATTGTTACTTTTATTATTTCCAAGGCTGTCATACACTCAAAAGTTACATTACAATCAGTTAATGATTTAATGGAAATAAGTAAGACAATTCCCTTAGAGCTAGTAAAGCCCCAGGATTAGACAGATTTCTGTCAGGTTATAATAAACCTTCCTAACACCTACTGGGCCCAGTTTCATACCTCTTCAAAGAATCAGTTAAAATACCACCAATAAAAGGGAAAATTGAAAGAGCTTTTTAATCACTTTGTTTGTCCTTAAAATCATACAAAATACTTTCACAGTGACACCAGCTCAGGGAAAAACAACACAAAGCCAAATCTTTTTATCGTCTTTATTTAAGGGTATTTTAAACAGTGCACACAGAACCAGAATTACTGTACAGGTGTTTCTCATTTACTTCAAAGCAACATATTTTGCCCACACATCCCAATTTACACCCATTAGAAAGGGTGTGAATAACCTGATGAAGTGCCACTGATGCAAGTTATTTTCCTTTTTCTGAATTTCTTGCCACTTGAGCAGTGAAGAAGGGCTGTGACTGCAGCAGGTGACACTTAGTAAAGGTTTTCAAACCTGAAGATGCCTGGCCTTTTGTTCCTGGTCCCTCTTAAGGACCTCAGGATCTCTTAGGGCTCCACCTTCTCTTTCTGAAGAGCAAGATTGCAGCAGCACCCAATGAAATTTATAGAAAAATGATATAGGAGGTATCTCACACAACTGATTTCTCTGTCTTTTGTTCACTTTGTTCTCCTTCTACTCCATGGTCATTTTCTAGCAAAATATAGCCATACTCCATGGTATTTATTTTAGCAAAACATAGCCATCAGCTGCAGAAGGCTGAGTGCTGATCTACAACCCAGTGTAGATCAATGCAAATTATTACCCTGGTTGGTAATTAGTGGTTATATCTAAGTACTCCACTTGTGTTTTCATTGCAGCAGCAATAATAGATAGGAAAAAGTGAAGATTTTTCTACTTTACTTTCATTTACCATTTTACAAAATGCAGCTGAACCCACCATATAGTTACAGCTTCTTTAAGATTTGCTAACTATGAAATCAACATGTAATGTATTTCTTTGCAAAACTCCCTTAAGTACTGGGTTATTTTAGATGAAGTTTGCCAAATCAGTCTCATGCTGTGACCTCTGAAACACTGAAGAGATGCCTTGTGTATCCTCTCCGCTTGAATTAAACACTGAACTTCTTTAAAACATGCATTTTAATTAGTTTTGGAGCTAAAAATGCCACCTGTGCTGAATGGTGATGCTGAGGGAATTCCATTAGTATTCCAGAATTTCTTTGAAAGCCATCTTCCATGTGACAGATGGCAAAAGATGGTGCATGAACCAAGTGAAATAAATAATGCAAATAAATGTGGATATGTGCCTTGTGGATGTCCCTTTTTTTCTGACCAGATTGTTATAACAAAAGCTCTATGTGTCAATACATTTTTTAAAAAAGAAAAATCACCATTTAACTCTTTTTACATGCTTTTAGTTATTCTGAAATAATGAACTTCAGGTGCCCACTACAAATGAGGTTTATTTTTACCTTGCAAGGTAAAAAGAATGAACTTTATGTCACAGTTTAGCAGTCATTAAATATTGCCCAGAGACCACCAAGCACATGACAGCATACTTCTGCCAAAAAGGTGAAAGAAAAAGCATGTTAGTCTTGCAAAGCCTAGATTTAGTATGTCTCAATTCGGGAAGGAAGAAAATAAGAAATCAGACAGGAGAAGAATCATATGGTAGATTGTTTGTTTCATGGCTCTAATGCTACATTGATCTTCTTCATATTGTCTATTATTCAGAAATAAAAATTGGTACTGCAGTTACTGTAACAGTATGTTTCCAGTCATGCAGCACTATCCAGGCATTAGCAATTTATTGGGAAGGCAGGATCATTTACGCATCCGCTGTTCCATTTCTAATTACCTGACACATATTTAGTATTGAATGGAAGGACATAGCAGAGATCAGTGGAGCAAAACTCCTTTTCTACTCTGCCCCATAAGCTTGCCTGGCTTTCTAAGATATCTGCGAGACAGTCACTCACTCTTCCTCTGCTACTGTGAGAATTGAGAAACTCAGGATCCGGAAAGGCACCAATTACTGTATTTTATGGGAATATATGTTGTTCATTTTTAAGGTGATAGAGGGCAAAGAAAGTCTTTTCCTTTTCGTATACTTCGCTGCCTCTCTCTTATTAATCAGAAAACTTTTTGGCTCAAGCACAGCTTCAAATATATATTTTTAAGGTACCTTATCCTTATTGATTCTTTTGTGACTTGGAGCCTTTGAGTCCATTAACATAAGAGCCAGCACTGCACTCTCATGTACCTAACCCTGCGCTTCATCATCTCTCTCAAATCTCATTCAAAATGTGAGCCTGACATGGACTAAGATCCATGTGGTTAGTATTGTATAGACCTCCCATTAAAAACTGGATTTCATGGCTAATGTCTGCCTTGAACATACCAGATCAATTTTAATATCGTTATTTCTAGCATCTGCCAGGGAGAAGAAGGTCGAGTAGGGAAATCAATAAACCGTACAAAAAGAAGAAAAATAAAATATATAATTAATATATTCAAAAGCTTTAGGTATCTGGTAAATACTTATTAATGCCTTTGAGTTCAGAACTGCTGGTCTGAACCTTTTTTGGTGAAAGTAATCAACAGTTGTGACCAGCTAATAGCAAATGGTTCCCCGTATATGATTGGCACTTCCATTTGCTTCTTGGTGTGTTTACTTGCTCACACCATGTTCTGAGCAGTCCAACTTTATCTGAGCTTTTTCTCCAGGTCTGCCATAAAAATTTCCCCTAGTTTACTGGAAAAGTGCCTGATGGTGAGGGCTGAAAGGATGAGTAATGTTTGCAACAATGTCTTCAGAACAGATTTTATGCTGAAACAAAGATAGAATGAAAGGTAAAATAATATTTAAACCTGAAATATGTTTTCACTGCAGCAGTTTTCACTGTCATTTAGTCTTTTAGTCTATTTTGCATTATCTGAATTCAGTAATGTCTTTGAAAATTGGGTATTCTAGAATTTCAAACTACTTTTTTCTTGGCCCTGCCTCGTTTATAAGGTCAGGCCTTGAAAATCTATCAGCCAGATATCTTGGAATTAGTTTTATTAACAGAGGAAGACATAGGCTGCATCTCATTCCCTAAAAATATGTATACAAAGATACTGTAATCTGCTACATTGAAATTTAAATTCACCTCTCATTTAGAATATTGTGCATTAAATTATATTCAGTGAAAAATTACCAGTAAATTCAAGCAGTAGAAATGTATGCACTAGGTCTTCTAGCATCCCAGCACGTTGCATACTCTTTGTAAAAATAAAGTTTGATAAACTTTGTCTTTCTTTGCCGTAAGTGAAAGAATTTGGACTTTCAGGGCAGATTTTTAGACTCCAGACCACTGCCCCAAAATGCAAACTCAAGGCTGTGCACGTTGTCTTTCCCTCAATGGACAGGAGGGAGTGTCTGGGAATGTGCTCTTGGCTTCCTCCAAATGGTGACCTTGTATTTGCAACAGCATCAGTCCTGCTTTGTCCTCTGTTAATGAGCTGTCTTATAATGTGACTAAACACTCTTGTGTGATTTTCTGCTGACCAGTCATTTCCCGTGATTGCTGCCACATCCACTGTTCTGCTTCTACATGTCTGGTGTGGGAAAAGACATAAGGTGCCCTTTCAGCTCTGAATTATTTGTGCACATGAAACCAATGTAACAGAGGGGCTGCTGAGAGACCAAGACAAAGAATTGTCTCATTTGATAGATTATTAATCTGCTGAAGATCTTTCTTCAGAATAAATTTCTGCTTTGTTACTTTCAGTCTTTTTTTGGTCTTCTAGAAAAAAAACAAAAATCAAACCCACAATTATTTTAAAAAATATTATTCTTTTCCTCCTGGCTGGTTTAATTTTACTACCTCTGAAAAAGGTACTTTCACCTTGAAGTGAACCTTTGATCCTCCTCAGCAGAGTTCTCTGTTTTAAAGGGATGGGTGGTGTGAGTGAGACATGACAAATCACAATGAGAGTAACATTTTATAAATTGGTGACTGTGTAAATGTCAATCTGTAAATGTTTGTTTTTATCGCTAAAACAGTCTCACTTGATTTCGCCCCATCAAATACAAGTACTTGGAAATTCCACAGGGAAAGCAAAGACATTGCTTATAGCTCATTTCTTCCTTTAAATGTGCTCTAGATATTCAAGCTTTGAAAGTGTCTTTGTTCTTGCATTTTTGTAAAGACAGTTTTCCTGAGGGATATGCCAATAGTAATCACTGGTGCATCCACACCATAAATTGGAAATGCACATTATTGATTCTGTCAGAATTGTTGATGATAATGAAAAATATTAAGCAAAAAAAATTGTTTCAGTCTTTTTCTAAAATTAGTTAATCTCCTATTGCATCAGGAGACTGATTAGGATCTGAATCTAACAATCAGAGGATGCTGTGTGAAATAGCACATAAGGATGAGCGCTGGTCCTGTGATTGTATCCTGGGAATGAAGGGGAATGGATCTGGTTTGTGCCTCTTTCACATATCAACTCTGTGATCCTAGTCAGGGGTGTCTCTGCTTCATTCCCCCACCCATCTGTATGTAAATACAATAACAGAAAGATGAATGATTTATGTTAACTAGATCTTAACTCAAAAATAAGAGACATCTTGATTAATAAAACTATCAGCTTCCAAAATTAAGATGAAAATAAACATAATTTTTGGCTTCTGATAGTACCTAAAAATGTCAAAGAATACAACTTGGAGAGAATGACTGAATGTTTAAGTTCTCCAAGGCATGTCTGACATGAAAAATGAGACAAACATAAAAAATATGGTTCTTGTTACGCAGTAGTTTGCTTGGTATGCGTGTGTGTGTGTGCATGTGTGTGTGTTTTGACTGCTTTTTTTCTGAGATTGTACTTAATTCCATTTGATTTGAAGCTTTATCTTTGCTTATGTAGTTCATAAACTGGTATTTTTTTATTTTTAAATATTTTCCTCTGACAAGCAAAATGGCTCCAAGTGTATTTTTTATTATGTTTCTTTAGGGGACTCTAAAGGAAAGGTATGTTTGATGAAAGAGAGCTGATACGCAGCAGAAGAAAGTTTAGATTTCCTGAAAGCTATGCTTAGTTAGAATTGACATTTTAAGAAAAGGTATTGAAATACACTGATAAACAATACTCTAAATTTGTTGGCTGAAGAGATGTTTTTCTGTTGACAATTAACAGAACTGCGACAATGAAATTTGCCTTAGGTTAAATAAAATTTAATACTTTAAACCCAGATTTAGAAGTTCATTGTCTTTCTCTGACATTGCTGGTGTGTGCCAGGGAAGAATGATGTTACAGTTTTCACTGTGGGTGTATTTCTAAGTGTGAGTGTTTGATACATGCAAACCCAGCAAGGTATGAATAAGAGATAGGTTGCTGACCCTGAAATCATTCAAAATATAATTCCCATGAAAAGCAGATTATCATATATCATGGTACAAAACTAACATGCCTACTAATGTTATAGGGGAATGATATATTCAATGGCTTCAGATCATCTGGAATAAATATATGACTGAAGATATGTTTCACACTCCTCTGCCACAGAGATCTTTCTACCGTCTCTTGGATACACTTGTCTGTTCCAATCAAGAAAAAAGAGTGATTTGTTTGTCTGGCCATCTACTATTGTTTTCCTATTGCTATTACTTGCAATCTTTCCTTTCTTGTGGGATAACTTCCCTACCTACTAGAGTAGAAAGAAGAAAATGTATTATCAGGGAATAAGGGAATATCCAACAACAACAAAAAAAAAAGGTAAATCCACTTGTACTTAAAATCAAGGAATCCTTTAAATGGAGAAAAATTTAATGGAGGTGGAGTCAATGAAGTCAATAAAATTTCCAGGATTTTCACAGGACATCTATTGGAAGTAGCAAGGGCTCTTTAGGATGTTGGTAGCAGACACTCACAAGGATGACCAAATCAGAAGTGGATGAGTTTCCTTAATTAATTCAGAGACTGAATCTTTCTTTTTTGCTCCTTTAATGCTCAGCTGAAAAGTATTAAGTTCTGACCAATACATGTCTTTGGTACCTACTGCTTCTGGAAAAGCTTCTGAAAAGTGATTACGCAAAAAAAATGTAACCAAGAGCTGATATGGGCCATTTGCCTTGGAAGACATATCACTTACCCTTATTTTAAATATGCAGCTCAGATTATGATACTTTACAATTTACAAAGAAAGGAACTCTGACAATGGTTGTCCTGTCAGTGCTTGAGCTTTAACTGGAGAGGATTTTTAGAGGATACCTTTAGAGGATATTTTTTGCTACCTCCACAACGGAAAGTCAGAAAAAGTGGGTTCAGGGACTTTTCTGTTCAAGATCAACCACATAGCAAGATAAAGATGACAAACGTTAGAGGTCTCTTACACATTTAATATTAAGAAACTCCAACTACGCTGGATCAAGCTGTGGATATACCCAGGCCTGTATCTGATCTCTTACAGCTCCAAGCCTCCAAGCAATAGATGCCTGTGGCAACAATTTTGAGATTTGAGGGTGTTCTCACTAATATTGTGTCTGCTCATGAACAGAGAAAATGACCCACCCCAAGATATAAACCTGCTTGATGGACTAGCTTCACTTCATCTGCTATAAACCACTGCTGAATCCCCTATTTGCAAAGCGTTGGTAATATTAATTTAACCGCAAAAATGTTGATGGAAAATGTATTCTTTATGACAGCTTCTTATCGGAGAATAAATGCCTCATTAATCTTAGACATTTCATGCTAAGAATATTATTGAAGTTAGACAGAATGATGAGTAACATTGTAGGGAGCACAGATTGCTACATGCAGGAATGCTTTTGCCCATTAGGCTCCCTCCACACTGTACAAGTTACTTCTTTTGTTCCTCAGGCTGCAGGCTGCAGCATGCTGCTCTTCCCCTGCTCCAGAGCTCCTGATTTAATTAAAAGGAGACAGATGGAGTGGAGTTCATTAATATAACTTCACCTGAGCTCCTTTGGCCATCTCAGGAAAAAAAAGGGGAGGAAGAAAGAGTCTTGAAACCAACTTCAAAATATTATGGACAAGAGTAAGTCTAAGCACAATACCTGTGGGTATTTCCCAGCACACTCTATTAAAGGTGTTCTCAACTTCTAATTCAAGGACAAAGCTGAGCAGGCATAAGACAGATTTTGAAAGTTTACAGTGTTTTGCTGTGAAGATAACTTAATCTATAATGCAAGAAAATATCAGAATGCCCTATTGTGCCAAGATGTTTTAAAGCTGTGTGAATGCTATGAGAGTAACTGATATTTTTAGCATTAAGAATAAGGAAAAGGAAGACTTGGTTGCAAGTTCTCCATGGGTGAACTAAGAAAGACTGCTGTGATAGTCCATTCTTCTATTGTCCATTGAATGTTTTCTACATTTTTGAAGATTTGTCTAAAACAAATCTTTATGTATTTGACCAGTGGTTTTACCTTGAGCAAAGAGAATCAGAGACTTTCACAGTGAGGTTTATACTCTCACTGTTTCAATAATACGTGCCTGGTAGTGTGACTAGGAATGGCTGATCCTTGCCTAGCTCAGAAAAAAAAAAAAAAAGAAAGATGTTTCTTTAAGCTTCATTCTCGAAGTGTGATTTTAATAATGTGGTTATAAGACTTGGGGAATAATCTGTATATAAGTTTCGAAATGTAACTGCTCAAAAATCTTTCTACTGCACATTGGAGGTTCACTAAACTTCTTGGCCGGTCAGATTAACAGACATAAACTTGATGTGAGACTGCTGAACCATTCGAAGGAAGAAGGAATTCGGATATTCAAGAGCAAATTAACAAGGGCTGTCTGTCATGCTCAAGCCCGTCACCTTTTTACATTCCAAGAGCTGGGTCCAGTCTATCCAATGGCGTTGAGATTGTGACTGGACTTTAGATGAACTTTCAGTCACAAGCTTAGAAGCTGAAGCGTTTTGAACACAAAACTCTTGCTTTGTAAAGTCCTTGCAAAGTTAAAAAAGAAGGACTATTTAGAGGCGCAAACTGTTTCTAGGTAGCATTTCAGTATGGGCAAGTTTTAAAGTATATATGAGTCTGCACATGGAAAATGAGATCAGCCTGATGAAAGACACATTTTCCCCTTTTTTCAATATCTACTTCACCACAAAACAGATCTGTTCTTTATGGATATTGAAACAATGAGTGTAAAGTAATTAGAGTTGGAAAAGTATTCTTTTTTCAACTACATGCATCTAAGTCAGTCCAGCTAAAATTTCCTCCTGTAAACAATACAAATTGATGTCTTTTTACTTAATTGGGAAGTTCATCCTGAGATTTATATAGAGCTGCAAAATGGGAAGTAGAATATCAGAAAAACAAACAAATAATGGAGTGAATCTAGAAATGGTACATTTGAGATTTGTAGTGTGAGGATAATTAGATCAGACTTTTCCCAATATCTCGATATCAGTCTTTCACAAGGTCTTCCATCTGCAACTTTGAACTATCATACTAAACTCTTTCCTCACTGTATGGTGCAATGAATCCATATTCCTTTTTCAATTCATTTTTGTCACTGCTCAAAATTAATTCCTGGATTGGTAAAAAAATACAGAATTTTATCAGTAAACACTCTCAGTTCACATAGGGTTTGATTGTTGACTAAGGGTTTATTTATAACTGCAAAGAGTTGTATAGAGATACATGGAAAAGAGATGCTGAACCAGCAATCTCTAACATCAAAAAGTAAATAAAACATACACTATAAGAAGAGATAAAGACAAGGAGATACACTCATCATTGCTATTACTCATAAACTCTTTTGAGGTTATACAATTTATCATGACTCTTTATTTTCAAGTGTTATTTTATAGACTAGACTAACAGAGTTCTCGTTCTGATGGGGAGGCCTTTGAGCACAAAAGCAAAGAAAAAAAAAAAGGTTATAAAATCATATAATCTGTCATGCTGCCATATTTCTAGCTCTCTTGAAGTACATTCTGGTTTCCTAAATTTTCACCCCATAGATATATCCATTAAGAATTTATGCTTCAGATTAGGAACTTTAATTAAGATACGTATGGATAGACATGTTTAAACTTCCATGAACATCAATAGGAGTAAATTAGTCTGTATAACCTGGTATAGTTTCCATCAATCTGTTTCTAAAATTCATGACTATCCTGAAAGAGAGTGCTCCAAAAAGAAAAGTACTGTGCTTTAAGGTTGAATATGTATTATGCTTCATGAGGAAACATACAGTTTTAAAATATTTATTGCAGAGAGTATTATTTCACGGTAGGCTCATTTACAGAGCAATAGTCTCTTTGTCTCTTTTAGCTGGTGTTAAAAAATATTTTTACTCAACTTGTCTGCTCTGTGACTTGTGATATACATGTTAAGTGCAAAAGCTATAACTCATGGAGCACTTTATCTTTCCCTGCCCTTCTCCTGGCACCATTTTCTTAAGTATTTCACATACTGACCAAAGTTAATCATGTTCATTGTCAAATTGTTGAGAACCTTATGATAGTTTCCTTTTTTTTTCCTATATAAATTATGAGACTTTAATGATGAGATATGGAATTCATGTGACTTCAATTCAAATCAAGAAGCTGATAAAAAAGAATATGTCTTATTACATTAAAACATTTTTCTGCGATTCACAGATAGACAGCTCTGACTTTTACCTCTGGTAAAACAATGAAAGGATCCAAAATAGACAAAACAAAGGAACAAGAAAAAGCCTATTGTTTTCAGCAGTACAATTACCCTCTTTAATTGCCTATCTTCAGTGATTTAAGCAAACTCTAGGAATCTTCAGGGAGATAAACATTAACTATTTCTGAAACAACTAAGTGAATCTAAGAAGAGGAGACTAAATACAAACATGCAATGGGTCTTTTTCCCAAAATGCATACAAAGCAAATACTGATCACCTTCTTCAAATCAACAAAAAGCAAATTCATAAATTCACTGGTGTGTTTAATGAGAGCTTACAGTAGTGAAATTTGTCTGTCGGAGTATGTATCTCTCGTCTTAATCTTTTAATTTGAACTTTCTCCTCATAATCTTTCAGAACAAAAGTTTAACTCTGTGGATAGTTATTTCCTGGTGTCTTTGTCTACCACTCCTTGAGGTACAGTGCAGAACTTTGTCAGTCCTAGATGGTGAGAAATATCAGAACAACTTGCTATTTTACCAGAAGCTAATGTTTCAGACCTATTAGTATGTGACATATCTGAAGTGCTTTGTCAATAGAATGTGCAGATTCCTTGCTAGACACTTGTGACACATTTATAAAGTGTGTTTGCTGATCTTTCTTTGGCAGGTGCATCCTCCCATATTTCCCCAATATGTTCCATTGTTTGCAGTCTTGCAATCAGCTCTTGTTGACAACAGATATTTTCTGCTATTGTGGCTTCATGAGTGGAGTTCTTGCTAATTCCCTCACTAGCTTACTTTCAGGCACAAATATAGCTTCTGATTATGCCCTTTTCTATGCACCAAGTCTAACAATTTTTAAATGAAATTTAGTTCCTTGATTTATTGGTTTTTCATGAACTTTGAAAGTACTGGATGCAATTTGTCCCATGTCCCAAATCATTTCATCATGCTTTGACAGCCAGTTTAATTAACCCACAGCCTTTTGGATCTTGCACTGTAATGTGTGTCAACTTTAGGTGAGATTTTGGGTGGGGATATTCATCAAACTTACTGTAATACAGTCATTTCCCCCCCTTCATTTCAGATAACACATAATTTAACAGATTGCAAGGCCAGAAAGAACCATTGTTATCACCTCATGTGACCTTTCACACAAATCAGGACAATGAATGTCATCCAGAGTTTTACCCACCTATCAATTTATTTTTAGTATACCTTGCTACAAGTGCTCTGAAATAAATGGGCCACAATTTTTCTCCTATCATCTCTGTGTTTTCAGGATATTCTGCTAGATTTTTTATTTTTTTTGTATCCTCTTCAGGAATGATTTTCTCTTTTCGTCCAACCCAATTGTGCTCCTATTGTAGGCGATGGCTATGAATCAGAAATACATGGGTAAGAACAGTCAATGTGTAAGCATTATTCAATCATATGTCTGAACAATGTAATTGTTGTACTCTATTTTAATAGCAGTATTTATTTTCTTACACAAGCTCTGAAAAGCAAGTTTTCTTTGCAGTTTGGGTTGACTCAGTTGAGCTCATGGGTGAAATCTGTAGATGTGAATAAGTTCAAGGGTAGAAAATTTTCTAGTAATGGATTCATATGGCAATGAATGTGTTAAAGCTAAAACATTTTTAAAATATGTGTACTCTGACAGGAGAGGAGAACATGCTGAATCACTTACAGTGATGAATATTTAAAAATAGGGCACAGATGTCTAATTTAAATACAGAAATTTTCTTGGCATCTTACTAGTTGTTACTACATTTTTTTAACATGTATTTTATTCACACATTCAAATTTACTTTCTCTGATTTGCTTTGTCAACTGCAGGAGGCTGACTGATAATCCACACTTTGAAAGCTGCCAATGCTTCTCAAACAAATGCGAAATTTAAGTTTGCAGTTGGGATTTCAAAATTGTTCAAAACTTTTAGTTGCTTTGTCATTAAGTTTGGTGGGTGAAAGCGCTTTTCTGATGGATGAGAAAGAAGAGTTAGAGGGTGAAATCCTGGCGCCTTTGATATTATGACAGACCTCCCATTGACTGTAATGGGGCCAGAAGTTCACCTGCTGTTATCTGCTTAGCTATCTGTCTGTACATTTTTAATGTACTCAGGGAAGTGGAATCTGAACTCTGGTTTAAAGCTGGGATATGGAAATACCTCTTCTTCCTAAGTGACTCCATTGATTCTGCAGTCTGTAAGATGTGAGGAGCTGCTAATCCTTTTCAAAGCAGCTTCAAATAATGCGATATGAAGAGCAATTTAGTATTCAAGTAACCTGTTTGTAGTGTGCTTAATTTTTCTTTGATTTTAAATAGTTTATATCCTTTAAGAAATAAGGTAATTTTTTTAAAAAATAATTAATATTTGACAAAACACATGTTTTCTTCTACAAGATTTTCATTCTAGCTAACATTTTCCATGAAAAAAGACGAAAATTATCTTCAGCTGTGTTTGGCTAATTTTTTCAGGGTTTCTTTTCCCCCCAAAATATTTTAAACGAAGCAGCTTATATGTTATCTGCTTAAACAAGAACTGAAAATCAGCTTTTAGATTAGTTCTTCTCCAAAACCTCCTATTTCTATAGAGATTTAAAATTTCTAAACAACTAAAAACTCAACAAAACAAAACACAAACACAAACATTAAAAAAAAAGCAGGTCTGGAGCTTTTTACCTAGCATTGAAATTTGGTATACTTATTATCTAGTCATTCATATGCATTTAAAAAATAAAACAGGGAGACTGTTCTTTTAATGAGATACTATAATCAAAATGACAAAATTTGTTTTAAAGAGTCTATCAATTCCTTTTTCCATCATTATCCAAACATTAAATACAGCATTTTGTGGTTTCATTAAGGTAATGTTTGTGAAGCCTCTTTCTATTCCTGGTGTACGCAGCTATTATTATATTAATTTCTCTAGCAGATTAAACTAAATTGTATTTAGCTCATGCACACAATGCAGAAATCATAATGGGAAATTCTGTGCCATGGATCATACAACAAATAAGAACAGATGGCTATCACATTTGGGTTTAAAACCAAAATCTATGAATCTTCATTTATTCAGTGCCTTCTGACTAATGGAAAAGCGTAGGTTTGTTTTCTCTAAAATGTGCATGTGTCCTTCCATTGAACATCACTGGCAGATATATAAGGATTAATAAAATAGTTTTGTGAATGCCTTAGAGAATTACTTGAGGGGAAGAAACCAATGAAATTACAGTGGAAGGTGTTTGTACGAAACAACATCAAGTATATTCCTCTCAAGAGCGGCAGACTCAGTTAAATGTGATGGGTGTGCTAAGCCTCCTTCATGAAGGTTAACTTAAAGGTGGACTTTAATGGCTTCTGGTTTTTTGTAAGATATTATGGGCTGCAAGCAAAGGCTTTTTTTTTTTGTTGTTGTCTATATTTCACCATCTTCTTAATCTTTAATGTCTTCTCAAAAATGCAATGACTCTCAGCTTGGTTGAGCACTTGATGCACACAAATACATTTTGGCCTTGCTCTGACAACTGCTTGCTTTCCATTATGTTCACAACTTCCATTCAAGCTTTTTCGAAGTTGGATATTAGAGAAACTTCTGTGGATGGTTCCCGCTCTGGTGATTACTATTTGTGTATTTTCACTCATGAACCAACTGCATTATCTTAATGCACATGCCATGAAGGCTGCAAAGCTGAGTCTTTATTTATTTAACTGATAATTCCTGTAAAATGACTCCCCTGGATGCCTATCAAGTGATAGTCATTAATATGAGTAATACATGTAGAACATATAATGAGCACTCAAAGCTATACACTATTTAATTAAATATCAGCACATAAAACAGACAATGAACTATTAATTTTTTTGCCATTATGAGCTTTGCAGTTGATATTGCAACCAAAATGCTAAAACATATTCCAACAGCGAAACAAGGAACATTACTTCTGTTTATGGACTTTGTCGACTTAATTTGTGCATAGAATTACTTCTAAAAAAAATTAAAAAATTAATAAATTACACATATTTTTATTGAAAAATATATAACCATAGACATCTGGTAACATATTGTATAATATGTAATATCTGATAACGAATAAGATGCAGAAAGAGAGAGAAATTCTATGCATTCAATTTTAATGGTAATAAAAGCATCAAAGTAATAAAACTATGCCTTTGGGCAGGAGCTTCCAGAAACTGGGCTAAAACTTGTGCCACGTAAGGTAATTGTGACCTGCTGACAAGGTAAGAGGTCATCACTTCAATTTCTCATGGAGATATTTTTGATTTAAAAGTCCTGCAATGCATAAATAAAATTATATGTTTGCCTTGATTACCAACAACTTGTTTCCTTGGGGTATTATTATAGTACATAGGGATATGTATCTTACATATAGGTAAAGATATATTTTCTTTATTACAGATTTTTCTAGAATACTATTAATTGTCAGAGATAAAATGCATTAGTAAAACTCATTATTTTTTAACTTTTAATTTATTTACACTGAGAATACCTCCTCCTCAGATGATTAGCTGCACTATTAGTAATAATAATTCTTCTTTGCTTTCCCTTTATTAAGACAGCTAATTCAATTTTGTATGGGGATGAGCACTATCATACTGGCTGAAAAATAGATGAGGTACGTGGTAGTGAAACAATACTGCAGGCTACATCTGGGATCGATTCAGCTGTGTTTCCTATTAGATGTGATATAAAATGTGCATTATTATTCATATGTTATTAACTAAGGTGTTGACTTGTACAGAGTGGATATAAATAGTAGACAGAAAATATAGGTGAATTTCCCTGCCATGTTCTGTAAAGTCCTGTATTTAATTAATGTGAAGAGATATCTTTTATCGCTTCCATACTTCTCAAACGAAGAAGACAATTAAAGCATTGAAATGTAACTGAAGGAAACAGTTTAAAAATTTTTGCTGTGAGTTTTCAAACTCTTAAATGCTGTGCTGTTCAGTAAATGCAGTCACAGGACACCCAAGAGCAACTGGAGTAAACACCAATTATACTATAAAAAACCTGCAGAGTTGGGGGAGAGTTACGTGTTTTTACACAGAAATTGCATGTTACTCAATGCAAAATAATTTTTCAATTCACGTTTGAGGTGATTTACTTATACTCGATTTCTTTGAGAAATCTCCGTTGGGTTGACAGACATGGGTTTCCTACATCCAATAACACGCACATAGGAAACATGAGGCTTTCTTGAGTGAAAAAATCTGTCACAATCATCTATCTGTAATGTTATTCTGTACAGTTTCTTCATGAATTATATATAGGTTAAAAGAGTTTGCCATAAATAGCGGGTTCACAGAAAGGACAGGATGAACATTTGAACTCATTGGTAAAAGGGGGAAGCCATTTTTTACTCTCTCCTCTCAACTTGCAGTCACCCATCTAATGCAGCCGTCTACAAATGTAACATTAGTTCAACATTAAAATTCAATCAGCCTCTTTCGTAGTTTCCCCAACAGGTCTCAGATATTGCACAAACATGCACTACAAGGCTGCCACCACAGCTCTTTCCAAGCAGTGTGAGGAAGTGGAAAACACCATGTCTTTGCTTGGCTTATGTAAGTCAGGTAAAAGAATGTAGAATTGTTGCTTAACCCTGTGAGAATCATTTAACTCTGTGAGGATTTTTTTCCATCCTTTTGCATGGCTGTTTGGGTCTTTTGTTTATTAGGTTTTCTTATTACTTTTTTTTTTTTTAAGATTTTGGTTTTCTTTTTTTTTTTATCCTTCATACATTTTACTTTGAGAAACAAAGTGCATTTGAGAATGTTGAAAAGAGAAATACAATAATATCAATTGTTCCTGGTGCTATGAAGAATGCCCACAGACACAAGTGTGAAATTGTGATTAATCATTCAGTTAGTGGATAAGCACTCTGCGTGGGAGTGAAAGAGGGAGTTAATTCTGGTTTTATTTCCAGTGCCATCAGATATCAAGAGAGGCATCACTATAGTTTGAGTCATATGAGCAAAAAATAATATTTGGTCTGTATATATTTTCTTATAAAACTGTTTCTGTGAGCACATTATATATACATATTTATTAAATTTTGTATGTATTATATAAGCAAAGATTGAGAAAAAACAACTGTAACCCGCCAGAGAAATTAAAGAAATTGAGTCTACCCCAAACCTACTAAAGATGCTGCTGCAAAATACAGTTCCCAGGCAAATTGAACTGGTTTTACTGCTGAACGAGGCCATTATAGTGAGAAAAAACAGAATTTCTAGGCTTCTAGTGAGGACGCAAATATAGATTCAAGCTTCCTAGTGAAACAGTCATTTAAAGAATCCAAAGTGAGTTAAAACTATAAAATAAAATGAAGTTGAGGTGCTTATAACAAGACAGTATTTGTTAGTCCTTCTGGCTTAACCTCCCTGAAAAAAAATGGTTTCCAGGGATGATTAGTTGTGCTTTTTGAAGAGAATAGACACATCATTTTCTTAGAATATTTTGTTTCTAATGCACCTAAATGTATCAGAAATGAACTGTGAAAAGACAAAGAGTGATTGCATTCTTCTCCCATAGTTTTGTAAATATCACCTTTGAGGACTCTGCCTCTGCACTCTCCCTCTAAACTGCATTTCTTTCTGTCCATCTAAATTGCCAAACTTACATTGCTAATTCCAGAAATCTTAAATTCATTGTTTATTCAGAACCACTCACAGCACTTCTACATACCATGATCTCTCAGTCATGGCAATTTTAAATAGCTAGTTGCTTGTCTCAGGTTTCAGAAAACAGTGAAATACTGTTTTGCTTCAGCATATCATTAAGGATTGACTCTGTAAGCACTTTTTTGTGTACTTGACTGCTCAATTGGATAGCAGACTTCAGAAGAGTTGTCCTTATGACTTATTGTACTGATGTGAATCTGTTTTGTCTTTGTCTGTCTGTACAGAATGCTTATTAGTCAAAAAACCCTACATCTTTCAGAATATGCTGAATTAGACTTAGTTCGAGTAGGTATAAAAAGAAAAGATTTTTTTTTTTCCAGAATGGTTTAGCAAACTGCAAATAATGAATAAATAATCTAAACATTGTCATTTCTGATATGCTCATCCGAAAGCTTTAAGCAGTTCTGAAGTGGCCTGTTTTTGGTGAAAATATTAAAGCTTATTATAACATTTAGCTGAAATAGTTTTTGGTGACTTTACTGGCCTGTAAAGCCAGTGATGAACCTGTTCAGTGAAAAAAAAACATTTTGACCAACTTTATGCCATTTCCCAAAAATTCTGAAAAAGAACAAATAGGTAACCAACTACTCTTTTTTTTCTCTTTTTTAATTTTTTTTTTTAATTTTCTTGTTACTGTAAGCATATTTCTGATAATGTAGTTGATTTTATAATGCGGTGGTGAGGTATTAATTTCGTACTAATAGGATATTGAATATTTAAAGTATAGCACTAGGGAATAGAATTAATTTAAATATTTTTATACTTACAAGAATATTTGCTCAGAAAAACGATTATATATATTATTAAATATAATGTGAACGTAATTTTTTAGAATTTTTGTAGAATGTAAGACATGAAAAACACTTGTATGTATATTTAATTAATTTAACCTAATTATTGGTGTTTCAATCTATTGCTGCAACACTTGTGCAAATCTCTATTTAATTCAGATGTAACTTAGCCTTTACTTTTTACAGTCATTTAATGTACAAACTGATGAAAATGCCAACATATATTGATTTATCATCAAACATAACTTCTAGGAAAATTTTAAATTTCACATTAAATTTTTTTATTGAGCTTGTTTTTTTCTTGGAAAATTATCTTGTCATATTCTATCTGGCACTAGCTAAAAGCACAGAGGACACTAGAAGCTGCAGGAAAAGTACAACTGTGTCCCCTTTTTTTAATGTCTTTCTGCATTTTTTTTTCCTTAATCATGATATATACACCCAGATTATTTTTCAATAATTTGAGACCATTTATGAAGCAAGAATAAAGCTTTTCATATGCAAAAAAAAAAAAATCTTTGTAGTAAGTCAGTAGGTTTATGCTCTTATGTTTAAATGGCAACATATAATTCACACAAAAATAGCATGGTGTGTCAAGCAACTCTTGGTAAAAGGGTTTTGCAACACATTGAGTTCTTTTTTCTCAGCAAGAAACTTGTCAAACCCCTGAGACTCCTAAATTATATTTTCTCTAATCTACGAGAGTAGTTGTTGCTGTTCTTGGTTTTTTAAAATAGAGTTTACTTGCCAGGTATGTTTATAAATATCCCCAGAGTCTCACTCAGCTGTAGGTAAAAATGTTGGCAAGAAAGAGCACGGTGACCCAGCTGGGCCAGAATTCTTCCTGCTTGCTGTTCTCACTGCAGCTTCCCAAGGGTCAGCACCATCCTGACCACTTCAAGCCACATTTAATACATCAGCAAAGAACTGAATATATTGGCCCAACCCACACTGGTTATGTTGACAGCAGACCTTTCAGGAAGAGAATGGCTCATTATTTATTGCTTTACAGAAACCATGCCAGCAAAAGTGGAATAGAAGTAACAAAAAGGAAATGTCAAAAAAAACCAGTTTAAAATTCAAGGAGAACCCCCCTAAGGCAGGTGTTCTACAGACTGACTTTCTGGAAGCATTCCTTTGCTCCTAATTCCAACAGGGAGGGCACACCTAGCCCAGACCACTGGCTTATCCTCTCTTCCAAAGCTACAGGGCAATGATACCTTCTAAATACCAAGGCGTTGTTTTGCAAGTAATGAACCGCAATTTGGATTCTAAAATTGTGGCTGTGGCCCTAACGAATACAGTGAGGAACATGTGAAAGGTTCCTTTCTAGCAGATTAGGAAGCCACAAGGTTTAATGCACTCTTAGGAATTCTTAACAGCTGTTATAGGCAGTAATTCATCTCGCTTAATTTTCACCACAGAAAAGAATAAGTAGAAGTAATTTACTTAAACTAATTATCTCAGTCTTCTTTTTAGGATATGGTGAGACTGTCTCCTTAAAAGGATAAGTCCTGGTTTTGGTCCCACCTGTCAGGTTGGGAATGGTTTCTCAGGGGCTCGCATAAGGAACCCAGACAGTTAATTTAAGTATAGCAATCTAGAAAGCTTTCCTCTCCAGCGCACACCAGAGACACTGGTTCTCTTTCAGTTTTATTTAGTCAAGCATTACTAGAAATATTTTTCTACTTTTTGTTTTTGGGTTTTTGTTTTTTTTTCATTCTTTTTGTAAGAACTTGTTTCCTTGAAGCATGAAGACTGGTGTGGAGTTTATTAGAAATTTGCTCATGTGTAAGACTTGAAACTTTTATTTCCCTTTTGTGATAAGCTTATGTGGTTTTATTCTATATTCAAAATACTGGTGACATTGCAAGTTAAAATAAAACATCCTACATTTTTTCTTTCCATTTCAGGGCAGTAGTCTGCAAAGTTTTTAGGAAAGCCATGGGTGCTTTGGAAATATCTTTCTAATAGTTATGACATTATGGTGGAGAAAAGTGGGCAAATGAGATTCACAATGACTTCAAAAACTTACAGAATTTCAAGGAGCTGGGATAGGTTTTGAGGAGAGAAGACAAAATATGGAGACTGTGGGGAAGCAAGGGTTAAAAGGAGGTGCATCTCAGCACCTCAGAAAAATGTGAGAAGTTAAAAAGAAATTTCAGAAACTACTTGAAGGGATATAATACCAGGGGATTTGGAAAAGCTGAGCTTGACCAAAGACAAGTAGTATTGGAAAGGAGTTCTATGCTTCACTGCCTTGTAATTCTTTGTGACTGCTCTGGCTGGAGAGGGCCACGGGATGGTGTTTATTGTGTTTATTTTGTCAGGAAATGTCTGACAGTGCCATTAAAAGTTTATGCCTATAGTGCTGAGCCATGACACAAACAACTGGCTCATCTGATTATGAAACCAGTTAAAATAAGGAACAGGCAAGACAAACCAGGCAACTACTTGATAGAGACATTAAGAATAAGGAAATTGCACATTCTGGCTTCTCTCTTTGTTTTATGTGAGAGACACAGGGGATGATGATGCCTGGTGGGAGCAATATCTTCGAGCCTGCAAGTTTCTTAATGTTCAGAAAGAGAACAATGGGGGACAGGACCACCAGATTCAAAGACAATGAAAATTCACTGCAGATAAATAAAGAACCATATGCCTCAGTGCAGTGGGTGTGAAGGAGGCCATTTTCCAATGCTGTGCATTACACAGTGGGTCTGATTTCCATACGTATGATCCCACTGTAAGATGGAGAAATGGTAATCCTGAGAGGAATTTACATGTTCTCCTGTTTCACATCTCTTTTTGATGTCCATCTTTTTCCCCACAATGAATTTTGTTCCACATATTTTTTTCTTCAATTGTAGCCAGAATATGTTATCTAAAGGAGATTTAACCCAAACAGTATAACTAAAGAACTACTTATGCATTTCATGAAGCATGTTTAAAAATAAATATTTTCTAATAAATAATTAAAAAGATGAAAATATAAAAATAAATATTTTCTAATAAATAAATAAAAAGATGAAAATATAAAAATAAATATTTAAATATAAAAATATTTTCTAATCTCTGTTGAAGTTGATGGACTGTAGATAAAACAGACTGCAGTTATTTTTTAAAGATTTGCCCAAATTTTACCTTTTTTCTTTTCATTCTACATAAGTAGTTGCAGGCTGATGACTGTTCAAAATACACTTAGAAGAGTACCAAAATATGAATGAGTAATAAAGCAAACGGGAATCTTTAAAAGAGCATGTATTTGCACTATTTTTGATAAATGTTTCTGACTCTTTTTTCCTGTGTTTTTTCCTCCCCTCCAAAAAAGACTGGACTTACAGGACTGGTGTTTCACAGTCATGCCTAAATTTCAGGGATGTCTACTAAACTGAAATAGTACCATATAAAAAGAATAATCAAAGTGATAAACACTCTGCTTTTGTTGCTATTGTTATTGTTGCTGTTGTGCTTTAGGGTTTTTTTTTTTACCGCATGGAACATTGTGATTCTGGGTTTGCAGCGAGTATATTTGATCATTCAAAAACACACATAAATAGCATGAGTGCACAGCAGAAAACAGGTCTCTGGAAATGCAGTTTCTGAATGTTACCTTTGTTTTTAACTCTGTTTCCTTCACCTTTTTTAGATTCAGTTAATTCAGAGAAACACCACATTCCTGCAAATGATATAGATATTTTTGAATTACTGTGGGGTTTTTATGAAGTCCAAATCTTTTCCTCAACTTGAGTGCAGTAATGAAAAGACAGCAACCAAAACAGTTAAACAAAAACAAAAACGTCCCCGTTATGTTCAGTGTTCACAGCAATGTAAAACAATCTCTCTTCAAAATGAGTGGGCACCAGCTCCTATAAGCTATTAATTGTGTAGCTTTAACAAAACAATATTAAACATGACAAGGACTCATCAGAAAGCACTACCAAAAGAGAGTTGTCTATCTAAGCTGTCCTCCCATTGAACTTAGAGAGCTTAAGCAAACAAAAAATGTCATTAACTTGCTGCTACGAGTGTGCCAATTTATTGTCAGAGGAAATACTTTGAGACTGCTGACACTTTTTTAGAGTATTAAAAAACTTGATAATCCCAAGTTAAATTCTCATATGTATTTTGATGTATATTTTCTGGAAAAGGGTGCCAATTCTAAGTATTCCCTGTTCTGGTAGTCAGAAGGATCTGTTTGAGTTAAATCTTATCTCTTTGAGTTCAGTGCTCTCTGATTTCTCTGGAGGAGAGCTGGATGTGTCTTAAAACTAACATCTGTGTTTTTATTATAAACATTTGTTATGTACATGTGATTACTTGGATCAATACTGAAACTGATATGTTGTCAGCTGTGAAGCCACTTAGCTGAAAGTTTCCCCTGAGTCTGTGGAACTTTTCAGCACTTTCAGCAGAGAGTTGAATGCTGACCAGCATGGCAGTAATGATGAAAAGTGAACTTGAGGCTTGAAAATATTTGCTCTTCCCCAGCTCTCCTAAGATCATCCGAGGTGTGTTGTGAAAGCTTCTTGCCACCCAATTCAGATAAACTGAGCTCCCCTTTGCTGAGCAGGACATGGGTTAGGTGCTGAAATTCACTGGGATGAATCCCGCTGAAGGATTCTGAACCTGCAGGATACAGAACCTGCATGACAGCTTGGTCCAAGCCTTAAATGAGCCAGTAAGACACGGTAAATTTTAACCACTTCCAGTGGGAAGCTTTGTGTGTTAGCAACACCATTTCAGCTCCATGGAGGTGTTTTGTCTTCCCTCACCAGGATCTGGCAGTAATTCTAAACCATGTCCATGTCCATTCCAGCCCTGAGCCCATAATGAATGCTTCAGTGTGCCAGATTGCAGTCCAAATAGGGGTTTCATATTTGCCTTCATGCTAGTCTAAACCTTTAGCTCATGTACTTGCCACCAGAGCTGCTGACAGAATTTTTTATGAAGGAAGCAAACAAAACCAAATGATATTTAGACTATTTGATTCTGGAATAGAAATGTAGTAATTTTGGAAGATGCAAGTACATATCCAGGCATTATTTTAATGAACTAGTCCATTAGTGAGCCTCCCAATTAGCAAAAATAGCCTTGCTTCTGTGAATAGTCAGTGCTCTAAATACATGTTTTGGCTTACTGGGCCACTTGAGGCACTTGGCATATAACACTTTAAGTATGTTGTTTTGGACCTATGACAAGTCCTCCTGCAGCCCAAAAGAAAGATGCACTTAGATGAAACGTTGGCAAATGACCAACTCCTACAAAGAAATGGCAATTTCTTGTCAAAGACACAGCACAGCTCTATTCTCATTTCCTGGTAAATAAAAGTGTTCTTGCTGTGACCTGTAAACATATTACGCACTCTTCTTCAATTTTCTTGGTTGCAAGACTGACCCTTGCTTGACAAAACTGCTTAATTATGGCCATGTGACAGGAGCATGGCAGTGGTCCTCACGTTCCCATTGCCCCCAAACATGTGCAGATGCCAGTAAGAGTAACTAGTCTGGGATTTATTATACAGCAACAGCTATTTTCCCCCTTTTATTTTTCAAACTGCTTTCTTTCTCTTGTCTTACTTTTTAATAAAATTTCTGTGCTTTCTCACTATGTCATGCAATGTATTTTGCCTCTAGACAAGAATAAAGTGAGAAGAGAAGCAGAAAAAAGAACAGTAGATGCTTCATTGTATTGCACAGTCTTGCTGATACACTGGTCTTGCCTACAAACCTCTGTCAAGTGATGCTTCTGTGCCCCAGAAGTAGAGGGAGAAATATTTCACATTTAAATTTGTGACTGCCAGCCACAAAGCTTTATTATTTTTAGTTCTCCAACTCTTGGTGTTGTAAGTGTCATGAAAGGAATTCTTCTGGCCTTTGACTTTATCAGTTTATCTTCCTTGGACAATTTCCAGTTGGTCTGAATCAGCCTAACTATTTTTGGGTTTTGTACAGATCCAACATCTCATCCCAGTGAAGAATAAGTCCATTAGTCTGCGGACAGCTTTTAATTTAAATACATTTTGCTCTCCAGTATTTCCTGGTATATCTTATATACTCAAAAGGAACAGAATTCTCACACAAAAAAACCTTTCATGTAATGTAGGTGGTGTCAGATTAATTTATACTTTCCTGAAGGCTTTTTTCCACTGTGGCAATGAAGTAAAAAAGGTGAAAACAAACATCAGAGTAATTGTAGCGCAGCACAACCTTGCTGAATAAATGTGTTTTTTAGTGAACTGGTCACAGATACACCAGCATGAACACCTTTTTCTGAGGTGACATTCAGAAGCCTATTGAATATAGAGAAGGCCCATACATTAATATGCTGATTCCACTCAATTAAGGGTTTCTTGGTGCCTAAATTTATTTCATATCTGACTTGCATGGAAATAGGAATTATTGTGAGAGGTAATCCCAATGGAAATATATATAGTCCATCAAACAGCCGGGGGTTTTCAGAGCAATGCAAGAAAAGGACTGTTGGTGAAGGCCCAGTGTAAGAAAAGGCCTTTAGGTGAAGGTCTGTTTTGCTGGAAAAGGTGTTTATTTTGTGTTATGGTTTAACAAGCAAATTTGTGAAGAGCTGAGGGGTTCTATGACCATTTAAATATGTGTATACTGGCCACCTTCCATAAAGAAGAGAAATTAAATTAGATAGTACCTTAACAAGCTGTAAAATGTAAGAGACATTCTTATTAAATAAAAAATGAGACTGTTCTCTCGCTTCTCTAAATAACTCTTTGTTGTAAATCCTTAAAGATTTTGCAAATTAGTACAGTGTAAGTTGTCATCATTTTATAGGCCTTTTTGTTTGTAGTGGTCTTCTTCTGTTTATTTATTTTTATTTTGAGTTTTTTTGGCAGCCACTCACAGCAAGTCAAAATAAGAGTTTGAAATCAAACACGTATTTCTTAAGTAAGGCCAGATGTTACGGCTGCAGCAGTACTCAATTTATAAGAAAAATTTAACTGTTGTAAACTTTAATGTTCTTACTTCCTGAAACACTGATTTAAAGCCATGATATTTAATGGAAATATAATTTGATAGGAATACCTGGATCATAATCCAAAATAGCAGTGGTTTGTTTCTGAGCTCACGTTGCCTTGGAAATGCTCTTGTAAGTGTTCAACTATTCAGATCTGGACATGTGTTATGCCTTAAACAGACTTCACTCTCAAGAACAGTCTTGCCTCTCAAGAGGAATAACCAGTACACCTCCAGGAAGAGGGATTAATAATGTCTCCACATGTTATTTGTGATCAAGGACTTGTCTGTGATGGGAAACTTTGTTGGTCCTCAACGTTTGCATAAGAACTAGAAAATGCTAAAGAGCAGAAATGCACCAGTGATAGTGTATTCCATACCCAAAAAAGTCTTATCTAAAAAATTACAGAATGTGCTGAAAAGGAAAATCTGACATACATAATAGGAAAAGACATCTGATTCAACAGGTAGTATTTCAATTTTCTGCTTTTCAAGCATATCTTGTGGGAATATAACTTTCTTCAAACCACATGAGTAAAATTTTAGGAAAGCATTAAGGATTGCCAGTACATCTACAGTTTACTCTCTATCCCACATCACTGGCTGAATTTAGGGATGCCACTTATGAGGGTGTTTATTATGCATATGTAGAAGATCCTTTCCCATTCAGGCTCTTCAATGACTCTGTGATTCTATATACATTTTTTATTCCACATATGCAGAGGTAAACGTAGAGGTCATAATGATGTGAGACCTTTCCTTTCTTCAAAAAACGTTTACAGAGTGGCAATGTAAGGAATGACATTCTGACTATTTTATTTTTCTTAATTTTTAAGATATTTAATAAAAATATTCAAGATATTTTAAAAAAAAATTGTTCTGCCTTGGCATTTTCATGTAGACTCCCACAGAAATCAGCAGCAACTTGTTTGTAAGGAGAAATACTGTCAGAGTAACTCTGTTTGTGTGGTATATACCCTAATAGGTGTGAACAGAAATTGTCTCTTCCAGTAGAACTGTATTATGAAGTATTGGTGGATGGTGAGTCCAAGGAAGAACCTAAAGACGTAATCTTAATTATACCTAAACTGAAATCTTTATCAGGTTTCAGAGTTTTTCTGAGTCAGCCTGGAATCCTCACATGGCTGTAGAGGCTGATAGTGATGTAAGCACCATGCCTGGATTTTGACCCCAAGATTTCGGTGATATACATTTGATGTGCCATACTCTTTAATGTTTCTTTCTCTCTAGGCTATGAAAAAGCAAATAAATTAGACTTTCAGGGTTCTTCTTAATGAATCTAGTTTGGAACACTACCAGATTCTGTTTCCTGCAGATACTAAACTCTACTGTGGTCCTAAAAAGACACTACAAAATTTTTGGGCCAACTCAGGTTTGTTTTCTTTCATTTGCTTATTCTTCCTCTAAGTTCTCATTTGTAAAAAGCAGCAAAATATAGCTTCTGATGCAAACCCCACTTCCCCAATGATGGAGCAACTGTCTGTGCTTCTTAATATTAGAACAATGAAACATGATGCAAGATGACAATTTTAAGACATATGTACAGACATTTTATTTTGCTGCCTCCAGCCCAGCTCTGAAAATCTGCAGCATGTGCTGTCAGGCCTGGTGATTAAACATTTCTGACATCCCTGCTCTTAACCAAATTCATCACGATAGCAATACTTAATCAAGCCAAAGGTATGATTGGCTGAACATATTTCAATGTTGAAGTGTTTTTTTAATTTAAGAAAAGTGTGTTTAAAATGAAATTTTTTACGTGTGCACATGCACATGGGTGTATGTATGAGAAAAAGAGAAAAAGTTGAGCTTCTGTGCAAGTATTTTTTATGGAGTAAATCCATTGATTATGCATATCACATGTCCTCCCTTTAAATTGCAAATCCTAAAATCTGGGTGGGATTAAGCTGAAAAAAAGAACAGATGGGACTGTTGATGTGACTGCCAGAGGCTTGGGCAGAAGGCAATGAAAAATAATTTTATTTTTCCCCTAAATTGAGAAAGCTAAACTGGTGATCAGTGGTAGATTTTGGGCAGATGGGATGACTTGGAGAAAACGGTTGGCAGACTTAGTCACAAGTTAATGAGAGTAAGATGAGGAATTTTTGAATGATCGTGGGATCTTGAACTTCAGACCATGTAGCAGTGTATGTTTCACAAAGACAAAAGTACATGTAGGGGAGCCTTTACCTACAATATGTGATAATAATTCTAGTTCTGTTTATCACACATCACATGTAATTCCCTGAATACACTGCAGTAAATAGGTATGTTGGCATCAGAATTGGAAACGTTTTTGTATATATGTCAGTCTGAATACTTCTACTACTATTATCAGTATAATAAGCTAACATTTTATCCTTTCACTCATGCCACTTTGCACTTAAATGTTCTTCCAGCCCTTCCATTTTACCCAGATGCTCACTCTCTCAATTTCTTTGCTATGAAATTTCCACCCTTAATTTACAAACACTCAAATAGGACCAATATCTCATTGTGTTGGGAAAGAAGCAGTAACGTGAAGTTAAACTGCTTCTTCTCAATGATAAACAAAAAGTACCAGCATTTACTACAGTAATGATAGCAAATGTAAGCATCTATCTTGAAAAAGATATCATTAACTTATGTGTGATGGGTTAAAATAAATCTTAAATAATGGATATTCTACTGAGTACTTTTCCAGAACTTTCTATTCTTTCTATGTCAGATGTTCAGATTAAAGACCACTGTAGAGATAATTTATTTTGCTTTATTTTAGTATCTCTTATTGGATGGAATATATATTTTATAAACAAGGAAAAAGGGCTCAATTTATAGCACATATGGAAGGATTATTTAAATATGAAAGACTGAAAGGATGATTAAATCTCAGCTATTCAAATTTCATTATTTGTTTTGCAGGGAATCTGTTTCATGTTGAAAAATGATAGCAACAAAAGCGTTGGAGTTGTAATATAATTCATGGTACAATCAGTAGTTTTTCGTGTTTGAATGTCACCATACCTTTAAATATTGGCAAAAGACCTCAGTAGATAGACTACAGTGCCAATGAAAAGTGATTTTTTTTCCCCACTGGCTTCTCCATAGTCTGTAGCAATTCTACCAGTCAAATCAAATCAACTTTTACAAAGTAATCTTAGTATTCATGAAAGAATACCTTTCAGACTTGCTCTGCAGCACTTGAAGGACAAGCTGACTTCTTTTAACCAATGAATGGAATAGCCTTCCATATAAGTAATGCTAAAATTTTAAAGAACTTGTTGGAAAAAGTAATTGTGGTTCCAGATTGTCTCACCCATAAATTGGAGCTCATTAAGAAGATCTGTAGGATCAGGGAAGCTTTGAATCTCACTCTCTTGAGTGTTCCAAGCTGTGTAGGGCAAGAGAAGATTCAGCAGCTTCTGGAATTGGACCTCGACAACCTTTCCTGGTCAGCAGGTTTGGTATAAAAGCTGTAGCACACGCTGCTACATACATACTTGTGCACAGAAAATTCCTTTTATCCATTATGCCACTCTGCTGGTCCTTTCTTTAAATTTCAGGTTTCCTTCCAAAGTCAGACCATGAATTTGGAAATGCTCATCAACTGAGAAAAAGCCACAGACTGAGCTGTAACTGCATGGTCCTGCATGTTGCTACTCAAGTCCAAGAAGACTTAAATAAATGCAAAGCTGCATAAACTGGATGTAATGTACATTTCAGCACCCATCTTCTGTGGAAACCCAGTCCTCCTCACAATTGCATCTGATTTCCTTGTCAATTTCAGTGTGTGAAAACTCTACAAACTGACATACTCGAGTAGCCAGCTGAGACATCACCTACTATGTTTCAGGTATTGTACAAATGTTGTTTACACCAGAGAACTTTATAGGACACGTTTAATACTAGTGCTGCTGGAGTTCCGTGACAAAACTTTGTCAGCTGGTGTGACAGTTTAATGAAGATAAAGAGGACTTTAAAAGCTTATGCTACAAAAGAACATCCTATTTGGGGAAAATAATGAATGGATACCTTGCTTGGCTAGGAAACAGAGAAAAGATGAATCACTTCTCACTGTTGCAGCATGTCACAATGGTATTTTGGCCAAACTCTCTTTGAAGGATATCTTCCTGAAACAAACTTTTTATTCTGATATTCAGAGAAACAGGAAACATCTAGAACAGTGGCAAGAAGTTTGAAATTTGGAGTGTTCAGATAGAATATTTAAATCCATAAAAACATATCTAAATAGTGGCTTGATTATTTTGATTTTTCAGATGAAGTAATTATGAGAGATGCTTATTTGGTCAGATGTAGTGGGAAAGAGGGCAAAAAGTAGCCAAGCAAACAAACCATATACATATATTTAGTTAATAAGAAAAGAGCAAAAGATTTTAGCATACTGATATCCTTTTTCAGTAGAGAAGCAGGTACTTATCGTTCAGTTTCACATAGTCTGAGCCATATAAGGTGTTTGTTCATGTCATACCAAATGTGAGATGCAGCCTTACTCTCTGAAACTCCATTTCTATTTTTTTTTTCTTTCACTTTCTGAAAGAAGTCACCTGGAAAATGTTTTATACCTTTATAATCAGCCCACACCTCTCACCATTTCACTCTCTGACAGAGACCTGGGTGTTATCTTCACATTGGGCTTTAGCACAGTTTTCTCTTGCATCTCATGGCATTGTCAGGACAAATATTGTGCTTTACCACTGAGTTCAAGCACTACTCACACAGATCTGTGCTGCACCAGCCACTCATGTTTGAGCTGGCATCCTGCATGGGGATTTATAAGAGTTCTATAAGAGCTGATAGAAGTATGTAGAGTTGGGATTACCTGATTGCCTACTATGTTAATATTCATTCATCATTCTGGTTAATTAAGACTGTTTTTTTTTTAAAATCTTGAAAACTCCATACATGTTAATGAAAAATACAGTGCAACCTTGGATCCCAAATCTTAACTCTGACTAAAAGAATAATTTCCTTCCTTGAACCACAAGACACATTTTTGGAAGTCACACAGGTGAGCTACGCTTGTTACAAAACCACACAAAAAAGGTAACATTTGTCTTAACATTATGTTTTAGATAAATATTAATGTACTTTTCAGAGATATGTGCCCTCAAATTTTTACTACATTCCCTAATGAAAAACTCACCAGGAAAACAATGACATATTAACAAAATCACCTACCATGGGGTTTCCTGAAAATCAGGCTTTGGTTTGGAAAGGCACATTGCTTGTGGGCCTCGGAGACATTTAATAATGTTGGTCTTTGGTTAAATGGAATTGAGTTCTCTGCATTTCACTTGCTGTGAAAGCATTCATAGAACATGTAACAATTTTCTTCTATAGTAATAAAGTGCTTATATTCATGTCTATATTTTTTTTAATTAAATGTTACATTTATTTAGACTTTTTGAAAGAGTTGTAAGAATCATGTAATAGAAATTACATAGAAATCCCAAACCAAATTGATATCTACAGCATCTGCAATGTTGCCAATATTGCACCATTTTTATGTGAATCATCGAATCATTGAATGTCCTGAGCTGGAAAAGAGCCACTAGGACCATCGAGTCTAACCCTCGGCCCTGCACAGCACCATCCCCAAGAACCCCTTGTGCCTGAGAGCATTGTCCAAATTCTCCTTGGGCTCTCTGTGCTGTGACCACTTCCCTGGGGAGCCTGTCCCAGTGCCCAAACACCCTCTGGGGAAGAACCTTTCTCTAATATCCAACCTAAACTTCCCCTGGCACAGCTTCAGGCCATTCCCTCTGTTCCTGTCACTGTCACCACAGAGCAGAGATCAGTGCCTGCCCCTCCTCTTCCCCTCACAAGGAAGTTGTAACTGCAGTGAGGAGTCCCCTCAGTCACCTCCAGGCTGAACAGACCAAGTGGCCTCAGCCGCTCCTTGCACGGCTTCCCCTCAAGGCTCTTCACCATCCTTTTGGCCCTCCTTTGGAGGTTTTCTAATGGCTCAGTGTCTTTCATTTCTTGTGGCACCCAGAACTGCCCCCAGCACTGGAGGTGAGGCCACACCAGGTCAGAGCAGAGCAGGACAATCCCCTCCCTTGCCCGGCTGGCGATGCTGTGCCTGATGCCCCCAGGACAGGGATGTCCTTCCTGGCTGCCAGGGCACTGCCGGCTCCTGTTCAGCTTGCGACAACAAGGATCCCCAGGTCTTTTTACATGATGCTGATCTCCAGCCTCACATTCCTCAAAAAGTTTGGAGAATGAATGCATCAATCCTGCTACCTCTCACATGTTAACTGAGCACTCTACCATCTGAGATAATTCCCCTTCCTATGTGGAGCATTTTCATGTAAAAATATAAATCATGTTGTAACTATAACTGAGTCTTCATCTATTATGCAAGTCTCAGAGAAATAAATAGCACAAGCATCCCATTCATCAGGAATAGATGAATATTTTGTTCATAAAATGATGATATATAGTAAAAAGATATGCAATGGTAGCTACAGCAAAACCAGCTTACTGAACAAAACGATTATCACATCTGTAACTATATTTCTTTTCAGTGATGTCCTTCATAACACTTTGATTCCCGACCCAAAACATATTTATTATAATGGGACATCATCAATTTATGAATAGGATTTCACGTTCAGTGTTTTACCTGCTACTGTTCTACCTAGCTCTCAGTGAACATCACCTCTCCATGTTTTCATCACAATGCTATGATGCTGAAAAGAAGAGCAGTTTCAGACATATTATATGCCTTGCCTCTTGTTCTTACTCAGCTTATCTTTAGAAAAATATAGCTAATATTTTGCTAGTGATCATTTCTAATTTCAGTTTTTCAATCCCACCGTTGGTAGTGGAATGTCTTCTCAGCTGTGTGTCTATTAGTTATAGTGAAGAAAAGTGCAGTTTGCATTACACTTGTACTTTGAGAATGGGATTAGCATTCTCCCATATAATTTTGCTAAACTAGAATTGCCATGAGCTTTGAGAGAGATCACAGAGATCTTATCACAATTCACGGAAAAAAAAAAAAAAGATAGATTTTTTTTTTCTGTTCCTTTGTACATTTTTACTCTTCATATCAGTTTGGATTATGTCACATTGTCCCAGTCACATATAAAGACAGCATTATGCTCTGTTGTCTATAAAAACCCAGCAGAGATTTGCTGTGTTTAGTGATTAGTCTGTTTCCAGTCTAATCTTGGAATACATTGTTATGTTCTCTAATATGTCTATACCCATGTATCCCTTAGTCCATTAGCTGGAGCCATTAAATTATTTCAGGAAGGAAATTTCTGATTTTCCTGCAATGTTTGTTTTAATTTTTATTTTTGATACACATGACTCTCAGAGTGACTGTGGAGTGAAAAATGAAAAGTGACAGGATCTGCTACATTCATTTAATTCCCCACAGTGTTTATGTTCAGTCCTCAGATAAATGCTTCCATGGTCCCATCTATCCAGTCAAAGAACAAAACTCTCTGCAAGGTTTCATTCTTGATTTTTTGGTTATTTTCTTTTTTACCTGTATAAAGACTACCATCAAAGGAACTCACAAGCTGGATTCACATCACCTGACTTTCGCCAGGTTCAAGCCTTGCACATGTTAGCTACTTGGCCTGGCTCCCTCAATCTAGCCAGTGGATGAAAATAGGTGACTCTGGGACATGAATCCTATCTCAAACTGTATTTCTGAAGTTACTTTTCCCTTTATTGCATGAATATTTTTGACGAACATTTATACTGGACACTAATTTTTACCTGTTTGTGTGTGAGTGGAATATATCCCACCTTGTGAGCCAAACTGGGATTTAAGAAAATGCAGTCTCTGAAGTATATGATATCTTAAATAGCATTGCTAATGTGCTCCGTTGATCTGAGTCATGCTACCCTGACCACAGCTAATGACACAGGTCTGACTTGTCCTCCCATCACCTAAACGAGCCACAGATAAATCTGTTAACTTGTATTTCTGAGAAACTGCTTCATAGAATTCTTGTACCAATTTTACTTAATTCAAAAGAAAAAATCTGGGCTGAGCCTCATGGTTTTGTTTTACATATGAAAAATTCCCAGTCTTAAAACATCAATTTAAAAATCACTGAGCTCTAAATACTGCTAAATTAATCAGAACATAAAATTGAATAAATATTGGCTCATGAAGAGACAGATGCTCGTTTGCCAGATAATGTCCTTCATGAAGGATGAATTAATGCATGTTTCTTCCTTCCAAAATTATTCTTATGTTCTTTATCTTTCTTGCAGGTACCATTAATTTTAATTAAGGGAATTCTAAGATGAAAAAAACAAGATGAAGGCCATAATGCTAATGTGCTCTCGTTGTCATCAAAGCCAATGTATATACCCAGCTGGGTATGCCTTTTGGCCCAGAGAAATAATCAATATTTCTGGTCAGATATATTTTTTATTTGAAGAGAAAAATAATTTAGAATATACTGACAGGTATAATGGAAGGTGGCTGGTCTAGAGCCAGCCCTTGCATTTTAGCAGAAGTTACCATTCAGAGTCTTGAAACAGAACAGATTTATCAAAGTCCACACCCAGTGACAAGGTGGAATTTGGATTCATACTCTCTGTCTCAATCTGCTCAGTGCTTGCCAAAGATATGCCAGACAGTGGAGAATGACTGGGAATCATTAACTGTTCAAAAAGTATACAATAGATTATCCTGTAGTTATTACTGATTTTTAAAATGTTGCTGGAACTGAACAACATGCTTAAAAAAAGACCAAACACAGCACATTCTGGGAAAGAACCTCTTAGCATAAAATGAGAAACTCAACCAAAAAAAAAGGAGTTTGCAAAGTGGATGTATATTACAGACTAGCTCAGATCTTCAGCTCCAAAGCACTCTGAAGTCAGCAGAACTGTATCTATTTGTCCCAGTTTGTGCCTCTGATCCAATCTTCCCTTGGAGAGCATGGGGTTAGCACAGGCAGTGTTGTTGAGATCAGCAGCACTTCTGCACATCTAAGCAGCATGTCGGCAGAGCCTCCCGGAAAGTTGCATGAGCACAATTAACAGATTGGGCTGGAAAATCACACTGTTTGTGTGATAAGTGCCCCTTCGCAGGGTGCAAGCTGTTCCACATCTCCAAACTGTTTTGCTGCTTTTCTCCTTTGCACAGGGAGAATCCTCCACAGTGTGTGACTTAGTGGCAAACTGCCACTGCCAAATGCACGCAGCTATTTAATATCTTGCTGCTGAGATTTGGGATTTCTTGATGTTCATCTCAAATGTAAAATATATCTGAATCATAATCTCTGAGAGGTTAAAGATTTCAGCAGGGGGAAAAAATGGTATTTTGTCATCCTGTCATCTGAAATTGTTTTATATTTCATACTACAAAGTAAAAATATAAAGGGATCATCACCTAGGTGATAAACTGCCAGTTTCCAGACAAACATTTTAACTGATTTACACCTGTTTTCCTCAAGGAAAAGCTACATTTTATGTGATGCATTTCTTTCTCAACTGATAAATGACAATGGTGCAAGTATCTTCATCTTGGTGTGAATTGACCCAGATTGTAGAAGACCAAGTTTTTACATTGTGATCAATGAACTCCTAGAAACATAAAAACTGCTGAGAGTCTAGTTTTGAAACTTTTACAATATTCAGCTGGTGGCAGAGTAATGTCCTTAATTATATATTTTATAGAAATGAAACATCAGGAGAAGATAAAAAACGTTTTCATTAGAGCATATCAATATTTCATTTAATGTCAAATAACAGTCAGAAAACATAACTCAGTCTTCTTTTTTCTTTTCATTGTCTTATTCCTGTGAACATCTCCAAGAACTTTCTAAAATATGGAACTGAAACAAAGGGAGCTAAAACCAGTCTGCAGATACATTTTCAACAAATTCCTATAATTTATACATCTTTAAAAATACACATAATGATAAATGATATACTTAATGAAGTGTGATACTTCTGGAAAGTACTAGAAGATTATTTTTACAAAGTGTCAGGACGCTGACAGGGAAACGAAGAATCAAAAGTAAAACATCTGCAGATACACAGCACTATTCTCCCTGTAACTCTCTTAAAGCTCCCTTTTCCATGATGAGTACCAAAACCACTGGGAATGCCTAAATTGCCAACGCATTCCTCTTTACTGCATCATGGTTTATGTGTGCTCTCCCTTTTTCTGTAACTTTTTTTTTTAAGTTTTGGTGGAAATACCTTATTAAGCAGATGGTCCAGAACAAGACTACTGAGTATTATGATAATCCAAATAAATAACCAAAATGATGACATACTTTATGATCACATGCATGTTTTAAGATATTATATGCAAATTATGAAAAAATGGTCTTCATCTCTAAGTATTCAGTATCACTAAGTGTGATTCAAATGTAGAATAATTAAGACAGTGTACTGCAGATTGAGATAGAAAATATATTTCCAGGGCAATATAATATTAATATGTTAAGGTACATGAAATCCACTCAATATGTTCTTTTCTTTTCTTTTCTTTTCTTTTCTTTTCTTTTCTTTTCTTTTCTTTTCTTTTCTTTTCTTTTCTTTTCTTTTCTTTTCTTTTCTTTTCTTTTCTTTTCTTTTCTTTTCTTTTCTTTTCTTTTCTTTTCTTTTCTTTTCTTTTCTTTTCTTTTCTTTTCTTTTCTTTTCTTTTCTTTTCTTTAAGAGATTTTATTTTCATTTGATTTGAACTAGTTTTAAGGAACCTGTCACAGTTTTAAAAAATATGCTTCCCAGTCAGCATCATAATAGGCAAGATTCTAAGGAATTAAAGGTGGGATACATTAAAACACCCATTCACAACAAAGGTTTACCAGAACTAGTTCAAGGATTATCAGTGTTGGGAATATCCCATTAATGTAGCTGGGGAAATTCACAGGGAAATATTAGTAGAACTTCACTGAGTAGTCAGAGAAAAATCAGGTCAGAATTCAGAGTGAAAAAAAGTCAGTTGGTCACTTACAATTATAAAGAACGAGAGATTTGGTTTTAAGGCATTTGAGAGCTATTGCATGTCTACGGATCATCCTCAGGTTATGGAGTCTCAGAGATGTGTTTTCATAATGAAATTCAGCAAAGAAATGTTTCAATTCTTGCTACTACTTCAGTATTCCTCAGAGACTGGAATTTGATAGCTGGGGGTGGTTAATGAAGCTCTTTGTATATTTAAGTATTGTTCTTACTAGCATATGACTTGTCCCACTATGCAGTTAAGCAGCAAACGTAACTGCTCTGAAATAAAAGCTTACAAAATTGGGACTAGCTTTTGAATGCTAAACATATTTGCCTTTTTCTCTGTAAGCTGTGGATAATAATATTATTATCATCATCATTACTAATAATAATTAATTACTATTATTTTAAGGTCTAGCTCAAAATGACATGTTTTATTATATTACTAAAGAAATATACTCTGCATAGTATTTTACTGCTAGAAAGGAAATAAAATTTAGAAGATAAGAGTTTTCAATGACTTTTTCCTTTCTACACAGCAAAATCAATCCTTATTTAATCTTTCTATTATATGGCAAAATTAATTTAAAACTGCAAAATTAATATATAAAAATTATGACAACCATAAGAGAGGCTTTGAAAATCACAGAAACATTTCGCTGATTAAAGGTCTTCTTTTGAGGCACAGCTACACAACACATTTGCTTTTTCTCTTCAAGAAATGAAAGCATGAAAGCATGTGTACAGTTTTAATCACTTTCTCCTCTTGACCAAAAAGAGAAAGAATTCACCTTATCGAGGCAGCACTGTTACTTTAAGGAACTGTCTTTTGCAATACCGCATGGACAGACAGGTATTGTCTTTTCATCATCCATGGGGGTATAAGGAGCACTGGTGGAGCTCTCTTTTTTTTCCTCTTTGCTAACATATTTTTAAGTTTTATGTGAGATCACTTACAGTTAACTTTTCCAAGTGCAAAAAAAGGAATGAAGTTTTAAGACTCATAAGATTAACCTAAATAAGCTCTACAGATGACTTGCCTTCCTAGTCTGCACTTTGCATGAAACTATACAAACAAAGGAATGATGCACCTCCTTCGAGGATGAAGCCTTCATATTTTAACCATATAACACAATAATTTTATTTTCAGAAGGAGCTCTCCTTGAGCTTAGTCTGTGCCCTTGAGCTTCCGCTCCTGTATTTTGCTTCAGGGAAGTTTCAGGATATGTCTTCTCACTCCTCACGGGCTCTGTCTGCCATGTCACTGACATTGTTCAGAGCAAGTTTCTTCACCCAGGGGTGGCTGGGCCCTGGAAGAGGCTCCCCAGGGAAGTGATCATGGCACCAAGCCTGACACAGTTCAAGAAATGTTTGGACAATGCTCTCAGGTACATGGTGTCATTCTTGGGGTGTCCTGTGCAGGACCAGGAGATGGACTAGACAATACTTGTGGGCCCCTTCTAAGGAGATTCTATGATTTTATGAAATATTTTTGCTATGTGGTCCTTCCTAGAAGGTCCTTAATATTACACATCTCTGAAGAAGCTGTGTTATGAGATGACCTGTGAAGGTTGGTTCAAGTGCAAGAGCCCCTCAGTTGCTGTCACCTTTCACCCAGGTCACAGTGCTGGAATCTGCTCCGTGATTCACACTTATAAGGGGGCAGTATGGAAATATACATTTTATGGCACATGTTCATGATGTCTTCGTTAAGGAACTTCCCCATCTGACCGTTCAGGAGGCACTCTGGCAACCACACTGTCACCACCAGAGACTTCAGCCTCTGGGACCAAAGCCCTTTTGCAGTGGGTGGCTCCAGCAAGCTGATGAATGCCCTGTTCGATTCCCTACACATCCCACTCTCACGTGGTCACTTTTCTTACCAGCTCAAGCCCAGGATTCCCACAACAGAGTCTCAGATGCCTCATCCCATAAAATCATTTATTCACAGCCTAGTAACACTGAAGAAGCTCAAACTGCTTCCCAGGAGGGACCCCAAACAAAGGAATTCCTGGGCTTTTACACCCTCACAGTTTAAGTGCACAAAGGTCTCACTCCTCCTCCTGAGTCCTTGGCTCCTGCTGTGCCTTTGAGTTTCCAGTCTCCTGGCCACCACAGGTCCCTCTGCCTTTATTTGCATCAAGGGTTGGCAGTTCACAGCCTCTTGCTCTGGGCTGTGCCCCCCAGAGCTGCACCCTGAGCTACCTGCACTCCTCAGCACCTTGTTAAGTGTCATTACATTATTGCATTCACAATAAAGCATATATTTGAAACTTATGTTGAATAAAATATGATAGGGTGGCCTCTGCTAGACTAGATGTCCTGTTACCAGGGCAGGCGAGGAGCTATTTGTCAGTAATTACAGCTGGCCATTTGTGGGTTTTCTGGGTTGATTCTTCATGATCAATGTTTTCCTCATCAAAGGCTTCTGTTAAAGATACAGAAGATTAATTATACCAACATGCCAATCAATGTCCCTTAATTTTATAGAGTGAATATATCTTTAACCTCCTTGAGGTTGCAAGGAATAAAAGTCTGAATTTGTGTCCTCAAATGGAGATCTCCTGTTGAACAAGGGTATTACAAGTAGCTGCTGATCAAGAATCTGAAGAAACTACCCAGTCAGCAACAATGTACAAATGCAAATGAAATTATTGTGTTATATGATTATAATGTGAAGGCTCCATCCTCGAAGGAGATGCATCATTCCTTTGTTTGTATAGTTTCATGCAAAGTGCAGACTAAGAAGGCAAGCCATCTGTAGAGTGTATTTGGGTTAATCTTAAGAATCTTCAAACTTTACTTCTTTTTACGAACTTGGAAAAGTTGACTGCAAGTGATCTCACATAAAACTTAAAAGAATGTTAGCAGAGAGGAAAATCACCATTAATTTGTGTCTATATTATTTTAAAAACATTTTAAGTGCTCTTGCGTTCCTATCTTCATCTAGCAAAACGAGGAAAGTATATGTAACATATATTTAAACCTTCATTATTTTGTTAACTCTTGGTCTATTTTTTCGAAGAATTGCTTTCATACAATTCAGAAGATCTCCAGAAAGATGAAACCTACCATTACATACTCTTTAAAGTACAAATGGGCTGATCTCTTAAGATATATATGTATATATATATATATACACACATATATATATATATATATTTCTCTTTGATAAAGAAGAAACTTTCAGCATCCTTCTGATAATGATCCTTCTCTTTCATTGTAATCTAGATTTTGGGATTTGAGACACCTTTTGTGGGTTTTGCAACATTAACAGAAAATTGTTATTTTACATCTCATTAATACAGTTGGGCAGAGATCAACTGCGCCTCTTATCAGTACAACTCCAGTTCCATTAGCTTCCTCATGAAGACACTACATATCCAATTTTTATAAAAAATATCTACAGAATGTCAACTTCTTTTAATCATGCTACGACCCATGCAAGTTTTCACAAAAATCAAATCTGAGTTAAAAGGCAAAACAGTACAAAAACAATATATCTATCTTCAAATGCTCAAAGCATGTATTGCTCTTTTGACTCTGACAATTTTTAATACACTTCACTATCAAGAAACTGAGGAAAATTTTAATTTTGGGTATAAACTTGTTCATCTAATTATACTGACTTTTTTGTGAAAAAATATGAATTTGTTGCGAGTAAATGTAAGAGCTTGGATGAACTCTTTTATGATGTGATTTTCTTTCCTAAGTTTATGCCCAACTAAGCTGGTTTTCAGATTTTTACAATCACCTTCTGAGTCACTGACCTTGTTTATTCATAGTCTTGGCCAGTGGTGGGTTCCTCTTGGAGTTGGCTGTCATTGGTTCTGTCAGACAGGGGGAAGCTTCCAGCAGCTTCTCACCAAAGCCACCCCTGTAGCACCAGCTACCCAAACCTTGCCACACAATTGCAGTACAATTTCTTACCTGCAGTAAATTTCACAATCATTCTTTAAGACTACTACAACTCAAATCGTGGCAAACCACTCCTGATGTTTCTATATAGACACAATATTGTTATATCACATAAGCATTATCATGAAAATAATGAAATGGCTTCACAAATCACTGAACTACAGATAAAATCAATATAAAATGTGGACATCATATGCAGCTTGCAATTTTTTCAAGAAATGTTGACAAAAATGTTTACATACTTCATGGGTTTCGAATAAGAATTTTTAATACAGTTGTAAATATTCTAGATTGATGCTGGTTTCATTAAAATATTTTAATTATTAAAAAAAAACAAGCAAAAACCAAAAACAAACAAACAAAAACAAACAAACAAACAAAGAAAAAAAAAAGAAAAAAAAAAGCCAGGGCCAACTAAACAGGAGTTTCACACAGAAAAGCACCTCTTTCTTTGTTGAGTTCTTCAGACAATAATTTTCCCATCCAGGAGAAAAAGAACAAGGAAATAAAATAACTATGAAGAATTTTTTTCCTTTGTTTTGCAGTCAGTTTCATGATAGGTCATGTTTTTTTAGTTGGGACGTGTCTGGTTCACCTGTAGCTATCTGAAAAATTGGGCACGTGACCTAGAGACCCTGTGTTGGAACAGGAGAAGACACTGTGAGGAGCCCTCCCACTGAGGGATGTGTGATGAATTGACCACAGCCCCCAGTTCCCACCCCTCCTTGCTGTTGGGTGAAGAAGAGACAGAAATTTGGGAATGAATTTGAACCCAGGAAGAAGGGAGACAGAAAGTATTTCTAAGGTTTATTTTGATTTATTCATTATCCTGCTCTGATTTGAATGGTTACACATTAAGCTAACTTCCCCAATATGAGTCTGTTTTGCTCATGATGGTCACTGGAGAGTGATCTCTCCTTGGCCTTATCTCAATCCACAAGATTTTCACTTTATTTTCTCTCTGTCTGGTTAATGTAGAGGGACTGATAGAGTATCTTTGATGGGTACCTGGCATCCAGCCAGGGCCAACTTGCCACACAAGTTAAGGCAATATTGATTATCATTATAGATTGACATGGATAAATATAGTAAATTAATTTAAAAAATTAGAAATATAGTTTCTCTGTTTTTTCTCTTTTTTTTTTTTTTTTGGAAACACATTTATTGTCCCCTAATACTAATAGCACATACATTAAGAAGATGAATGAATCAAATTTTATGTTCTTTAGCTCTCCACAGAAGATATGTGGAACAGTAATTTTGATTAGAAGCGATTTGTAAAGCATATCAAACATTTACCAATAAAAACAGAAGGCTTACTATTACCAATTATGTGACTAACAGTTTCTTCTTTTACCTTTATTAATCATACTATATATGCCTCTACCACATGTAATCATGCATTTTTCTTGCATTTTTTAAAAGAACTTCAGAAAATGTTGAACTTTATAATTTCTTGGGATTGTAATTGTTTGAGAAAAACTTGTATAAATTGCAAAGCACTGACACTCCAATACTTTAAACCGGGAAAGTGCTGAAACATTTTATAACAGCAGATTGAAGTTAAATCAGCTATTGAAGTAGAGATAAAATGCTGTCAAAAGGAAGCAAATATTTTTTGCTGACATCCACTGCACTTATTTAAGATTTGATTATTTTCTAGTATCTCAAACTTTGAAATTAAGCATCTGACTTTTCCAAAGAATCAATTTCTTGGTTCATGCATTAATATGACACTAGATTAAGCATTTGCAACACAATTTTAGAAGAAATTAATTCCATGTGGGGAGATGTGCTTTCAAGTTCCTCCCACCTTTGCCTATTGCTCCTGTTAGAGTAAAGGTCTCATTGCAGAGTTGGAACTACTTGGAAGAATATTGTCAGTATTTATTTTGTGCTGTATTGGGTCTCTTGCCCAGAAATGGCAATTCATATTTCAAGTCCACATCTTGTACTGACACTGTGTCTGCTAACTTGCATGTAGTTTTGCTATTCCAGCCTGAGGGCTGTAAGGAAAAATAAATCCCATGATAAGAGCCAAGATGTTGCAGTAGAGGCTGTTGAGATCAACTGATGGATTGTTTCAGGAACTGACTGAATAATTCTCCCAGGGCTCATCTGCAGCAGAATGAGCTGTTTTACTTTGCTCATGTGAACTGCTCCCAGGGTAGGATGAGGAAGGCAAGATTCCTCTATCTTAGCACGAACTCAACTCAGCACAAGGCTGCTAATCATTTCACCAAAGTTTAGGGGAGGGCTTTCTTTTCCTCCTAAGACAGACACTTCCATTTGTTTGGCTGGATTAGTCTCTATTTCTTATAATGGGAGTGTAGGCACATAAACTTTAAATGTCCAAAGTAAGATAAAATCAATCACACTCTAGATATCTCTGATGTAGACATCTACAGCAGGGCTAGTTTCTAGGTATTCCTTTATAGTCATTGAAGAGAATAGGCACTTTTATGTGCAATTCATTTGATCTATTTTAGACATGTACTTTAGGATGAGATGAATTGCACACTATAAACTCTCATTTCTCTCTATTGAATTTAAAGGGAGTCTAGGGTGACTAGTTCAGGTGCAGACATCTGCATTTGCTTTTAATTAATTGAATCCTTCTGCCATATGTCTGATGCTTCCAAGAAATGTTGGGTGGACTTAAGCATATGTTTGTAGGATTTTTATAACAAGGAATATTAGATTTACTGTGTATTGTATACAGGCATTCTGCTTATCCATCAGCCCAGAGCTTCTTGCAACTGCTATTTTTACTCTATTTGTTTAATGAAGAATTCACACATATTTCTGTGCAGTAACCCAAAAAGTAGAAATATGGCAGTTCGAAGCTCAAAGTTAATTGCATATTTTATTTCCTACATATCTTGAGTTATTCTCTGATTCTAAGTGATAATAAATTGCCATGGACTTCATCAACAACATGAAATTCCTTCCAGGGCTGCATGAGATGAATCTTATTGGTCAGCTATTGGTGGAAGAGAAGGGAAAATTGTGAGAAAGTATAATTTTGTTTGTTCCTCCTCTTTTCCCAGCCCTTTGAGTGCAGTAACATTCCCATCTAGCTGCTAAGAATTAAATAATGCATTTTGAATAGAAATTAAATAGTGCACTATGTTGCAAACAAAGAAATCTGATTTCAGAATTGTCCAACACACCTCAGTGGTCATTAACTTACTTCCCTGGACTACTGGAAGCAGTGACTGTGTAGCAGCATGGATTTCACTCATGGCCTTGTCTGCCAACACGCAGCTAAAAACATCTGCTCCACACCCTGCAGAGAAGCTCGCACTAGGATAAGTGAATTGCCCATGTGTGTTTACCATACACTTAAATTCAGTATATTCAGATATTTAAATGGAAGCTGCTTTGTTTTAGTTTTGGAACTCAAAGCTTTCAAGTAGTGTAGATATCTGTAAGTTAGGGCGACAATTAAGACTGAAAAATTGAAGTGAAAATCAGAAAGAAGAATGTGAATCATTTCAGGAACTTCTTTGATAGACTTGGATCTTTGAAACAAATTCTTCTTCAGAAAGAAAAGAGAAGTTGTTCGTGGGAAAGAAGGAAGGAAACTGTTCTGGAAAGTGAAGAAAATTCAAGGATATTTTTATCATAGAACTGAAAATTCAGGAAATAAATAAGTCTTATCCCCGAAAAACCTTAATATTTCAGCAATTTTGCTGGGTTTTTTGGGTTTTGTTTCCACTTCTGTGGCTACTGTATCCCTACACCCAAAATGCAGACTGGTAGAACTGTATAATGCATTTTCTCATAACTAATGAGTATTAACAGCAATGTAATTTTTTTTCAACGGGTGCTACACCTCTGATTAGAGATCTGTTTTTAACTATTTATATGGTTCCAGTTAACATTTGACAAGTTTATCTTGCATAAAGACTTTCTTTAAAAGCTGTATTAACACAAAAACATTTTGAAACATAATTTAGATAGTTTGAGGAATATCAGATCAACCAGCTTTGACAATGCAACTGCTTTAGGCTTTCATGGCTATGATAATAACATCCCTTTGGACTATAGCAGATTGAGTCCCCTGAGCTGGATCAACACCATCTCAACCTAATAGTGGGATAACATTTATGCCTCTAGTCCCTGATCAGTATTTTCATTCACCTTCCTCTGTTCATGGTTCTTTTCACCGTCAGTCCATATAGTCCTAAATCTCCTTTATATTTTATATATTATTAATATTCTTAATCCTGGTTTATTTATACTGTATCTATTTGTTCTTGCATTTTTTCTCTGAAATATTGTACTACTTGAAAATTTAGAAGAGGATTCTCTTGAAATAATCTTCAGCAAAAAAATCTCAGTGTTTCTGTTTGTGTTAAAACCAGCAAAAAAAACCCCAAACATTTTTTTTTAAAGAACTCCAACCTACCAAAAAATCCCACCAGAAACAAGAACAAAAAAGGACCAAAACACAAAATGGGCACTAATTTCCCTTTTTGAACCATTCCTTTTCTGGCTTGTTTCACTATCATCTTTGCATGTCTTGCCGATTTCAGTTCCCAACGAACCCAAGGGGGAATTTAGAGCACCTCTTTAATCATCACTTTCTGAACCTGGGGCAATGATTCTGAGAAGCTGTTTGCACTGCAATTTAAAAAGGAAAGAAATTACAGAAAATGTGTCCTTCTAATCAGCACTTGTGGTAAAATATATGTTAATAAAAAAAAAAGTATTCCCATTCCATTCATAATTTATAAAGCAGATAGATCGGAACTCACACTCGATCTAGAGTGTGGGAAGCAAACACGTGGCTCTAATATTTTTGATTGCAACAACACAGCTTTATTGAGACCAGTGGAACTCCTGCTGATTTACACCAGTCCAAGCAGGATGCAAATCAAGCCACTCATACTTTAAAGAAAACCTTAATTGGAACAGTGTGTTTTAAAGGAGTCCTCCTACTTTTGCAGCTTTAATATCTTGCAACTTGAATCTCTTCCTTGTTAACAAGGTTTTTACACTGCTTCTACTTGAACAGAGCTGATCGTCACAAAAGGTGAAAGTGTCATAGACCAGAAAATCATTGAAGAAAGAAGATCTGTTCATAATGAAGGAAGTGGGGACATTTGTAGCTGGAAAGATTGAGTTGTGCTGCCCAAGATCTGTCTCCAATATTTTTCTTAAAATTTGATCTTGAAAAGACCCAAGACAGTCCGTATAGGTCCAGATGTACCACAAAACAGGAAAAATTTACACTGAGACCAAAAAAAAGTATCTTTGTTGCCTCTTTTCCTCTCTCTCCCACTTCTGTGTCACCAAATCCCACAGAAGCATCATGGTGAGGCACAAGCAGCAACAGGAGATCAGTTTGTAATAGTAGCATGTAAGGGAGGCCCAAGTAAATGTCTTGGGAGGAAATAGTCTTGTAAAAGAATACAGTGTTTTTCAAAAACAAATGGAAGAGATATTTTGTTTATGAATTGCAAAGCATCTGCTTGAGGCTGGATTCTCATCTTAATAATTCTGTTATTGGAGAGATGGCGCTGCCTCACAGTCAGCAATAACTCACCTCCCACGCTGTCTGAAGACTTCATAGTCTCTTATTTATCCTGCAGCATTAGTGTTTTTACTGATAGGGAAGAAGACAGCTGTATTCTGACCACCTACTGCAGGGGAAATGAGTGATTCAGATGGTACTTTATGATCTGACATTCTCTGGCTCCATATCCAGCTAATGAGAAGAAGGAGTTATGATTTCTAAGCAGACAGAGTGCTTGCTATGGCTGCTTCACCCAAACATTGTGATTAGTTCTCTTCTGTTTCAAACAAATTCAGAGCACACATGTCTTCAGTCATTCAATCCCCCTTTGAATTTATATGCCACAGGAGGTGTTTAAGTGCATCTTTGGCTCTCTGCTAGGCAATCTGACTGTGGGCCAGTGAGACTAACAACATCCTGATGCTTAGAACAGTTTCTGTGGCTGTTGGAACCCACTGCATAAAATAATACATTGATGGCTCATTCATCCTCCTTAGTGTTTGTGAGCCAGATGTACAAAAATGTGGCTCTGATGTGAGGTCAAAATTAGGACTTTAGCTAAAAAAGAAAAGCTTTTAGCTGTACAAAGTTCCTGAAGATGTCTGCTTTTAAGATACTATTGAATATTCTACCAGAATAAACTTCATGTAACTAATAAAAATAGATCATTATATATAGAATATACTGTGATTCAAACCTGTGATTCAGGATAATATAGCTGGGGAAGCCATTGTGACAGTTGGGAAACCATCTTTTTCATGGAAGTGTTGCCTTGTTGCAATAAGGCAGAAAAAAAATCACTGCTTTGTACCAGATCTCATTAACTGTATTTAAATGTTTTAACATTTTCCACATCTTTGGTTTTAAATGGTTACGAGTCACAGCAGCACTGCAAGCATTATTAGATGGGGAAAGAACTTAAAAATGAAATTGGAAAAAAAAAAGAATGGCAGGACAAGGTGTCATTACAATGAGCTGTAGGAATATATGACTCTTAATCTCATTCTTCTGTACTGAGAAATGCACCGTCTGTCTATATGGCATTAATGAATGACAGTTTCTCACCATTTGGTGGATGCATGTGTCATCATTTGTCTAGATGACATCTTGATTTATAGGCATCATTGAAAAACATTAGAAAATCTTTCTACAAGTTTGATGGGAATTCTGAATATGTGAAAGTAGGGATTTTTTTTTTTCCCCCCTGAACAGGGGTGTACTATTTCAGGCAATCAGAGGAACCATATGGTCCATTGCTTAGGTTTTCACTTGGAAGATGGGTGCCTTGGACCCAGATTCCTGCTGTACCTGAAACTCCTTTCTGACCTTGGGCAAATCATCTACTTTCTCACACTCACTTATATCAGCTGTTTCTTCTTCTTGCAGGGGTAAATAAAATCTCATGGAACATGCTGAGTGGTTTAAAGGCTGCACTAATTGTAATTACATACTCAGGATTTATGTATTAAACTAGAGTTCAAAAGCAAGTTTCTCTTAAAATTATATGAGGTAAACATAAGGGGATTTATAAGAAATAACTTGCAGAAAATACTTTAAATCTTTCCGTTATGTACATTGAAAATGTGGAAAAGAAAGAAAAATTCATCCCACTCCAAAAACATAGTTCTAACATAGGAAAAAATTTGGCTGGAATGGTTGGAATACCATGGAGTGTCATCACTAAGGATTGACACATATGTGTGTGTATATGTGTACAATAACATACGCAGCTTCTCTTCTTTCTGCCTGTACACAGAAATTTGCACAGTTCAAATTAGCAATGTAGCACATTTTCCAAAGACTGAGCATTCATTTGTAGCTAAAGAGTAAGAAAAAACCCAAGAAGATATTTATTATAATTTGGTTTAATAGAGAATTATTATTTTCTCATGGAGCTTTTTATTAATCATTCTGGTTCTGCTTGTCATTCTAACATTTTTTCTGTCATTTCCCCATCATGCACCAGCCCTCTGACTGTTCTGTGCATGCCCCAGCAGTCTGCAGTACCCCTGGGTGTGCAGGGCTGGATGTCAGCCAGCTTCCACACAGCTGACACAGACACACAGAGGAGAGTTTCCTGGCATCATGTGAGGCACCTGAAAGGTGTAATACTCACAAAAATATAAGCTTCGAAGCATAGCAGGGCAGAAAGTGTTTCAGAATGGATTACTCTTATCTCCTGTAGGGTCTGCTGCCCTGTTAAACAGTGAAATAGGGCACAGTGAAAAGACATTTCTGCTGGGTCAGGACAGTCACAGAAAACAATTCTTTTCCTTGATTTCTGAATTTAAAAAAAAACAAACAAACCCGGAAGTTTTTTTCATCACAGATTTTGACTGTTATTTTTTCTGACTCTCACTATCACATCACAATCCTGGCAACTTACTTTTCCCTGGACTAGAACTGTAGAACTGGAAACAAAGATCTTCCCAGCTTCAGCTCCAGCATCAGCTTCTTTGACCAGGCAGGATGAATTGCCTTTACATCATCTAGCCCTTCTCATGTGACCCTCCCCTGATATAAAACCAAATTTGGTCAAACTGCTGGAGGAATTTTTAGGAGAGCCAGGGCCTTTCTTTTAGGAACAGGAAAAGGAACCTTTCTGCTCCCTTCCAAGCAGTTTAGGATGAATAGGTATATCCTAGCCCAGTGTGACTACCTCTGGGGGAAGGATATTCTTCAGAATAAAGCATCTCATCAAGAACTGCCTCCAGGCCGTTTGAGTTGCCTGCACCGTGCTTTGGAAGAGTGATGCAAAGCTTCAACTTTGCTGTAAGAAACATTTCTATGTTCCCAGGACTGGCCAGACTTGACCCCATTTAGCTAGAGAGATCAATTTAGGTCAGGAAGAGAGGTCATCTTCTGTAGGCTGTTCTTGAAGAGTTTAAAAATGACTACACGGAGGTAGTCAGCCATTACACTTGTCTCAGATCATCTCTCACCCCTTTCTGCCAGGGTAAGACAAGTCATATGTAAGAGTGCTTTGAAGTGATGGATGATATTGTTGAACTTTTAGTGGACAGTCTGTTAGCTGGGATGAAAAAGGCAACAATAACATATAATAAAGAAAGGGCACAAGGTTACACACAGTAACTTTCAGCAATGGTACCTGAATCAGATGCTCTTGTCTCCGTGAGGTGAAACTGACCTAGAATATTAGAAAGGACTCATGAATATGAATACAAATTACATGTCACAGCTGATTAGTGAATGATGATAAAGCACTGTAGCACTCTTTTTCTGGAATTAAAGGCTAACACTGAGAACAGTAGAGACTGCAAATGTTCTTCCCAACATTTATAAAGGATCATCACAGAATCACAGGATGGTTTGGGTTGGAAGGGATATTAAAGATTATCTAATTCAAAACCCCCCTGTCATGGAAAGGGACACCTTTAATTAGACCAGATTTGTCAGAGCACCATCCAACCTGGCCTTGGACACTGCCAGGGACAGGGCAGCCACAGCTTCTTTGGGCAACCTGTGCCAGGGCCTCACCCCCGTCACAGTCAAGAATTTCTTCCTTATACCTCATCTAAACCTGCTCTCTCTTGTTTTAGGCCAGGCTGCTGCTTGTGGCTCAGGGAAAATGCAGCACTCTCTTCCTGCTGCCGTCCTGCCCTGCCTGGCTTTGGCCCGATCTGCTGTCGTGGGGTTCGATGCCCACACGAACCAGTGACGGTGTTTTAGGGAACTAAGGTTCCGTGCATCAGTTTCCCTGTCTGATCCGAGGGCCGTTAGCATCAGGCAGTTTTTTACACAGAGACGAAGATAAGGGGGAAAGAGTGGACTCTATGTAGTTGCATTCCAAGATTTATTACTCTGCCCCAGAGGAGCAGGGAGATTTTATCTTGAAGGGAAGCTGGACAAAGAGACCCTTTGCTGCTGTCTGGTTGTTGCTTTTAAGGGGTTACAACTTCGGGGATGGTACAATATAATGATCCAATCAGGAATTGATGACACATGACATGAAACCAATAGGAACATCTCAGTGAGGTACAAAATCAAACTGGCTAATAACAGTACAGCTGGAGGGAATTTCCAATCACACAGGCCTGCCACAGGGTCTGAGGTAGTGTGATGGACAGGCGAGGAGTAGATGTAGCTGTGCTGCAGACCCTTCTTTGGATCCACCCTCAGGGAGAGAATCTTGTGAAGGGAAATCAACCCATCCAGAGCTGTTTACCCTGAACATGGGCTGCACCATAGCAACACTCTTTCTTGTTAAAAACTCTCCCCATTGTCCTGTCACTACAGGCCCTTGTTAAAGATCCCTTTTTAGCTCTCTTGCAGCCCCTTTAGATACTGGGAGATGCTATGAGGTCTCCCTGGATCTCCACAGCAGGTTGAACAGCCTCAACTCTCCCAGCCTCTCTTCATAGAAGTGGCCTTTTTATATCTCTTTACATCTTTATATTTACATAGGATGTATTTCTTTACTCACACAGTCTTATTTCTTCTTAGAGTTTTGCTGTGATTTGGTTAGGGTTTTTTTTAATTCTTTTTTGCATGTGGTCTTTTTTCTTCCCTATGTTTTTTTAATCTGTACTTATAGATGAAAACAATTGAGGTAAAATCCCTCTTAGAACACTATTAAAATTATTTCAACAGAGGTCATTGAGAGAGATAATATATAGGTTGTAGGAATGATGGAGGAGGGCAGAAGAAAGGGATCCTTTTGCCTGCACCTTTACAGTTTCTAGCACATGTAGGACTTACAGATATAACTACAAATAAAGAATCAGTAATAGGCATAGTAAATATTAAATTAAATTACTCAAAAATCCAGAAAAACAGAAAGAATGGAGATTCATAACTGGAGCTGGTTTGATTTGACATCTGTTTGTTGACTTCAAAGGTAAATGCATTTGAAGATCATGTGTCTGATAACAAGTGTTTGAAATGTACAAATTTCTCTACATTAGGAAGTGCAAACAGTGACTTTGAATCTTCAAGAATGGGAGCTCAGAATTCCTGATTTCTAATCGAGATAATGTTTGGACAAACAAATGGATATTTGCAGGTAAACACAGCATGCTAACTTGAAAGCTCCAAGCACAGCCTTTGGCTTCAAACATTTGTGCCTACATATCAAACTGAACTATGGTCATAATAGGATTTTGAAATTAAAAACATTCAGTATCTCATTAGTTTCTATTTTCTTTTATCTGCAGTCTTCTGACAAATTAAATACGAAGATTTGCAGAAATCCAAAATCAAGGAAAGGAATGCTAATCTAATAGCCAGCTGGTTAACACAGAGCTATGATTAATGTTGGCTGTTTTGCCTAAAGTGCAGCTTGTTTAATAAGTACAAAAAGAAAAAAAGAGAACCTCCCCAAAAAAAGAAAAACCAAAACCAAAACCAATACATAAAAAAATCCAAAAAACCAAACCAAAAACAAACCAAAACAAAATACCCAAACCAAACCAAACAAAACAAAACCAAAAAACACCAACCAAAAAACCAAAAACAAACAAAAAATCCCACAAAAAACCCACAAAAAACACAAAAAAACCAGCAACAACAAAAAAACCCACCAAAACAAACAACAAAAAGCAAGAACAAAAGCTCTGTCAAATGAGGATTGACTTTTATGGAGAGGATCCAGCAACACTTCATAACCATCTCCCTATAGCCTGCACTCCTCTTTTCCACGTCCCAGCACTCCATTTCTATATTTAAAAAGAGATAATGAAAGGATTTTTTAAACTATATATTTCCTGAATATTATTCTATTCAAACCAGTTGCAGAATTTCAAATAGTGCAGAACATGATGCTCTTATTCTGCAAGCTAAAGAGATTGAATTATGGCTATACATGTGATTTTAGAATAAATCACACACATGGACAACTCTCTAGGATTCAGGGTAAAGAGTAATTTTCTACAGTTTATGCTAGTAACCAGCAAGTCTTTGGAAGTCTTGTGTACAAGCAATTTATACTGCTTACCCACAGTCTTATCATAGTTCCAGAAGTGGGAAGCTCAGCCACTGTGGTTTCATGCATTCTACTCTGAAGAAATTAGTTGGACAGCAACTAATATTTGCACTTGGTAACAACATATCCTAAAAATCTTTTTGTGAAGAGACCTCAAGACAAACTTGTACTTGGCATAAATTGCCATTTTCAATTGAAGTCAATGATCTATTTCTCTTCACACCTAATGTGTGTTTGACCCTTCTCAGATCATGGGCTGTAACAAAGCTGGAGATGCAGACACATAGCAGGTAAAGATGGTTTCTGTTTTGAGTAGATACTATGTAAGGGAAAAGTCCATTGGAACAATTATAGTTGCACGCAATAACAAGACCACAGGCATTTTTCATACACATTTCAATCTTTTGAAAATGAAATTTTAAAGAGCTTAAAATTCACCAATATAACAAAGAGTTTTATTTTTTCAATCGTCTTGGTCCTAGAATAATTTATACGTGCTGAAATATCTGCCTGTTCAAACATCACTGTTTCTTGCTGACTGATAAACTTTGTACTTAGGATTAACTAAAACAAAACCTATTTTCTCTCACAATTTTTGTATTTGATTTTGTGGCAAAAATATTTAAAAAAAAAGTTCTATATGTAAATAGAATATGACATTATAAGCAGATTGATCTAAACATTTGTGGTATCATCAAAAGAAATGGTAGCATCTATAAAAAATAACAACAATTTAAAGTACCTATTGGTGTTTGTCTATTTAATTTCAGTATAAGTATCACAGACTTTCACACTCTTTTTTTGGTAAAGCTTCTTGCATATTAGGATTTTATTATTAAACAAAATTGATTCGTTTTTCAGCAGTATAAATGTGTATGTGGTATCCATTTTATCTTTGAATTAGAGATCCTTTTCCACATGTCATTAAAATGGAAAAGACTAACAACATCAAATAAATTATTTATGCTGCAATTGAACTAATATTTTCTCCTTCTTTCTTTACTCCAGCCCACACCCCAAATCTTGAGTGTATTATAAGAGTCTCATATTCCCATACAGATATCTACATTATCACATAATCTTTACAAATACAAATATAGTTCTCATGTGTTGCTGCCTGCAGTTTGCGGATCTATTTTCCAATCAATTCAAGGCCAACTCTCATTAGTGCAACGAGAGCTTTCATGAATAAATCCCTCATTTTTCAGTGATAGAATAGATTCTTCATTATTGAATTGCATGCACTCAAGTGGGATCTATCTGCATCTAAAGAAAGAAATTCATGATTTTTTAAATCATAATGAATACCCCAGTATACTTTTTACCATTTTGTTTCTTTAGAACTGCATTTAATTTCCTGAATATCTTTAATAAACACTGGCTTTTTGTACCTTCTTGGTTAATGAAATCTCAGGAATTATTTCCAAAGCCTATTATTAATTAAGGGTGTTTGTGTATTTTCTAAGCTACTCTGAAGAGTAAATGATATCCACTGATATAAACTACCCCTACAGTCCAAGAAAGAATATATGTGTCATCATTAACAAAATGATAAAAAAGAGTCTGTGAGTGTTGTTGGCAAGATATCTGTCTAGCCAGTGGTAGACAGTGCTAATGTACGTGGATTATATCAAAACATTATTTTCTTACTTTAAAATTATCTGGAAGGTGTGCATAATTTACAAAAGCATTGCCATAGAAAGTCAAAAAATAAAATTACTCTGGTGAGTTTCACCCATTAAATTAAATAATGTGATCTTATCTGAAATATTGGATATATAAAAAACATTCTGTTTATTTAGGAGATAAAATATGCTTTTGTTGATGATACTGTCTTTTTTTTTTTTCTTTTCTTTTATTTTTTTTTTTTAATTTTTTATTTTTAGTATTTAGTGTCTTTATTACCTGCTAAAAAATTAAGGAGATTTTATGGTTAAGGTCATTGAAAAGGTAAAAAAAACTAATTTGTGTCCCTTTTAGGACAGATAAAGCACTTCTTATGAATGAGATTCAGAATTCTGGAGGTCACTGACACCTTCTAGGTTTTTTTCTGTTTCAATCTTCAGTTCTTCCAAGGCTGTCCTTCACAGGGTGATAATGCCACATGAAGTATTGAGCCACTTTCATGGCAATAGGAAGACTGTGAAATATCATTCCTAAATAAAGAAGTTGAATAAACACCTCTTGGGCATTAAGTGTTTTGGATCCTGCCTTAAAACACGTCAGTGGGCAGAATGGCTCTGAAGTGTCTTCCAGCATTGTTCCTAGGATTTTCACTGGTATTTGAAAATAAGTCTCAGGTTGAAAAGATATTCCCATCTGGACTAATCTCGCATTTCATTGCATCTAAACAAAAAAAGATTTTCTGTGCACCAGCCATACCTGGCTCCTTTAATAGTCAAGAAAGTATGGGCTGAATCACCTCCTGATGATCTAACGTGGGAATTGCCTTCCAAAAGGACCTGTCTCCTCTACAACATTTGGAATAAACTAATGACTATACCATTAACAGAAATATCACACTTGAATCCACAGACTTGTGAGTGAAGAATTCAGTTTCTTGTTTTTAGCAAAGTTCTCATTGCATGTAAAGATGCATAATGGTTCTTTAGAGATTTAAAACCCAGTTCTATTTCATCTCAGACATTTTAAAGGAGGTGGGCTAGAGAGCTCAGCTGTAATCCTGTCAAATCCTCTGTTTTCTTAGATAACACTTATGTTTAAATAAAAATGGCAACCCTGAAAAATGAAGTATACTGTAAGTCAGTGCACTTTGTGCTGGTTTAGCAATGAAAATGGTCAAAGTTTAGTTATTAAGTCTTTTTTATATTTTTAATAATACTTCAAGTCAATGTGAGATTCCATGTGTCCCAGAAGAAGAGAAACAAAATCAATAAATTGTCTTTTTGGCTGAAAATATGAAATGACCCAACAGAACCGGCTCACATTGGCTGTTGACCATTCAGAAACAGCACCAATATATTGTTCAGCAGTGACTCACTGCCACAGGCTGCCTTGTCATTAGACCACACTTGTGGCTTAGAGGGAACTGGGTTTCAAAGTGGACAGAGTAGATCTCTTTCTCTGCTATTAGCAGAACAATACAGGAACACCTTCTCCGTGATTTGGGAAAAAAATACTAGTTAGGAATTACTGGACAAATGTGCTTCCTGTGATCCACTGAAAATACCTTAGTGCTTTTAGCTGAACGCTACACTATTTGCTAAGACCCTGAACCCTACAACTTTATCAGCTGTAGAGTTTTCCAGGATAATTTCTTTTCATATGTAAAAATATGTAAGGGCAAATAATGCAAGAAGGATGTTTGCAACGACTCAAGCAGACAACAGAATTCAGATACCTTGCAGTGGTGCTGGAGGATGGTGAGGGCCTATTTCTGCAGCCAATAATAGAATATGCAGATAAACTGCAGTGCTGAACATTATAAATTTAAATGACTTTGTACATCTGCAACAGCTTGCACCCTTTCTGTTAAAGACCATTTCTCTATGCCATGGCTTGCATTATCAAACTTGTATTTGCCCAGAGTGGTCTGATTTTGGTAGTTACTCCAGTGGATTACACTGCTCAATATTTTGTAGTCCCCTGTGACATCCCTTTTTCTTGAGTGTAGTAGACTTCTCACCTAGGTCAAGTCTATCAGTTTATTTAGCTGTTTTAAAATTGATTGCTAGATTTATTTATGAATCCCTTGTTATGGTTTAACCCCAAACATCAACCAAGCCCCACACAGCCACGTGATCACTCCCCCACCAATGGGATCACAGAGAGAATTGGAAGGGTAAAAGCATAAAAAAAGATAAGCACAGTTTAATATTGAAGGCAAAAAATTGTGTTTTCATATGGGCAGGCAGATGTTCAACCATCTCCAGGAGAGCAGGGCCCCATCAAGTGTGGTGGTTACTTGAGAATACAAATGCCATCACTCCAAACGTACAAACATTTTAAAGGCAGTGGACATTCACATACTTTTTGACTATTGGATTTGCTGATTCATTAAAAGCGTGCTCACATTAAAATAAACTTTGCTCCTAAGTTTTAACACTATTTTCCAATGTTCTCCATTCTTAACATATTTGTATGGGATGTGTAGCCACAGAGAAGGTTTAAAAATTGAGTGATTTGGAATCTGTGCTTAGAAGCAAAAGGGAAAGACAGCTTCTGTTTCAATGTGTATGAATATGTTAACTTCATAGGATTTTGAATAAATAGGATATTTCCTTGATGTAAATACCCTTTGTTCATTATAACAATAAATAGAAATTTATGTAAAGTCAATATTGAGACAGAGTGACCTCTTATCTTATGAAGATAGCTTTGTTTTTTTGGTTTCAGTGTTCTTTTTTTTTTTTCTTTAATTTAGCTTTTTGTAGGGATTTCTTTATCTGTGATAAATATATGCCTTAGAAACTACATATTAGCAGAGTAAGGAAGTTTTGTAGCAAGATATTGCAGATTTAGGGATTTTCTTTTTTCTTCGTTTAGAAGAGCAAAGTCAAGGACAACTCCATGTGTTCTGCAAAGTTCAGCAGTAATATTATTATTCACACAAGTTGTCTCAGCTGTGAAGCCAGTACATTTGTTCTGGATGTCTCTTTATTATTAATGGCCCTTTCACCTGACTTTCTACATTTGTTTGAGCCAACATAGCTCCTGCCTGCTGGCCAGTTCACCGATTGTTTTAATCCCCTGGTTGCCTTAAAGGTGAGGCTTTGTTCCAAATGTCTTCTGAAAGGTTAGTCTTAACTACTGTAAGGATATAGGATTGAAACAGAAAATACTCTGGAAACAGCAGATGAAAGTGAAGCCTCTCCTGTTTTCAAGGTATCGCTCATTTTACCCGAAATGCTCCCCCTAGCATGACATCATAGGGTAAAATTCACCATGAACACAGAGTAAATATAGCACAAAAATCCACTCAAGTTTGACACCACATTGTATCTGCCTTAAGCAGATGTTTAAGTAGGAATTAAGTGGTGTGTTGCCTTTTTGATGGCTCTTTGCAAATGGGCGATTTTCACCCAAAGAGAATAAGCATAAAATTGAATTAATTTATTAAAAGTCCTTACTTGGAAAAAAATAAAAGAAGTTTGTTAAGAAAATAAGACTTCCATTTTGGAAAAATTACATTTAGGAAAATTATCTTTTTAGTTTTGTTTTTTTTTAGTGGGAGTACTAAATTGGGGAATAACATTCCTAAACTGTGACAAGAGGTCTGCTTTTCCATGAGCCACTTCCAAAGGTTTCATAATCTGAGACTTATTTGTAGTTTTATTTTCATTGGAGTCTTAAAATACTTAACAATATTGCTGATGGAGAACTACTTACACTATCAAAGATGTTTATATAAAGCAGAAGTAACACTGTTAAAGAATTAATTAGCATGAGCAGTGGAGGTCACTGGAATGTGAAGTGCAGGGCTCTTACTGCAGAATCAAGAGCTGTGCAAAATGAGATATTGGTATAGTTTCAGTAGATAATATTAAAAAGAACTCTGTATTAAATGGCTACAATTTCATCTGCTTGTCTTTCCTCATTTATAGAGTACCTTTAGGAAGTTATTCCAGTCTTTCAAGAGGATGTGTAGGGTGACTGAGTACCAAAAAATAATCTATCACAATCACAATAAAATAATAAGTTACAGAAAGACATTTTAAGCTCAATAAAAAGTAACATTCATATAATTTTGGTGCATAGGGACATATGTGTGCATGCTAGAGTAATGTGAAATACAGAGCACCAAGGTGATAATATGCCACATTAGGACAATTCATTTTAAACATCTTAAAATAGAAATGTCTAAGGAATGAGAGATGGAGGTCAGAAAAAATTCATGAATTCTTCCACCTTATTTTCATAAATCAATGCCTTAGGCCCCACTGAGGCAGCTAAAAATACATTTCTCTTTCAGATGAAGGAGATTAGGAGGTGGGAGGGAGGGCATGTTGCCTTGCAAATGTAGAGGATGTCAGAATTGTCATGCAATTTATGAACATTTTGTGTAGGTGTTGCTGCATGAGGGATGCACTTTCCCTTCTAGTGACATAGATAATAATAGTCTTTTGTAATCCACTGTATAGAATTTGAAATTTCACCTTTTCAACCTATTATGTTTGTGGCACAGCCCCTAAATCGCTAATGGGAGAGAAAGGGTGAGGTTGAGCAGACTGAACAAGTTCTGTTCGCTGCTGTGCAAAATTCGTGGATTTCAGGCAATAAATTGATGATGAACTGGTACATGGCAAATGCATCACATTCTGTTTCTAGGAACTATTGACTTTCCTGGGTATTCTGTTTAGAGAAGACAGAATAAGCAAGGTGAGTGCATTTCACTCCAGATGTCAAAGTACCAATTGGAATTACTGCATTTATTTTGGAATTATCTGTTTCCCAGAAGCAAGTCCCAGAGACTGCAGTCATTTCAAAGGTAGAAAATGTAAGCTGAAGTCAGGTAAATCCAGCTCAAACTTCTTAAACATATGACTATTACTCAGTTGCTTAAGTTAACTAAAATGTGGATATAGACTGTGCTGGAGAGGTGAGAGCACCTCCTCACATATTCATCATAGAGAAGCAAAGTCTGAACTCTAATGACTGGACCTTCATGGCACAAAAATTAAGAAGACAAATAATGCTATGGGTGCCTGTTAATTGGAACAGCTCAGTGGGTAGCCAGTTAAATGGCTGTCTTGATGAGGAGAAAAAAACTACAAAAATAGCTTTGAAAATAACCAAATTGATATAAAACTGCACACAAACTAAAAATTGTAAAGATAAACATGTTATGTGTTCCTTCTTTATGGAATCTGCCTCCTTTAACATATCCTTTGCAAGACAGAGGGGTCAGTATCTGTTGTATACCAAAGACACTGTACCTCTGACACAGAATATACTGCAAGTATAGGGGCCAAAAAGGTGAAGATAGTTGCACTCATTAGGCAGATCTTCATTTTTCTTCAACAGATGCAAACTTTGCAGCTTCTAAGAGCAAAGGTTCCTTTTTCTCACTCACTTGTTGCACATAACTTTTCAATTGCTACCTGGCCACCCCTGCATCAAAACATCAATTTCTGTGGTGGAACAGAAATGTTTTCTGTGCACAGATTATGCAAATACTTGCACATCCACCCATGTTCTAAGTGATAGAACTACCAACCATTACAATGACATATTCCTGCTTTCATAAAACTGCTGAATACCATATTTATACCTTCCACACAGCAGCTCGAGGAGGACAGTATCATTTAAGGATTGACTATTTCCCCACATCCTTTAACAGACAGTTTCCTGCTGAGATGACCACTAGAGGAACAGCTTCACTCAAACCTGCTCCACACTGACTAAGTGAATTTTTTAAAATTATTTAGTGCTTTACTCTGATTCTTTCCTAATATTGCTGTGGTGGGAAGGATTCGCTCTCCTGTGATGAAGCTGCAACTCATCTATGTGTCCCAAGAAAGGATTCATAATTATATTTCTTACAGTGTTTCATCATTGTTTTCTAGAATTTCCCTTCTCCTTTTTCACACCTGTGATGAATCTCCTGTCACCATGAGGTCTTCAGTACAATTGTGTGCTTTGCCCAGGAAATTTCTGAACAGAGCTTCTACAACTCACCCTGCAGTCATGCACATGAACACAGGAGGAGACAAGCCCGTGGTGAACTGATTTTTTTCTCATTTGTATTGGGATTACATGGCAAGGTTTTGGTAGGGGGATGTTGGGAGGGAGAGTGGTACAGGAGTGGTTTCTGTGAGAAGACAGCAGCAAATTCCCCTGTGTCAGAGAGCTCCTATTCCTGCCAGCTCCAGGACAGACCATAGTGAAGCAGGCTGCCCACTGCATCTGAAACCTGACCTATTCCTCGGAAGAAAAAATGAGATTTTGACATCTCATTATGGTATGCAGAATGGAATGACCAAGTAACAGCAAATGCATTCAAGTGCTTTGGGCTGAGCAAGAAGATTACTGCCCAATCTTTCTAATTTTCCTGTAGGACTCCCAGTCCATAGCTCACAACTGTCTGTTGAAAGGGTTTATCTATGTTTGAAGAAACTAAACACTATGTTTTTTCTTGCTTGTTTCACAGAATTAGATCCAGCTCAATGAACTTGGGACATCTAAACTGTAAATATTGAAGTTAGTACTTTTTGCATCTTTTATAGTCAATGAAAAGAAGCAGATTAAAATTTGCCATCCAAAAAAAGAATGGCTTTTTGGGATGAGGTAAATTGTGCATTGTAAATTGTGTATATCTTACCAGAAAAACAGGGATGGGCTTTAATCCACCTAATTTTGGGCTACAGTACACCCACTACATCTCATCAGTACAAACAGAGGGTTGTGACTCATCAGAGTTAAGAGTTATGCAAACGCAGGTGTCATTTTTGGTGCCACAGATTACTCTGGTTTGTACTCACTGGTTTGAAAAATCTCTTTCAAAGCCAGTGTCTTGTTTACCTATTTCAGGTTCCTTAGGTCATCTCAAATTGTTTCAGATGTCCATGCTTACACAGTTTGATCCTTCCTTAGTACCTTCTTTATAGTGAACTCAGTTGCTCTTCACATTTCACTGACTGATTCTGTTCAACTGCCTGAGCAGAAGCCCCTGGAGATATTCGAGATGACCCAGGGTATTCCAAACATGCCTGGGTCTAGCAGATGTGACACAGGATAAAAGAAACACCCTCACTCCTTGGGAGTGGTAATTGAGATCTGTGGAGATAGTTCTGGGCATTTGAGATGACACTAGAACTCCTATATTTTGGTAGCTGAATTAAATCTTAGATTTCTGTTGACAATACGGGGCTGGTATGGTAATTATTTGAGACCTAAATGTAGAATTTGCCATTGTAGAAAGATGACCAATTACTGGGGGATAAATGTAAAATTAAATCTTTACTATGCAATCTTGAGACAAATCCCTTCTTTGCATTTAGCCCAGTGAACTTTCTTCCTAGCAATAGCCTAGAAAATGACCTACATATTCTTATGTTTTTTTAGAGATAAAATAGAAATAGTATACCCCCTTTACATGAAGATTTTTCTACATACCATGGCAGAAATGAAATTGTAAAAATAAGTGTTTCTCATTTTTTAATCAAGCATTTTTTTTTGCCATCAATAAAATAGTGAATAATATACATCCTTCTTAGCTTCATGGTACTATGAAAGATTTTTACTTACCCCAGCATGGCCAGAGAAAATTCCTCACATGGGAAGACTTAATTTGCTTTGTCTGCACAATTGTTATGCTCTGTGAACTTCAAGGTATTTTACTGGGAAGTAAGAATTTTTTTTAAATATGCTATATTTTGGTATGTGTGATCTATCTGCTTATGCATCCTGCTTATCAGGTGACACAGCCTTGGAGCAGGTGCAGGAGTGTGAGCAGTTCTTGAGCATTGTCTGTGTCAGCTGTGGAGGTAGGTGCAGCCAGCGCAGACTGCCTTGCCTGGAATTTGGGCATCCTGTGCAGCTGGATGGTGCAGCTGCTCTGCTCTGTGAGATGCCACAGAGCCATAATCCCTCAGATCACCTGCAGCAATGAACCACCAGAGCTCACCTTGGGTTTTTTCCTGAACATGCACTGAGATGGTGACGACACTTGCAACTGAAGCAGGGATGGTGTGAGAATTTGGGAACCCACACTGCAGACCTCTAGAATCCAGTGAGCAAGGTGGGTGCTCATTTTGTCTTGGAAAACACTGCCTGTTGTCCCTACTGCTCCTGATAACCCTGCTTTGCTCAGAGACTTTGCTCAGAGACACATTTCACAGTGCACAACAGGCACCCTATACAGTCATAGAATAACAGAACAACCTAAGTTTAAAATGACATAAAAGATCATCTAATGCCAACCACCCTGCCATGGGCAGGGACACATTTCACTGGACCAGGTTGCTCAAAGCCCCATCCAATCTGGCCTTGAACACTTCCAGAGATGAGACAGTCACAGCTTCTCTGTGCAACCAGTTGCAGAGCCTCACCACCCTCACTATAAAGAATTTTTTCTAATATCTAATCTAAACCTACTCCCTTTCAGTTTGAATTCATTCCCCCTCATCCTCTCACTACAGGTCCTTGTAAATATTCCCTCTCCATCTTTCTTGTTGCCTCCCTTCAGGCTCTGGGAGGCCATAATTAGGTCACCTCAAAGCCTTCTTTTTTCCAGGATGGACAATGCCAATTCTCTCAGCCTTTCCTCAAAGGAACGGTGCTCCATCTCTCCAAACAACTTGGCAGCCTCCTCTGGACTCACTCCAAGAGGTCCATGTCCTTCCTGTGCTGGGACCCCGGGGCTGATGCAGCTCTGCAGAGCTCCAGGGTGAAACTAGCTCAGGTCTGAAGATATGCTTGTGCTGGCATGGTGCTGTAATGGGTTTAAATCAGTTCTGATTCTCAAAACTAACTCAGCCTGGTGCCTCTATACTGTTCTGCATGCCTGGAAAGGTTCCAGATGATGAATATGCAAGGATTTGAGCATTTGATTAAAAAAAATACCCAATGTACAAATGTAGTATGTGAGCCTATTCAGATTTACAATGCCTAGAAACAATAATTTTAAGCTGGAATAGAATGGATGTCTGACAGTCCTGACTCACAGAAGTGAGACAGAGAGTTATCTTAGTTTATCCTGGTCTTTTTGACCTGATTAAAGATTTAATTTGTCAAATTGTTGTATAGGTGTATCTTCATATGCAGTATCTGAAAATTCATATATCCTGATTGGTTGAGGTTATTGTTAGTTAGACAAAACACTGTGAATCATTTTATATGCACCAAGATTTTCATCATCAGAGGTTCACTTTACAAATTTAATGTCTCATTCTCAAATAAATATCTCTCTTCTGATTTGCTGCTGTCAGCATTCTTCATCTCTGTGTCATTACCAGTCCTGGGAACGTGTTTATCTTCTGACCCTGCTTCTCATCCCAAATCCAAAGATTTTATCTGCCTCAGGCAGAAATAAACACATCTTAACAGCCATGAATCCCCATGGGATGCGCAGATCAAAGGATGATAAATCTTATAAAATTTAATTTTGGTGATTATTGGTAGACAGTGAAGAGGAGTAAATGCACTCTGGTTTTTGACAAAGAGAATTTAAGAGCAGTTTATGTCTGCAATTATGCCTGGTGAGAATTTTTGCTCAGCTATCTCACTCTTTCCTCCTTGTTGCTCAACACCTCCCCTTCATCAAAGGCTGTTTATTCCCCATCTTCCCCTCTTAAACTGTTTAAGTTCCCTTTACTATCTTTCAATCAAAATATCTGAAATTAGCAAAAACTCCCACTTAAGAAGTTGTGCTAGCTTGTCTCCTTTTTATGGAGAATTTCTGGAGAGTTCCCTGTGGACAGCAAATACCTCAGCTCTAATGAGAAGCCATAGGGAGCAGCAATTTTGGCATCCAACATTTCAGGTTTTGCACCTGAAGATAAAGGACACAGGAGTACAAGCCCTGGGAAACCTGGAAGTATGATATTGGGAAGGACATATATAAACACAGAGCAGACAGTTTCACCCTAAACATATATGTTCAGAGAACAGGAGCTAATCAGACCAGAGTACAGACATGGAAAGTACTGCTGTGAATGTCTGGGTACATTCAATAACACCAGTAATAACAGATGTCTCATTTTAGCTTTGTAAAGTTCAGGGTAGCTCTAACAAAGAGCTCTGCAGTGCATTTATGTTACTTTTCCTCCTTTTTTTTTTTTTTTCTCCCCTGTCAGGATTCTTGAAGAAATTCCATAGAACTGTAGGACTGGATCCAAAATTTAAGCTCAGGGGTAAAAGGACAAACAGGCTGACCTAGGTAGCTATAGTGTGGTTAGTTTGAAACTGGTTCTAGGCAAAAAAATAGATTGACAAAAGAAGCAGCAAGCTGATAATTAAAGAATACAAATGTTCTCAGTGATAATCAGTATGATTTCCTGTAAAAAAAAAAAAAAAGTAGTGTGTAACAAAGCTACAATCACTCTGAAAAAGACTGCCAGTGTATGGCATTGTCTATAGCTAGCTGTAAAACAATCTAAAACTGGCAATGAATTTGGTAGTAACAGAGTGCTGGGAACCAGAACTACCCATCTATTTCAGGTGATCATAGTGTCGTGGTAAAATATGGGACTACTGAATATTATTTTGCTGAGATTTCCTGCAGGAGAAAATACTTACTTTGGTATGAATGATACTAGTTCTTGAACTGCTATTTTTTCAGCACAAGAAGTTGCAGCTACCTTTGGTTTAAAGTCAGGTTTAAAGTCAGGTGCTCAAGGAAGTTCATACACAGTAACAAATAGAGTTATCAGGCTCCTAATGATCTATTCTCCCATTGATACTCCTGGGACGTTGCATAAAGCTCTCATTAATGCAAATGGAAAAGTGGAAAGCACATGCCGAAATCAACAACTCCCCCTATTGTTATAACGGGTGAATGGTCCCCTCAGGCAAAAAGCAACACTACTGACTTTAATTTTTCCTTGTCTACCTCATCCTCCTTATGAAACAAATCATGTTAAAAAGTGTGGGTTTTTGGATTTGTTTGTTTTTTAAGTGGATGTCACACGAGAAAGTCAGTGAAGAGGATTTATCAAAAACAACATTCTCGTTACAACCCAGTTCTGACCCACTGTAGCCAAATCATCAATCATGGTGACAATGGGCCATATTTAGCCTTGGTGCAGCTGCACTGTAATTGACAGAATTACATTTAGAAGAGATTTGCCCTATAGCTGTTTAGTAAGATGTCTGGGGTGATGATTAGTCGAAGGTTTGACTTTGCAGCTTGGATTAATGCATACATTATGCAAAGGTATATGTGTGTTCAGTTTGCTGCAGATGTTGCAGTCAAGAATTCAGGGCTGTTTGCATTTTGTTGCTCAAAGTTCCATTATAATAGAATGTAAAGATAACAGGGCCACAATCTAGTTATGCAGCTGAAAGGTTGACAGAATAATTTGATTGCATTCTGCTTTTTTACCATAATCTGCAGGTATACTTTGTGGCTTGTAATAAATGTTAGGCAACGGATGGCTAAAATGGGTAGCACTAATGATGTCCTGCAGCAAAGAAATATTATTTCAAGATTTTTTTATTACTGCATATCCCAAAAAACACACATAGAGAAAGTGAGTACTTATTTATGGAGTTCTAGTGGAAGAACAAAAATGTTTGTCAGTGTCTAACTTTGTTCACCTTTTGTATCCTTTTATATTTAGATGCCATTTAGTCAATTGGAGTCAGCAGAACCAAACATTTAATTCTATGAAAAGAAATATTTCAAACTCTTTGATACCATTAACAAACTGGATCTGTTAAAGCTAGATGGAGATACCCAATGTTAAATAGGCAGTGTGTTTCAATTTTTTATTTCCTAAACAAGTAATTGTCCTTATATAGTAGTCACAATCAGCTGCTTACTGGGTGAAATTTTTCTTAACTTGAATTAAGGGAAGGACTAACATTAACTTCACTGGGGCTATGATTTCATCTTTATTACATTAATTAAATATAAAGTGCCTCAATAAACAAGCTCAAAATATTGATGAGTTAACAAAAAAGCAAAGGCTGATGCTCAATGCACATGTTGTCCAAAACACAGAAAGGAGGAATAGAAAAAGCCCTGGTTTATTGCAATGCCCTGTGATACATATTTCACAGCTGTGCTATATCTGTATATCAGCATGGTTAATATCACTTTTTAGAACTGAAAGTAGTTATGAATTTGGTATTTAGTAAATGCGTCATATATGTGAGGAAATGGTTTCCTAATAGTAATGCTATAGCCCAGTAAATAACTGTTGGCTTACTCACTAATAGGTTGGTTATCTCATATGCCTCTATAATTCTGCCACAAATTGATCCAAATTAATTGGATCTACAATTTATCCAAGCACAATGCTTAGGCAGAAAAAGTAAAGTTCCTGGATCTTTTTTGAAGGAGATATGTAGAACAAGACTGGACTGACCCATTTTTTTTTTTTTTCCTGCAATTTTACTGGAAATCTTTCTGAGATACAGTGTGATATGCAGTAATATGATGGGTTTGTACTGAAATTCTATGTGAGGTTGTGTTATCAATCAATGCATCCTAGGGATTTACAGAGAAATCTGCTAATGGAATACAGTTAACATAAAACTATGCCATCAGTAATTGTCACTTGCACTATTGGGAGACATTAGCTATCACAGCAGTGGCTGGGAAAATACAGAGCACAGTACATGTAGTTCATAAACTGTTGTGAATTACATGGCAGCTCTTTCTGACTTTCTTTTGTCTACACAATCCTAAGATTTTTAATAGGACTCTTCACTGTTACTCTAGCACAAAAGACAGATCAATTAGGAGAAGAAATCAGTGTAAACTTTCTTTCAGTAAAATAAAATAAGTGTTGAAGGTCTTGAAAACTGCTAACATACAGCTTAGGCTCTGTTGTCCGTGTTTCTCATTCAGTGGGTTACAATCCCAAAGTCACCGAAAAATGTCACCAGAGGGCTAAAAGAGTGAAAATTTTATGACAACTTAAAGCAAAGGATATCTCAGCCTCCTGTTCAAAAATCCTTATCTTTTAAGGCTCAGCAACTTTTGTAAATCTCTTGAAACACACATTGTGGCAATTACTTTTCTCACTGTTGGATTTGTAACATATAAAAGGGGTTCATAATTTTTTCTAATATCTATTAAATATCACCTGTGTAAATGCTTATAAATCATAATTCCATTAAAATGAACTGATGCTTGTGATATATTATACTAGCTAGAATTTGATAGCTAATGCACATTATGATTCTTGTGAGGTCTATGTGAATTTTAACACATTAGCTGACAGGATTTACTGCAACTGGCATGGACCAGATAGTTTATAGTAAAAGTGCAGTGGGGCTTTAGAACATCAATTAGTATGTGCCAGGCATAGGAGTTGAAATTAGCCCTTTTATCTAATGAGAAATGTATCAAAGCCTAATTTTTGCAGGATGCAAAAGTTAACAAAACTCATAAAAAACTTACTGTGTTTTCTTTCAGAGCTACTTAAACTAAAAACACTTGGATACTATGGACATATTTAGAATTTACACCTGTGTTTATCCCAGCATTTAACACAAATATAGTAACTTTGTGTGTTGCCAGCACTCATATTTTCCTTGCTAGAAAATTGAGTTGATATGGGCTCTACTGAGCTGAAGCAATGCTAGCTAAGAAAATGAGCCATGAGATGTCACCCACAGTTGTCCCTTTGAGAAACTGTTCTTCCATCATTCTCCTCCAGCTCTCTCACTGGTTGCTGCATCCACTTTTTTACCCAGCCAAAGGAAGTGCCTTACCTTTAGTGAGTTTGATAGCAAATCTTTGCTCATCTGAGTTGTGGGCTTTTGAGTGATCATGTCTGTGATGGCCAGTCAGAAAATCTCTACTTTAAAAATAATAGTAAAGAATAAAAACAAATTTGCCAGAAAGTAATGTAGTTTCCTCTTGTATATACATACAAATGTATTTAGGATGTGTTCCATCCCTGGAAGTGTTCAAGGCCAGGTTGGTTGGGCTTTGAGAAACCTGGTCTAGTGGAAGGTGTCCCTGCCCATGGCAGGAGGTTTGCAACTACATGATCTTTATGGTCCCGTCCAAACGAAATCATCTGACAGGACATGCGCGAATGGCCTCAAGCTGAGTCAGGGGAGGTTCAGATAGGACATCGGGAAGAATTTCTTCATTTGAAGAGTGGTCAGGCAATGGAATAGGGTGCCCTGGGAGATGTTGGAGTCACAATCCCTGGAAGTGTTCAAAAAGGGACTGGATGTGGTACTTGGTGTTAATAGGTGTAATTGACATGGTGGTGTTTGTCAAAGGTAGGACCTGATGACCTTGGATGTTTTTTCCAACCTCAGTGCTTCTATGATTCTACTTTTTTTTTCTATTTATTTTGCACTTGTACCTGTATATGTAAGTTGTACTTCAATTTTTATTTAAGAAATAAAAAAGGCTAAAAGAAGAAAATACTAAAAACAAAATATTAGAATGAAGAATCACAGAACATGTACTTCACCTGGGAAGTAATCTTGCTGCAGAACATACCACAGGCAGGCAAATAAAGTTGTGGTAACATGAAACTGTAATTTGATGGTTTTTTGGGTCAAAATTTATTCAGAATAAAACCAAAACAGTTTACTCTTTTGTCCGTCATTGTATTTTTTTCTGCTGGCAAAACAGTTTGGGGGACTGATCTAGCTGAAAAATAGCCATCAAAAGACAAAATAAAGATCCTTTTTGCTTAGACTTGATTAGTTCATGACTGAGAAATACATTTGTTGTCAGTTCTGTGGAAGTCATGGCACCAGGCAGAAGGAGCTAGCAAAACTTATCTTCAGTACAGCTCAAGCTATGCCTGAGACCTGATGTGTGAAAATGGGGAGGATCAATATGAATGTGGAAGGAACAGGTGCGTCCAGATTAACAGGAAAGCAAAGTAGTGGCACACTCTACTAACAAAATGAAGAGGGAGGTGAGAATAGAGAAAGAAGGCCAAATGGTATTATTGTCCTGGGCATTGAGCAGACCTTATATGCTTCTAATGGAATGTATTTTCCCTGTTTACAGATAACCAGAGTCTGTGTTCTACTGTTACCCATCTCTTTCTATTTCCATGAATGTACGTGATGAGACAATAGAGGATCCTGGCAAAGTACTGGAGAAAGTCTAAAAACAGCTAATAAGAGGAGCATAGCCTCTAGATTCCTCACGGGGAGAGGGAAATAGCCAGAATTTTTGCTGTCCTGTGGGATGCAATTATGTTGTCCAGAACCAAAGTGTGACCTGTCTTGCCTGTCCTGTTTATTGAATGCAAACCTGATGTCTGGTTTCACTGTGAGTTCCCTGCCTAAGATGGATATCCTAAGGCCAAATTCAATAGGCAGTCAACCTCTACACCTGCCAAGAGCCAGTATTTTCAAAAGAATGCATGTCAGTAGATTATGATGTCTGTTTCAGTTAAAATCAACATTTCTTTTCTAGTTCGCTTAAAATCAAATACACTGCAGTCCAAGAGATATATTCCTTAATTATCATGCAATTTATAGCACTATGGTTCTGTGTGTCATTTTGATACTCAGAAGAATTTGGGTTAAATTTTCAGATGCTTCTGTGGTGTTAGACATTTAGCTTCTTTGAATACCGAAAGAAGAAACTTCAGGATTAATACCTGGCTATGTCTTCTCAGGGAATAAAAGTAGCAACAATAAGCTGCCAACTGAAATATCTGAAATAGAATCAGTATTGCAAGCATCAAAGTTATGGCTCTTTCAAGGAGGTACTCAGAAAAATTTGGAGAAGAAGCTTTCAAATCTTTATGTGACTTTCTCCTGAGATGATTTAAAGGATGCAATTCCAGAAGAGGAAACCACAATAATAGCCCTGTTTTTTGGGAACTCCTTGTGATGAAATTGCAGGAAAATACTCCAGTAAAGTGTAGAGACATTTTAATTTTGAATTTTGAGGGGTTTCAGACCTGAGAAATACAGTGTATATACAGAGGCAGTGGGTTTATCTTGCTGCTCATCTTTGTCAGACTAACAATGTCTCCTGGACACCATGTCCCAGATTCATACCATTCTCTCTGCTTTTGTAGAGACCTCTAGGCTATCTGCATATATTTCTTTACTGCAGAGATATAGGTTTCCCTGGAGAACAATTCTGAGTACCTCATATCAGCATTGCCCTTTTACCAGAATTTAATATTGCAGTATGCTACAATAAAGTAATAACATCAGCCAAACTAGCTCAGACAGTTAAAGTAGCAATTTAGGCATTTTGTTTAGCTACCTAAGATCAGGTGAAATAATCCAGGCTGATGGCATTGCAAAAATGGTCATAATAATATGAAAAACCATAACAACAATGAAGCAATATTATTGAATATTATGGGAAACTGGCATATTTTATCATTCATATAATAAAATAGGGGTCATTTTCTATTAAGTCACTAAGAAACTTAGTGAAGCGATGAAAGACAAAATAATACCATACAGGATCAATCTGCTTTGTTATATTGTTGGTTCTTCTGGACCGACCCTAATGAATAGTCTGTAGGATCCTGATAAATGGAATGAATAAGAACAGACTGTTATATATGAGTAGGCAGTTGGAAGATGAGAGAACCTCTGTCCGTTTCAGAGGAGACAAGTATCAAGAAAATCTCAGGTTTTATAGGAAAAACAGAGAGTCCTTACCTTTTTAAATCAACATCAAATTATAGCAGTATTGAAAAAGAGTATTACATATTAATAAAAAAAATGCCATTATACATGGAAAGGTGTGTGTGCTGTTGCTGGAATATGATCTCTTTGGGATCCCAGAGTGGGATAGCTGACAAAATTGAATTATTCCTATGGATGTACACAGTCCAGAAAGGTGAAGAGGGGTAAAATGCTCTTTATGCGAGAGAGCAGTTGGAATGCATGGAACTGTATCTTGGGATCAATGATGGGGGAGCAGAAAATTTAAGATTAGGATTAGGCAGCAAACCAACACTGACAAAGTCATAGTGAATGTCTGTTCCTGGTCACCCAGTCAGGAAGAAAAAATAAAGAGACCTCCAGAAAATGGGAAGAAGCCTCACATTAACAGAACCTTGTCCTCCGGGCTTTAGTCTCTTCAGTAGCTGCTGCAGGGACAGCACCGTAAAGCACAAAGATCCAACAGTTTTCCAAAGTCCACTGATGATTTTTTTTTACCCAAGGAACTAATGGACCAATAACAGCAGGTGCTCTTCTGGACCTGACACTCACAAGAAAGGAAGGGCAGGGATGTGAAAGTGTGGGACAACCTTGGCTGCATGAGGTGGTGGAGTTGAGGACCTCGCGCAGAGGGAGCAATGCAAAATACAAGATCATGGCCCTTGGCTTTAGGAGAGCAAATGAAGACTTGTCCAGACACCTTCCTGAAAGGAATATTGGCAGCCAGTGGAGATTAAAGAAAATATTAGCCTGCTGCCAAATGGTGCAGGAAATCCGGTAATGTGACATAGAGAAGGCCAAGGTAGTCAATGACTTATTTCCTTCAGTCCTTGCAGTTAAGATTTGGTTTTGGGAATCTGAGGCCCCTGAAGATCCTGAAAGAGATTGAAACATTGGAGCATCTTTTATACGAACAGACTGAGAGAGCAGGAGAAGGCTCAAGACAATCAATGTGTATAAATACCTGATAATATGAGGTAAAAAAGATGGCCCATTTCAGTGATTTCTATGAATGGGATAGCATGCAATGGGCACAACTCCAAATAAAGGGAATTCTACTTAAAATAAAGGAAAAAATCTATTTCAAGGAGGGTCAGACACTGGAAGAACCTGCCCAGAGACATTGTGGAATGTCCATCCTTAGAGATATTCAAAATCAATCTGGATGATGCCCTGAGCTGTGGCTGACCCTGCTTTGAACTGGAGGATTGAACTAGATGATCTCCAGGGGCATCTTCCAGCCTCAACTGTTCTCTGATTCCCTGCTACTCTGTGATATATGTTGTATTATGTTAAATTGCAAGCAGTGATAGCACAAGTTAATTAAGCCGTAGTACATACACAAACTCATGAAATCATGGAGCTTTAGCCATTAATATTTCCTCCTTTATTTATAAGAGATTGAAGTCTATATCACTCCATTGCCCGTCTCTTTCTATTTATATGTCTGTACTGAATGATAGGAGTAGAAGGCTTGAGGCAAGATTTGTAGAGAAAAGAGAAAAGCTAAGTCAATTGAAAGCAATTTCTGAAGGGAATAACATCAAAAACAAGGAGGAGAAATATTTGAAAAAGAGGAAAAGGATTGAAGGATACTGAAGATATTATGTTTATATGGCATTCTGGCACTTCTGAATGTCCTAAAAAAGAATTACAGCATCAGTAAGTTAGTGGATAAAGCAAAAATTTTGAGAGGCAAAAAAGAAAACCAATAGAACATCAAGAGCATTTGAACTGCTAGAAGGCATTTTCCTTGTGGAAAATGTCTGAAAATCCTTAAGAAAGCTCATGAAGATTCATTTAAATAGCTGAGCAGCTCATTTAAGCAGTCAGCCAAAAGCCTCAGTTCAGCTTTATAAAATCAGGCTATTGCTATGAACTGGTGGCACAAAAGACAAAAGCAAAAACGTGTCATGTGTCCTGACACTGCACTTTGTCAGAAATTGCTCACAACTGGCCTAAACTATGCACTGAAGTAAGCTCCACAAAATACCTCGTGTGCACTATGTTTTAGAGGTTAAAGAATAGATAAAGCCTAGACACAGTACTTAAAAATGATAAAAGGAAGATTCTTTGGGAATATACTTTTGCTTTCAAACACCAAAGCAAGCCAGAAAACTAGAGCTTCTGTTGATTCTGCAAACTGCAGAAGCCAAGTGTACCAGGCACTGATTGCTCACAGAACATCTGGCAGCAACAGAGGAAGGAAAAATACTCCCATTATTGATATCATATGCAATATATCGCAATAACGCAAATGCATTTTACCTTCTGTTTAAGACTTGGCAGGCATATAAAAAAAAATTGAGATTTCCATTTAGAAGTCAAACTCCCTACTTGTTATTTTGAAGATCATTTCCATGTTTCAGTGATACTTTGAAATCCTAGAATATGATTAATCCCACTTCCTGGACAAATGCAGTGGTTTATAAACTCAGGAATAAAGCAGCAGTGAAGATGATGGTGAATAAAAAATGAAACAGGTTCATCTTCTAACAACTGTGACTGGAGGAAGGCAAGTGAGAAAAAGCTTGAGTCTAAGATCTACACCTGGTGTAGGGATCTGAGACTTACCACAGGTAGCAGTGGTTCTAGGACAAAAGAACTTGGGAACAAATGAACACTTTCAGTTTTCTTTAAATATCTTCAAAAAAGGAAGTTGAACACGCAGGCTTGAGGGGAGGAAAAAGAAAGTTTCAATATAAAGTCATGACAGTAAATCCTAAAATCAAAGTTTCCAAAAATTTGCATTTTAGGAAAGTTACTGCAACTAAAAAGTGCACAGCCAGCAAAACTAAGATGGCAATTAGTTCTTAGCACCTTTCCTAAGGAAAATTTACACCAGAGTACAAGCTCAAAATGAACTTTTTCTTTTTTTTTTTTTGACAATTTAGTCTTCAAAATTATGTGATAACATGTGTCATGATCTCCACAGTTTTTGATTATTAAATGACATATAATAAAAATCACAGTCTGAGGATTGAAACTAGGCATTGGTCTCAGTGGCCTACACATCCTTGATGCCTTCTGTTTACTGTCTCTAAACAAATAGTACTGGATTGTAGATATCAAGGTGCAATATTGTCTTTGCCATTATGTGAAATAATGAAATAGAGCCCAGCACTGTATTTATAACTATGTATATACATATAATTATACGTAATTTAATAAAAATATTATATAACAGAAATAATTATGTTATGGAAAGTTCTTGTATTATTGCCATTCACTTTTTGAATTAGAACTTCTTTTACTTCCATATTACATTGAACTTATCCCACACATTGGGAGATAAGAGGTAAGTGAGGGATCTGTCAAAAGGGAAGGTTGTGTGTGACTTGTAATTCCACCAAGAATTGACAGTACTTAAGAGAAAAATATCTGGTACATGATTTGGAAGCTTCCATTTTCTTCCTAAACTGAGCCATGACAGGCAATAAAACATATTTATCTGGATGCTTGATGCAAGTAATGAACAACTGAAGAAACTTCTCATGCTTGGTCAGTATTAGATGTGGACAATACTCAAGAATAATGAGAAATATTTGATTCATAAAAATCCTCAAAGAAACAGTAATGTTTCTATTAAATAATATCCTGACGAGAAAAATCAAACAGGAAGGGGCTGAAGGGATGCCTTCTATAAGAAGACCATAATATAAACATGAAGAGAACTGTTGCGGATGTCTGGGTACATTCAACATTTAACCCTAATGACAGATGTCTCAGCTTTGTAACGTTCAGAGCAGTTCTAAGAAAGAGGTCTGAATTAAAATTATGTCACTTTTTTTCCCTCCCTAACTGGAAGGGTAGTGTGTCGTTTTGGGATTGATCCAAATTTGCTTCAGTTCCTTTGCAAAACTATATCGTGTTTGTATTGGGAATCTGCCTTACCTTGATCTTTGCTGAATATTATCAACTTTACTAGATACTATCAACCATTTTCTTCTGTATTGCAACAGTTAGCATGGGCCAAATGGTTATTTTTGCTTTATACTGGGGATTTAACAGAAAAGTATTCACTGGAGAAGCATATGTAACATCTTGGGACACAGAACTCAGAAAAGCCTAAGGAAGATCAGATCAGCTGTTTTCTAAGGTTCTGCAGATATCTGGGGCCAAAGGAGAAAAAAAAAAAAAAGAAAATACTTGAAAGAAAATACTATAAAGGAAAGTGTCAAACTGCAGAACCAAGTGCAGAAAAAAAGTAGGGCTGATATACACCTGACCTGACTTCAGCTATCTACAAAGGAAACATGTATATCTTAGCTGGTCTCCACAGGTTTACTTTAAAGTCGATGGAGGCTTAGCAAAGGTCCACATGTAGGCACTTGGTTTAGGATTAAATTAATTCCCCCACTGATTATATTGCCCAGAGATATGCTAAATACAAAGGGAATCCCAGATAGCTAGCTTACATTTCTACTTTGTCAGAAACTATAGGTAATGGAATGAATTCTATTTTAACTTTACACAGAGAGAAAGATCATCTGAAGAAATATTCTGGATGCCTTAGAGAATTCTAACCAAAGACAGGTTTGCTGTGCTTAGGAGGTTGAAAAATCAGTATTTGCAGTTATGGTTCATAGTTTGTTAAAGCTGCATAGTTTGGGGATTGCTGAAGAAGCCAGTAAAGGTTTTCAGCAATGCTTAAAGCACCTGTAGTATCTTATGTCCTTGAAGAAAACTGTAAGTGCCAAGCACTGCATGGGCAAAGCTCTGCAAAAGGATCTGGGATCTCAGTAGTCGTTGCAGGTTGTGACAAGAAAACAGAGAAATTGTCTGTGAAATGGACCAGAGGTGTCCAGGGAAGGTCTGTGCTGCAGCATATAAAGTCAAAAGAAATGCAGCAGAACAGTACCCTTCTCATTGGGACACAGGTAGGGCAGCCCAGTGAGCTTCCAGGGAGAATTATTAGAAGGAAAAATATTTCAGAGGCATACTAAAATTGAGAGATTCCATTAAAAACATAATGCTTATTACTCCTCTATACATTAAGTACTACTCATGAAAGTTTCAACTGAGGGACCACATGTAGCTCATCCCAACAAAGAAAATTCCCTATTCATCATCAAAAGAGTGAATCCCAGCTTGTTTCACACCAACCATTTGCTGTGCAAGCAGCCATGCATTTGTTTCCTGATGAAATATGTTCCAAGATGAAACAAACCTGCTGGCTGGGATAATTCCCTGTATTGAACGCAATCCTTGAAAAAAACAGAGCTGACATGGATGCCTATTTTCTGTTCAACTGTCAAGGAGCAACAGGATGACTAGAGGCAATCTGCATTCTTCACTAGAGAGACAGCACAATTAAGGCAATGCATTTAACTTTTCAAACAGGAAATGTATCTTACTTCAGGCACATGAGGAGTCTTACCTTTTGCTAGGACCCGTAGGTAGAGATAAACAAAGTGCATTCTTCTATCTACATATTTCTTACAGATTAGATTTGCCAGGCAATACTGGTTCCTGTATAAAAAAAGTCAGGCATTAAAAGGAAAGTGACTTGGTCTTGCAACTTTTTTCCTTCCAGTAAACAATTAACAAAAAAGTTTCTCTTTGCCTCAAAGCAATCAGTGTTCAGAAGTCTGCTAAGATGGCTCTTTAACAGGCAGCCGGATGGCTGTAGGTCTTTTGAATGGGCTGTGCTCACTGAAAGATGACCAACCAACTTTATTATTGCTAATTGAGTTGCTGCCTGCCTCCAAGAACATTTCAGGTGATAAAGTTGGTTATTTCATTTAGCAAACAGGAAATGAATATAAATTAACTGAGAAAGTATCACCTTTCATACACTGGCAACAGAAACTTGACTGCAATAAAATGTATATTGAAAGACATTCTCAGTGCTTAGGAAAATAAATTTTCTATGCTTGCAGATGGCAGTCTACTTCAAAACTTCAAGCTTTCTAATATTACAGATAATATTTCATGAAAATATTGTATTGCTTATTAAGCAAACTAATCTAATATTTTTGATTAAAAATAAGAGCAATTGAAAATATACTAATTTCAGAGTTTTTATTAGGCTCACTTTTATTTTTTCATCATCTTTTTCTGAATGTATTCTTCAGAAATTTTTTAAGGATCTTATTTTGTTTATGCCCAATGGAGGAGGATTCCAAAGTCATAGCTGTGAATATATGTGTTGGAAATACTTTTACTGTCACCAGAAAAGCAAAGAGCAATAAAATAGTACTAATTATATCATTAGTCACTACGAATAAGTGCATCTGAAGCTGCAGAGCTTAAGAAATTCTTGATTCTCACAGAATTCAAATAAATCATAAAAAGATGTAGCATGGGAACCTGATTGAAAGAGGGTAGGATTTATTCATTAAAAGATCCTATATGAGGAAAACAGGTACCATCCTGTCATTTAAATGGCTATTTCTGTGGGGCTGTTTTTTGTCTGTTTTTCTTTGTGGTAAGTAGGTGTCACAGTTGGAATAATTTCCATTTTATAAAGCCTCAGCCCCTTCACACCTTTGATGATAATGAAATCTCATTGGTTGAAAATATAATTTCTAACTGTGTTGTTTCCTTTATTCATCAAAGCAGGAAATAAAAGCAAATGTGTGACTGGAGAGCCCAGTCTCCTAAAACCCCCATCCCTACAAACAACACCCTGACATGCCCTGAAAAAAAGCACAAGCATCACTTGACCTGAATAAAACACATCACTTCTTAAAAAATCTGCCTTCCACCATCCTGCTGTCATTTTCAGGTTGTCTTGTAGATAGACAGCTGAAGGGGCCAGCTAAAAGGATTCTCACCTTAGTTTCTGACAGGTTTCAGAACAAAAGTGATTAACAGGCTTGATCTGCACAACAGATGCTCAGAGTCATCACAGAGCAGCACACAAGCGACACATGAAAACCGCTTTCATGAGCGATAATACGATAACACCACTTTTCCACAGAGGGTTTTTCATCTGGGCAGATCTCTCTCCCTTGCAATGGATGCTCCTGCCTTCATGCAACCAGAGCTGCTCTGTAGAATGTCCCTGTCCTTCCACCCCACACACCTAAAAGTCCATCTCACAGAAACCATTTCTCCGGGAGATGAAGGTGCTTTTCTCCTTCAGGTTTCCAACACTAAACCTGTGCAGAATGAAGGTAAACTCATATCTAAAAGTCTTAGGAATCACAGATCTTTTATGGACATCCACATGCCATGGTAGAGAAAGGGAGAATTCCCTGAACTGCGGCTTTGACTTCCCTTGGTTCACAGACTCAAACTCATACAACTTAATAAATGAAGACAAGTACTGAGACATAAGTTAATTTCTGAAGATTAGAAATTAAATTACTCATCATTATGGGGCTCTATGAATCCTCTCCTTTCTTTTTTTCCTTTCCACTATTTAAGTACTTAAAATAAGCATTTTAAGCTTAAAAGTATTTCAGACTGTCTTCATTCAGTTTAGGCTTTTGATTCTTTGCAGATAATTTGGCACATCTCTGAATAATAGGAATGTTAGATTTCACTCTTGCTCACATGGGCTAATCAAAGCAAGGGTGAATGCACTAAGCAGCAATTTCCCATCCTGGCTGATAGAGATGGTTTGCTCTAACATCAGCAGTAGAATTGATGTATGTGAAGAAATTTTCTTCCAGAAAATATAATCTCAGTGTAAGTATAACATGAAGGACAAAGAAAGGACATGCATTTTTACCTCTGCATCTAGGCTAAGTGATGAAGGGTTTTACTTCCCCTTAAAAATATTTTATTGTCAAGCTTACTCAGTTCTGCCTTTAACTGTCGTGTTATTAAAGTGATTGGAATGAAGTAATCACAAGAAAAATAAGAATTTTTTTAAATGTATGTATGTTTGTTTTGTCTATTTGCTTTCTGTTTGACAGAATGAAAAAAAAAATAGAAGATTTTAGGTTTATGTGTTGGGTTTTTAATTCAAAATAAATTAAGCTGTGATGCTTCAAAATAATGATTTTTTTAAAAATTATCATAGTTGTAATATTTTCCCATCTTCACTTGAGGCCTCATTTTTCATTTTCAATAATATGATTTTCAATTTTCATTTCATGAGTATGATGTATTGAGTAACCTCCAGTTTTTATCCAACTGTTTTCCCCATCATTCCTCTTTTTTTTTTTTATGTAGCCAAACTTCTGCAGAGTAAGTATTTCAGAAGAGTAAGGCTGTGGAATTTTATATTTCTGTTGACTATTGATATTTAAAGCATTTTTAATACCAATCTAACTGATCAAGAGAAATGAACTGTAAAAAAAAAGTGATAACTTGTACTGAAACACATATCTTGAACAAAACTCATCTGAAAACTAAAAAATGTGAAAAGGGAATGCGAAAATAGTAATTAAAAATTACTCTTTAATTTAAAATAAAACAGTAATGGCATAATATTCCTACTTAAATGAGTGGTGGGCACTTGGGGTTTTTTTGGATAAAAAAAAATTTAGGACATCTTATTTCTTCTAAAATGCTTAAAACTTTTAGTCCAGCACAATTCTCACCCAGATTTAGGTAATGGTCAACGAATTACTGAGGATGTGCAAATTAAGAGTAACCCATGTGTCAGTATTCTTTCTCTCAGTGAATCAGAAGCGATCCCACTTGATCCACAGCGGATTTAAATGCATCCTTAACAAAGCTGACAGGTGCAGTTGATTTCCTTGAGGAAAAGGACACCATCCAGAGGGACCTTGCTGGGCTAGAGGAATGCGCCCACTTGAACTCCGTGAAGTACAAGAACGTCAAAAGCAGGGTCTGTTGTAACTGGATCAGGGTAATCCTCTGAATCAGTAAAGACTGGGGGACTGAGAGCAGCCCTGAGGAGCAGGAGGACTTGGGGGCACTGGTGGATGAAAAGTTCAATATCAATCTGGAGTCTTAAACAGAGCCGTGTTATACCAGATGTCGTTCTGTGTGGATACACATATGAATTCCCATTTACAAATTTTTCACATCTGTTTTTAGATATCTCATGTTCCTATGTGTCTCAAACCCTGCTAGGAAACCAGCAAAAGGCTGAAATTTTGTTATAAAGCCAATATCTGGGGTGTTGTGTGGAGCTAGTTTTTTTGAGATTTTTTTAGAGCAGAACTGGAAATTGGTGTTCAGCATCCATTATTTGAGTTTAAATAATTTTTCCTTTTCAAACAAAGTGTTTCCAGGACTTGATAATTCCTCCAGACAACATAACCAGAGTATCATTTAGGCTCAATAAGATTTGGAAGTAAACTAAGGGGGAAGTAACACAGCACAGTCTCTCCTTCATGTACAATAAATTACAGATCACAACTGGTGTACAGATTTGATATAAATAATTTTTATCTCCTTCTCTTTCTCTGTTCTTAAGTGTCTTTGCCTCTTCCTTGTTTTTCACCTGCGCTCTCAGTTCTTGCTGTAGATGTTTGATTTGCAGCAGCAAGTGCTGGTCTTTGCTGTTAAGGAGTATTAAAAAGAGGCAAAGTGTGAAAAGTTTACTATTTTGAAAATATGCCTGTGGTAAGTACTTGTAAGATGCATGTGATAGGAGTGAAAATGCAGTAAAGACATGCCCTTAGCCATGTGTCAAAAGGACAAGTTTATCTATGCTTGCCAGGATTTTTTAAAAAGAAAAAATAGTAATGAAAACATGCTTTTTCATTACATCTGCTTGATAAAAAAGCCTGTTGGGGAAGAAAAAAAAAAAAAAAAAAGAGGAGGGTTGAAAGGGAATGTTGCTGCCTACTTCCAAAGAAAAATAATGTACCTTAAATAAAAGATAATTGTAGAATTTAAAACCATTATGTATGATTCCAAAAGGCAAATGGATTAACTAAAGATTGAATAAACCCTGTCCCTGATGAGGCACAGCCCACAGTCCCCCAGAAAAGTGAGCAGAGCAAGTCCGGTGACCAGGGTTAAGCCAGTCCAGGGATCACCTGAGAAATCTGTGCTAAGGAGGGAGGGCCATGGTCAAACCAGGAACCCACAGCAGCTGGACAAGGTGAGACCAGTGAGAAATCTGGAGAAGAGGCGCAGCTGACCTGAGCTGGCACTGGGAATATCTGAGCCTGAGGGAAAGTCAGGCTGGCTGACCTGTGGAAATGCCAACAAACCAGCATTTCTGTGAATTCCTGTATCTGGAATGGACAAAATGGAAATGGAACTCAAAAACTACAGTGGTCAGAAGACTGTTTCAAAAACAGTTAGACCACAGTGATTTCAGTCTGTTCTTAATGACTCTTAGGTCTGGTGATCTTTGACTGCTTGTATACCCAAACAGCACCCAAAATCTTATTGTATTTTAGTTTGTAATGTCTTTGTGACAATTTGAGATTGTTGTAAATAAAAAGAAGAACTGTTATGGATTATTAACCTTTCTACATTGTAGCAGGACCTGAAGGTTCTGCTGAAAACCATGATGGCTGTGTCTGAACTGAAAAATTAAAGGGTCCAGCCACTATTGTCTTGCTATGACAACAGTGCCACTATTGCCAAATGACGAATAATGCTACTATTTGTCTGTTCAAGTGGCATGCCTCTGAGCTGTATTCATATGTGTAAATTACTCTAACACAGCCAGCAGCGACTCCTCAAACAGACTGCACACAGGGAATTGCTCTGGGGTCGCTTTGTCCTATAAGCTGTGGCAAAACTATCCAGGTTTGGTTGAAATTGTCCAAAACCATGCTCAGTCCAGAACTGAGCTAACAGTTACACTGTAAGATGGAGTGTGTGGCAGTGCTTGATCGCAAATACTGGCTCTTGTTTTTGCTGATATAAACATGTAAGAAATGTGCACATTACCTAACGATTAGTTGAAAAATTATACTAAAGGTTCACACATAGTAGCATGTGCTTAGGTGACAGATATTGAGATTATTAATTCACATTAGGGCCATGAAAAACCTAAAACAATTGAAAATTTTCTCTAAGTCACAGAATGCCTCCCAGGTGTATAAAACAAAAAGACACAATTACTAATCCAGGCCAGACCCACCCTATTTTAATGTGTATGTCCTCTTAAGGCTCCCTGGAAATGAATTTTTCCACTCCTATTTTTCAGAAAGGATATTGAAGCACAGAACATTAAAGTACAAAATGCCATATTCATATTGTTTCAATCTAAATGAAATGAGAAATAATCACTTAAATACCCTGGGGGTCAGGATCTAGGTCTTTTACCTGCTGTCACATAAAAAATCCCTCAGAATACACTTGAGTTGGATTTTCTTTAACTCTTAATAAATTATCTTGATTAGAATAGATTATCACCTTTCAGAAAGCAGGGAATGTCAAGCAAAATTATTCTGGTATATTTATTAAGCATTCTAACACCTAGATGCTCTTTACATTTTCATTGTTTATATGAGTTTTGTGGGCACAGTGTTCATAGTTTTTAAGGTATTAAGGGAACAGTTAAAGTTACAATAAATGGACATTTCAAAAGCCAATTACATTTTGAATAATTGCTCCAATCCATCTCAGTAAGATTAATTTATTACATGCTTTGGAAAATATCTAGCTGCTCAGTTACTGCTTTACACTTCAAAGTTTAAAAGTACCGGCCCAAGGATGTAGCCCTGAGTTTTCCAGGAGAAAAACTGGCCCTTATTCACAGGCCCAACTACTTAATATCACAAGTAAGAACATTTTAATAGGTGCCTGAATTTATGGGAAGTGCTCATCCAGAAGCTACGAAAGCCATTATTGATGTTCCTTCCATTTGCTGTTAAAAACACGATTTGTTTGAACTCTTGTAGTCTTTCTCTTTCAGGATTTTTTGTTTCATTTTGGTTTTAATTATCTTCATATTTTTAGTGCAGCTTTGTTCTACCCATGCAGCCAGATGGGGCTCCCCAATTAAATTATATTGATAGTCTTCCACTCCTGCAAACCAGTCTATTTACCTTGGCAGAGTAAAATATGTTTTCTGCTTTAAAATTTATTTTACTATACATGTGTGTGTGTATAACTATATATATGTATATGAAATATATATATGCTATAGATATATATATACACACATACATAAATTTTATAATTTTATATACATACCACAGCACATTGATATGTAATGCATATACATACACAACTATACAGTTATTCCAGGAATGTGTATATCTCTTTTCCTGTATAAAAGGAACGACAATTACAAGTATTAGCAATCTTCCAGTATTGCATTTATACATTTGTCCTTTGACATTTAGGTCATGCTCTTACACAGTGTCTAAAAAAAGTTTAAATGTTTGTTGAAAGGCCTTTGTTTCCATTTTAGAAAGAGTAAAACCCTGGAGCTAGATCATTAGAGGTACTTAGTGCTCGCTGAATGCGCTGAAGGATGTTTTAACTCGTGCCCTAGTGCCAAGAATGTATTTTATCCTGTCCTGGAATATTTCTAAGGCTGCTTGAGGTTGTTAGCTGGAAGACATGCTCAGACAGAAGAGAGGCACCTATATCTGGTCAGTGACATGCACAGCAAAACAGAGATGAAGATTGTCAGCAGGTCCTACTCCTATCAGGTGATAAAACATCTAGGCATGTCTGCAATGAGGTGTTCCTGGCATTTCCACTGTCACTCGATTTTTTAAAGTCCAGTTGGACAAAAATCACTGGGCCAACTCAATGTTAGATTGTCTGTTCCTCCCATCTCACAAAGGTCAGATGGCTGTGCGTTGTGGTTTGCTATGTCAGAGTGCATAATATAAAGCTAAATTAATGGTATCTGTTATCTCTCATCTGTATTGGAGACTCATAAAATGCCTAAGAGGAGTGACATTGCCCCGACTTCCCTCTATATCCAATGGTCAAGGACAGTGATTTCTGGACTGTGATGCAGAATTTTTGTGGCCTGGAGCAGTTAAATGGGGTCTGTCCAGACTTGATTATGACTCTACTAAATCTGAGAGCAATGTGAATTTTTGTGTACTTGAGGAGAAAGAACTACATCTTGTAAGTCAGTGCCTGAGGCGAGTAGTCGCTTCTTGTGAGTTCATTCCTTCCACCAAAATTGTAACTCACACACAGACACTTTTTTTCCTTTTCATTTTATGAGAAACAAGGGTGGAAGTGCCATTTTACAGCACATTATCAATGTTAGTATTTTGGCTGTAATTGGACAAATCTACAAATTCTCTTGGGTACTTTAAAATAATTACCAAAGGTAGGGCCTGGAGATTTGTAAAGCTCAGTAAGCAGTAGTGGATTCCCTTTTAAGGTCTCTTGTGACTTCATGTCTTTAAAAAGCATATTACAGATGCTAAGTTTTTATTAATGATTCCAGGCTTGGAACATTTGAAATAAGTGTAGAATAATAAAATGTTTCATAGGAAATATTCTGTGACCTACTTTTTCAGTCCTCTCTGGTTATGAGCTAGTGAAAGTAGGAACTGAAAAAAATAACAAAAAAGACACAGTGATTTAGATTACCCAGCTAAACAAAGTTAAATATTGTTCCTTTTGTTCTATCCAAAAGAATGCTGCATGTTTTGTTTGAAATAGTGTATGAATATTTGTCATTCTGTGGTAGAATGAGTTACACTTAAAGAGTGTCTTTTGTGCCTGGTTCATTGAAGAGGACCCATGGCACATGCAAACAGTTCTCAGAGATGTGCTACCCCCCCATGACCTTGGGACTGTAATTCAGTTCATGTCACCTGCCTGCAACCTTGACTGTGACAGAGTTCTTCTGCATGTTCATGGTGAATCACTGTATGAAAAATCCATTAAGGTGAGAATTTTTTAGAAGGCCAAGACCTTCCTTGCCTCTTAAGATAGCCAGCATAAATGCTTTTATAATTTATATTTTACATACAGCAAGATGATTATGAGGGAAATATATTTATGAAATAGCAATAGCAAATAACAATGAAAGCAGATGGTTGTTCAAGAAAGGGTTCATTGTAAGAGCAAATACTCAGCTACAATAAAGGTGACAAAATTGGGTCTCATAAAATCAGTGGCACTGTACCACAGTGTATTTGAAAGCACAGATGTAAATATATGTGTTTGAACTCTACAGGTGTGAATATATTTATCTGAATTTAGAAAGATATTGTTATAGCACAATTTTAATAGGAGTGATCAGTGTTTGAGAGAAAGGAGCTAAAGTATGATTTACCTGTGACCCCATGTTTTCTTTGACTGGGACATCTGATTGAAGACATATATACATATATATGGACACATATATTTTTTAATAGAAATGCATTTGTTCAAAATGCCTCATTAAGTTTCAGTATTTCTGAGAAGATCATGCACTTTTGGATGAGGTTTGGCTGAAGGTCTATTTGAGCTCATGAAGGAAGGGCCACAACAGTGAAGCAGGAATTTTTAGGTAGCAGTCCCTTGTTCCCAAGTCCAGACACTTCATATTTCCATATAACGTGGGTTCTGCCATGCAAGGTCTCTGACGAACTTCTAGAGCACACAGATATTACTCTTTTTCATGATCCTTTTTGAAAAATTATTCATATTGCCCCCATCACTACCTCCCAGTATAGCTCTTACAATATAGTTTGGGGCAGAAATGCTGCTCAGACATTTTGTGTCAGATGCACTCAAACCTGTGTTTTTAGAAGGTGTCTGCTTCTTTTCATACTTCTTTCCCTTTTGGTCTGCATATAAGAAAAATAATAAGATGAAAAATTGAAAATGCTATGTCTGAGTTTTCTTCTTTGTCTCCTCTGCTGTGCAAGACAAAGCGATATAATTCTTCTGTTCCTAAGCTCTGAATGGATTGATTACAAATCCATTTTGAACTCTTTTTAATTTTTGTTTGGAAGTGTGAAATTATATTGGTGATATTAAAGAAATTGAAGGGGGCAGGAAGCTAATCAGAGCCCTGAGCCAGGGAACAAAATTCTGGACTACATTTCTGTATCTTTGACTTCCTAAGGGATCTCAGAGGTGGTCCTACATCTCTCTAGTCCCACTGAACAGCAAATATATGTACCTCAGGAAATTAATGGAATTAAGTGGCGAATTAGGAGCCTAAATATGGTTAGTATAATAATATAACATCCCATGATGAAAACTGAAGGGGATGAAAGAATTGTTATAGCATGTATTTATGGGCTGGTAAAAGCATTTCTCAAAAGCTTAATTTCTCAATAAACATCTGTTTCACAGTTAATGACATAACTCAGATTCTTGAGTTCCTACTATATAAAAGCAGGGATATCTTGCATTTGGACTATGGAAACCTTGGCTGGGTTTAAGTGAGAGTCAGCAGAAGTGTAGTGGGTAACAATGCCAGGGAAAGTTTGCTCGGCAAAAATATAGAAACTTGTAGGTGATTAACCACTGAAGCCATGTCCAGAGAGTAACTGAATTTTCCATGGTATTCATAAAGAACACAAGATGTTTTCCAGGTAAATGAATCTTAACAGAGACAAGTTAATGGATCCAAGGGTAACTGGAAGAAATGCAATTACTTTTTATATGCAGGAGATAGCACAAAGTGATCTAATTATTAATTGTATAATTTATTCTTATTTCACTTACTCCTAGCTCTGCAACAAGAGATGTAGGTGATGAAAAGAGGACTTGAACCAAAGTGAAATTTTGGAAATACTAGGCTACATTACAGTTGTTTTTTTCTTGAAAAGAAAAAAAATTCTCCACATACTTTTACCAATAAATTTCCAAGAATGATCAAAAAAAACTGACCTGAAAAGTTTGAAAGGCAATATATATGTATCATTGGATCAACTATTATTCTTAATAAATACAACATATTCAATATTTTTATTTAAATCCATTACAATCACTGAGGCATTTGTTATTTAAAAAATTATCTTTTCCCAAAATTATTCATTTAGGCATTATTTTCAGTTTATTCCAACTTACTCATAACATCCACTCTCCCACAACCACATTAATAATAAGACAAAAATACTTTTTTCCTTTCATTGGAGGTTTATAAAGAAATATATAGCTATATAAGGAAAAGAACCAAGAGCAACTTTTGATTCATCTGGGCTGTGCATACACCTTAGCTTCTGCTTGTTTTTGAGTAGTCAATAGGAAATCAATAGGAATTTAGGGTTCTAAATAGAAGCTAAAAGCTGAGATAATTTCTTGAATCTTAGCCAAAAATATTAAATGGCTTGTCAAAGATTGGCAGGAGATTCAGGGTCTAGATCCAGATTTTCTGATACCTTTCACTTTACTGCTCATATAAGGCCAGCAGTTTCCAGATGTTTTTTTACTGTGATGCTTGTTATCCCTAACAAAACAAAGCTGTGTTTCAGTCCTTTACTGCACTTCATGCAGAGGTGAGCTGTGTGCATTTTGGGGTAGGATTTGCTCTGGCACGAACAGCATCCTCACTTATTTATGGTTGCTGTCAAAACAACTTACTGCTGTTAATTGTTTGATCATCATTAAGAAAAGGCTAACAAAGCTTCAACTGTACATCTCTCACAACTGCAAGAAAGTAACTTAAATAAATTAAAAGCCCTCTGATAGGGTGAACTTAGGAAAAGGTTACAGAGTGAGAGGTACAGATCAGTCCCCAGAGATATTTTTTCAGGTAATTTCATGGCAGTTGACATCAGTGAGGTGCCTGCCAAGGCAAATCAGCTGCAACATTTGAACAGTCATACAGAGAAAAAAAAAACAAACTGGACTTTCACTAAGGCCACATCACAGCTGGATGCCAAAGGTGCTGAATTTGGCAGGATGTTGTCCACATGATAACACCTAATTCTGTTGCGATTTATTAACTTTAATTTCCATTGTTTCCTTTCACAAAATTCCCATTTCAGCTGGGTCTTTAGACACTCATGTCATGACAGTCTTTGACTGAAAAGCTTAAAATCCAGGTAGGAAAAGAGTCAAGGTTGAAGCAAAAGAGACTCATGTTGCAAGCTCTGTCTCTGTTTTCTCTCACACTTCTTGTTGCATTCCTGGTCCACATCTCTGAGTTCGCCCCTGCACCCCTTCCCCAGCTCTCTCAGGAAGCCGTGGTCCAGCTGGGAGTTGAAATGTGCTTCACAAATTTTATCCTTTTTTCTGTTTGCCTAAAAGCACTTGTGACCAACAGCACACCAAATTTAGGCAATTATAGCCCATGCAGCTATAAGGATATTTATGATATTAAAGGAAGTAAAACCAGTCTTTTCTGGAAATGTAATCCCCAAATCTCTGGATATTCAAAGTGCCCCTCCACAAAAAGAGACACTGGGTTTTGAGTGGAAAGGAAAGAAGGAACAAGCTGGTGCATTTTTGACTGCTCACAGGAGTTCACAGGTCTATAGATTTTATGCCAAATTACTTGAAGGCAAGTTTTTTAGCCAAGACATTATCTGTCAAAGATTTGTTTCGATTGTTGACTTTTAGTCATTTATGCACTGCAGAGTCACACTCTCAAGTCTCAAAATTCTAGTTTTAGGCTCTGATTACACTACTGAAACTTCTAATAAAGAGGGATAAGGAATAAATAATGCATATCATCCTACCTGGTATGAGATCACAGATAAATACTGTTTTGTCCTAAAATACAACAAAGTTTTGGTCTTCAGACAAATGTTCTGTCATTAGTCAAATACTTTTGGACAACCCTGGCTCCCAAATTTCAGATAAATACTCATAAAGAAGCTTATTTTATTGTAATAGATTCCTCTTTTGCCTAACCTCTAATATTCCTACTACTAGGGACAAGAAGTGAGTGAGCAAATCTCAAGATGAGAATTGAAACTACCAGTAGGAGATTGGATTATGTTTAAGATTGAAGCTAGAATCCTCAAGATATTCATTATCAGCTAGTCTTAGGGATTTATTTTCAACATTCATATACAGTTTTAAAAAGTGTTCATGTCTGTGTTCATAGTGTTGAATGCAGGGCATATATGGATGTGTATTATCTGTCTAGTATCAGATGGAATCTTTTGTCCTTACTCTTAACTTTGTCCTCAACAAAAACTAAGGTTTTATTTTTAGTTAAAAAATTAAAACAACCTTAATATTTGAAACCCTCCACAGTGTAAATAAACATCTAATAGTCTTTCTACTCTCTGATTTCATAGTTACAGTGGTAGTAAAAATACTGAGAGGCGAGACATGCTGGTGTTGTCTATATACAAACAGGTTTCTGATTTGACCATGAGAAAAAACATAATTTCACGTGTTTTGTTATAAATGAATTGTTTGTTTTTTTCCTACACATAAAAAGTTTCTACTCTTTGCAGAAACTAAAACAAGCTTCTCATTAATGATGACAGCTTAATCATAGCTATTGACCCACCTGTTTGGTTTAAGAAATGACAGCAGACTTTATTTACTGAGCCTCCACTGGAGTGAGTAGAGTAAAACAGGCGATCAAACCAAAGGACAATTAAATATATAATAATAATAACAGCTTTTAAATTATATGATTACTCTCCACTGAAAAAGCAACATTTGAAGTAGAATCTTTTTCTGAAAACACTTTTCATATGTAGTTTCTTAGGTGTATTGTTTTAAAAACAAAACAGCTGATATTCAGAGTTGTTCTGTGTGTCAGTATGAAATGTTCTCTTTTTTCCCCTGAATTGCTGTAGTTGCCAACTGTGTTACTTAGTAGGCCCCACACGTTGTTGAATTTCCATTTATCTTAGCACAGTAGTGATATGTTTTCCTCCTTTTCACATTGCTTATTGTCCGTTTTGGCCCCTGTTCAGGGAAATATTCAGCCTCATGGAGTTCCACTGGGACTCATGCCTGAGCTTCATTGCACCACAACGCTTTCCAGAATTAGGGTCTCTCTGCTCTGCCAATAAAATATCGTAAGGTAATGCACAATGGATTGGAGAAAGGACAGAGAGAAGTGGAAGGAAAAGTGATCTCTGCATATATAATCATGTTCAAGATGTGAAAATGATCACGACGAGAAAGACAGTACAAAAGTGTTGTGCTGTGAGTCAATGGAAAGCCTAAGTGAGGAACCTGAACAAGACAGGAGCAGCTCAGATCAAGATTTCTGGATCGTTGTGTGCTTGAAAAAACCATGGCTAGGACAGCCTAAAAAAATAAATAATTTTGTTCTAAAGATAAGAAAAGAAAGAAGCAAAATTAGTGTTTTCAACCTCTCTGAGAAGCTTCTTATTTGACAGACACAGGAATCAATTCTCTAAGTCATTGCAGTCCAGAAAACTCAGAGCTCATTTTATGTAAAAAAAAAGACATTGAAATGAAATTATTTTAAGACAGATGTCTGCAAGAAAGATTTTCATCAGAAATAGTTATGTGAAGAAAATGCCATGAAATTTTTGTTCAGATGTAAAGAAAGAAGTATTTTTCTTTCAAATGTTCACTGAGTTTTTTGACCTTTTCTGACTGCAGGTTTTCCCCAATAAAAGGAAAGAAAGGAAGAAAAAGGGGCCTCCAGGTTCAAACTGATCTCTATAGTAAGATCCTATTTTTTTTCCATAAAATAATACAGAAATATCCTATCAATTTTTTCAAACTAATAATAAAAGCAGCTAAGATTTAAATCCCCCAGAATGAAGGAAAAAAAAAAATCCACCCAAAATTTAAATTATATAAAAATAGAATATTTCAAGATAACATGAAAATTACAGTAAAAATTGCACAGAATATGTGGAAATATTTAATTTTTACAATATACAAAGTGGTTTTTTTTCTTGGATCTTTGAAAGTTGATTTATATAGTGGTATTTTAATGTATTTCATACAGTAAATTTACTATCTGGATGAAAAGAAAGTTAAGGAATAACAAATCTTACATTCTTCATATCTTTTGCTTAATTTTATTTTTTCATTTGACAGGAAATTTTAAAATATCTGGGTTTTTTAATAGAAAAACAAATAAATATTTTAGAATTTGACAAAATCAAGCAATATGTTTCTTGAATTTTTTAATATAAGCAAGTTTTTTAGAGGATCAAGTAGAGGCTGTGATAACACACCAGTTTTAATCTCTCATATTTTTTTTAGCCTTTCAGAGTGTTAGGCTGGAAGTACCTTCCAGTGCATGGAACAAGCTGCTACTAAATTTACATTAAACATGTTTTGTGAGGCAAGATTTACATGCATAAATCATAGAAAAGTCATATTTGTTTCTAAACGACACAATGCCCCTGGACTTCCAAAAATTCATCTGCATATTTTTTTAACTGTGGAACAAAGATGAATCTAAAATTGAAAGAAAATTGAAGAGTTAATTCATCCCAAATGAAATTGTTTAACAGATTTTGAAAAGTTTGTATGAATTGAAATTGCTAAAATTTTGTTCCTGGCTCCATGTGCTTATCTGCAGAGCTCATTGCCCCCAGAATGTTCAAGGAAGTGCAACTCCATGACTAAATGGTTGTTTGGTAAAGGAGTTTAATAAGAAGCAACAGCAGATCCATTTCTTGAGGAAGAAATGCATGGCAATTTATGGGATGGTTTAATAACTTTTCAAGTTCACTTTCAATGTTATTTTCTGTTATTTCCTTCTGCTTTGGTTTCAGATCTGTTTTTACAAGTGTACTGGACTCTGAAGCCAGCCCGCCTATTTGAAGTTTTCAACTTTGTTTACTGATTAACAATGCCAGAAGCTGCAGTTGAAATTTTACTCATTTTAATTAGCTTTCTTCACCCACTGCACAAATGAAGTATGAGTTTATTTAATGCGACAGTATGTGTGCAGAGCCAGAGATTTGACTTGTGCTCTTTAATACATTCCTTGAAGTTGCTTCGCTCCGTGATTCATTTACATCAGTAAGTGAAAAGTCATCATTTGAGAGCCTTGCCATACTTGCTAATGATATGCATGATTGATCATCACAATAGAAATGTACCATAATTAAAGATAAATAAATAAATTACGTTCTGTGAATTAATCAATATAAGCTGCAATGATGGCATTTTAGAACAAGCCCACTTAATCTATTGTAATTTGTTCCCACTCCTGGTAAGATTGGACCTTTTCCCTCATTTCTAAGAATAAGAAGTCTTGCTGTTATTTGTCTTAATAACATTAAGATAGGATGATAGCAAAACACTTTAGTAGTCTTGGATTAATCTTGAACCTCATTCTCTGTACTGAGGGTCACCATTTGTCATGATGGAGTAGTAAGGGTTAGGTTCCTTCCATATATGGTATTCCAGCATACAAAAAATATTCAGAATATAATAAATAAAAACAATAAATCAAGACTTGTTAAACATTTAATACTTTATTTGCTTTATACATGAGTAAACTGAAAGTCAGAGGAGTTAAAAGATGTAACCAGTCATGGGAACATATCCCTCTAGCCTTGATTCCAACTGCTTCAAATAAATGATGCTGCATCATACACCTTAAGATGGGAGTCATCATTGTGATCCAAGTTGCAAACTACCTGATTATTACTTAGTTCCAATCTCAGTACTCACAATATTTTCTTACAAGTATGACGTTAACAAAAGAAGGGAAGGATACTTGTGGTCATTGGTTGGTTTTGCCTAAGCAACAGATAGATGAGGAATTGTGGGTGAAAATTGCAAAGCTAGATCCAGCAGAATGCAATGATTTGCTGCCTTTATAAAATTAACCAAGGAACTCAGCGTTGAGTATCTTATGTATCAGTTGTACTCTTATGCTAAAGAAAGGAGGGAGGCAAGGAGCAAGGCCAATTCTCATTCCGTGTGGGATAAAATTTACTTCTGATGGACCAAAATGCTTAAAATTTGCACCCAGTGAACATGGGTGCCCATGTCTCTGTGTACATGCCAAAAGCAGAGATTCTTCATTTGGTTTGGAACAGAATAAAAGATTGCCAAAGAAATGACTTAGAAGCATAGAATGGTTTGGGTTGGAAGGGACCTTTAAGGATTTTCTTTTTGCAGTTCCCCTGCTATGGGCAGGGACACCTTCCACTAGACCAGGTTGCTCAAAGCCTAACTCAACCTGGCTTTGCCATGCACAACTTTTCTGGGCAACCAGTTCCAGTGCCTCACCATCCTCATTGTAAAAAATGTTTTCATCCTATCCAGTCTAAATCTACCCTTTTTTAACTTTTAGACTCTTGTCAGTTGCCTTGCCATTAAAGACCCTGGCAAAAAGGCTTTGTCTTATAAATCCCATTTAAATATTAAAAGGCTGCAATAAGGTGTCCCAGGAGCCTCCACATCTTCAGGCTGAACAACTCCAGCTCTCTCAACCTTTCTTTCCAGGAAAGTTGTTCCAGCCCTCTGGTAACTTTCATGGCCCTCTCCTGAACTTGCTCCAACAGGTCCACACTCCAACAGGTCCACACTTTCTTGTACTGAGGACCCCAGAGCTGGAGGCAGAATTCCAAGTGGGATCTCACAAGAGCAGAGTAGGGTGAGAGAATTCCCTCCCTCAGCCTGCTGGCCATGCTTCTATTTATGTTTGCATCTATGCAGATGCATAGCTAAGGTAGACATTTTCTTTGTTTATGAGATACTTTACAAAATTTGTTGCAAACCACAGATGCAATAAATATTTTTGGATTGGAAAGGGAGACTGGAGGGAAAGACCTACTTTAAAACAGTAATAGAGCATGCATTTTTATTTTTTTTTTAATGTTTCTTTTTTCCAAACAGATCTGAGATTGCACTTTTCAAAAATTATTGCATTGATGATCTGGAAAATGAAAACCTCAGGGTTTTGGAGTGTTTATTTAAGGGAAAGGTACAGGCAGATCCACTCAAAACTCTTGACAATTTTGGGTCTGTCACATGACACTTGAGAGAGAGTGTATTCACTGATGAATGACCTTGTGGCTGTCCTCAGCCAGCTGGAACCATGCTTTCCCATCCATGGCATGTATTAGAGTGTGCACCACAGCTGTTCGCCATCAGAAGCTAAGTACAATCCTTTCAGAAAGCTGTCGGCAATTAATTGTGTCCCTTTCTGAATTTGTCTCTATTTATGGGTTTTATAGAAAAGAAAAGGCTGCAGCAGAGAGCTAGAAGTAGAGAATCTGGGGAATTTTGTTGATGTTCACAGGCTGCAGACGGATAAACAGTGCTGAAAGCAGAGAGAAATAAGGAAATGCGGGGCCAAGGTCAAGCCATACCCCAGCATTTAATAGAATTTCCAGGCCTAGATGGCATATTTTCTAATAGAGTAATTCAGTTAGGTGTTATCAATTGTTAAAGTGAGCCCTCAGTATAAATACAGCAAGGTATTGAGGTACATTTTGGAATTTTTCTTACCCTTCAATACACTTTAAAAATGCTTGTCAGAGTCAGAAAAGTTGTTTTCTTCTTTTAGGTATTGGCTGTATTCAGCTACTTGTACCTATTCTTCCTTAAAGTCAAACCATTATCACAACTCTGGAATTCCTCTATCTGTTTTGTTTCTGGGACCCCATGTTGGAATGTATAATTAATTTCCTTTACAATGTAATAAAGAGGCAATGATGTCTGACAGTGATTAGGGCACTCATCTAATCTGTGGGAAACCTGCCTTCAAATTCCTTCTCAGTTGGACTGGACTCAGCTTGACTCAACTATTCCTTCTCCTAGGAATATTACTGGACCATTCACTGTGGCAGGCTGTGTCTGTTTAATCTTCCCTGCTCGGGCTGGTTTATGTTATGAAAGTAATGAAGTATGCACCAAACAGACGTTAGGAACTCAACTTTCCCATATTGTTCACCAATGCCTTAAATGCTGAGCAGTTGAATTTTTGCAGCTTATTTCCCTCCATTCAGAGAGATTCTAATTACTCAGTACAGAGTGGGACAGGTTCATTACAAGTATTGGGTCCATGTATAAAGCAGCCCATGGGTAATTTATGCAAAATTTGTTAAAGTTGAAGTTAAAACCTCTAAACTGAGGATGAACAGGCATCGGAGCTCAGCTTACACAGTCCAATATAAGTCATCTATAATGTCTAAGCCTTGTGTGTCCTTCACCTCTGCTACTTCTCAGTGACAGGATGATTAGTTTAGGTGCCAGGAGAAGTTTAATGACTGTAAATACAAGTGGAGAGAGGTTCCTGAAGCTTTGCTCTCACTAAGAGGGAATTTAGACACTTTATTTGGGACTCCATATTCTGGAAACGGCAGAGTGCTTAAATACAACTCATTACAATTCTGATCCTGGGTTCTCTTATTCATTAAGCCTGAAGAACTCCTGCTGAGACTAATTTAGTGCAACTCTTATTTGTGTGGTCAGAAGAGGACATCTTTTGGGCTCACTTACTCCTTTGTACTCTGCAAAACATCGCAAAAGCTCTCACAAACTCCAACTAGAGCTGGTTCAGCCCTTGAATAGAACTCTATTGAAAAAGTTGACCAATTACAAAATTTATAGAAAATCTTATAGCTTCATTTTAATATGAAATAATTTAAAAAATATTTTTATTAATAACAAAAATGCAGTAATGGCAATGTTAAAATCATTCTATAAATAACGGTTTGTCCTCACATGTTTATAATAGTTTTGGACACATAATCTCAGAACTGTATGCCTTAACTGGAAAAGATTCCAACATGAATTAACAAAAATAATCAGTCTTAGATGGGGTCCTTACCTGGGAAAAAAAGTACTTTACTGATGCTGTTTTCATTTGTGTAGTAGTTGAATAAGGGATACATTTTGACTACAGTGCCATAAAAGACACAGAAAAGTTAAATTCAGTACATCTGTTTGCTCTGACCTTGTTTTCCAAGACCATAGGGACGTATAAGGAGACTGAAACATAAAAAAATTTAAAGGACAACTCTTTTCACAAAAAAAAACTAGGACAATCCATAGCTGCATAATACCAGAAGGACTAAAAATGAAACATATAATCAATAAAGGATTAAAAAAAAAAATGAGGTAGCATATCAAAGTAATGACAAATATGCAGAAAGGGAAAGTAAAGCCAATGAACAGTGCTGGTTTTTTTATTTAAATATAATGGTGATTGAAAGGAATGAAGGACACTAGTTAACTTCTAACCACAGCACAGAAATGTCTGTGCTTTTCCAAAGATTGTTTGGCTGTGGCAGTCCGCCTGACCCATTCAGCTATGTTAACATAAGCTACCTCTCTGAGCCTATAACAGGTACCTGCTTAGGAAACAAATAGGAAACTATTATGTTGCTTTGAATTCCCTACTATATTCCTATAATCCCCCATAGTTGTAGATATTGTATACAACATTGGAAAAATATGGATCAAGATCCTGCAATCCTTCAATATGGGACTATCATGTCATTTCAGCTTGTAAAATCGAGGATGGAGGAAGGTCTCCTCAAAAGCCCTAAAGCCTTCTTTCCAAATCCTCCTTGGGTGAATTCAGTCTATGCAATGTTCCTCAGCTACTGATGAACAAAGGTTTATTTTCCATTGAAATGCAGAGCTGGAAAGAGTCTAAAGAGACATCTAATCTCTTCATCCCTTCCTTCCAGCCCTGGCAATGAGACAACGTCCTCTATATGCACACCATGCTTATCTGGTCTTCAAAACCTCCAGTGGCAGATTCAAAAAGGATCACTGGCTTACCAGTTCCAGTATTTAAATGTCTTTACAGTAAAAAGGATTTTCTTAATATTTGATCTGTATCTTAGTTACAAATTAAGCTGATTACTCCATCAATACTGACAGCAAGCAATGACTACCCTGTTTTACAGTAGTCTTTTACATATAGGCTGACCGGGGCAGGAATTAATTGAGAGAAGTCCCTTGGCCTGGTTTATACAGAAAACAGTCCAGATGATCACAACAGTCCCTTCTGGATTTATAATTCGTAAGTGTGTGAATCATATATCTCTTCTGAGCAAAAATATCAAGTAATTCTGCTTTCTTTTTGGAGAGAAACACTGCAGTGTTTCATTTGACAGAAATATCCCATTCTTTTCTGCACTTACGCATTCTGGGAACATTCCCATTATATTTGCAGAAAATTGCAAATTTGTTTTCAGTATGAGTGACAAGTAATAAAATTAAACTGTATTGTACTGTACTAGGTCACACATGGGAGCTGGAGTTTGTTTATTACCAGTTCCTCTGTTTTTCCCTTTCTTAGCAGATAGCTCATTATTTCCTACAAGATCGGTTATTTGAAATCTATAGAGTTGGCTGTAAGTGTGTGCTGTTTACCATTCCACACATCAGTCCCTTTCCTCCCTTCCCAAAGATATAATTACATTTTTTATAGATGCTTTGGTACATATTAAAAGGCATGTGTGTTTCTTTTTTAGAGACTCTTAGAAGCAAAGTGGGACACTTTGATGTTCATTTGCACACCATACCCAGAATGACTAAAGTTTTGTTGTTGCGGGGTTTTGCTTTGGTGTTTTTCTGCTTTTGTTTTCTCAGCTCTTGGGAAGATTGGAGACTGCACACTGCTGTAATTAACTCTTTTCTGAGGATCCAAGAAAACTGAAAAACCCAGGGGAGCATAGGTGTGCCTTATCCCCTTACCTTTGTCTGTTCTCTGGATAATCTGGATGTTGTCTTAAATCAGAAGCAATGCAGCCACTAGTTTGGAGTGTCTGTAAGCATGAAACAAACACACAGCTTCCTCTCTGAGATGCACGGACTTATCATAGTCCCACAAGGACTGTGATGCAGAGGTTTGTACTCCAAATGATCCGCTGCTTTTTCTTGGACGTCCAGGATGGCAGTGAAATACTTTCATTTTCCAGATGAGGACCATAAACAGTCCTGGTCCAGACTCAGATCTTTTACCAGCCCAAACATTAGCCTTTTTTGCAATGGGTCATCTGGCACAAAGTGGGAGTTGTCCTAATATAGCACTTGCAGCTTAAGATTTTTATCCTTTATATTCTGTCCTAAGAGAAAAATTGTCTTTGATCATACTCTTCTAATGACAATAGGCAGTAATGATTTTTTATTTTTTTTTTTAATGTAAATACACACACATTTTTAAATGATCTAAAAATATTGCTGTGGTGGTAATATATACCTGTCCTTATTTTTATGTCGAGATGGAAAACATTTTCCTTTAAATTTCTAGTTCTTTTTGTCTCTTTTCAATGTAGTTACTTTTATTGGTTTTTTATTTCTCTCCACATTCTGCTTTTCCATATGCCCTAGGACTTTCCTGTGATAGCAGTAGTTTTAAGGAGATGCTGAAAGGAAACAAGATAAAACTATCTTGGATTTATTCTGTAGTTTTGGATTGTCTTTAGAGAAAATAAAATATACAGTTCAGTTGCTGGTGCTAAAACAGCAGTGTTGATAAACTCTAACAAAGCTGAAGTGAATTATGCTTTCAGTGGTCTAAGAGGGCAACCTGAATTCCCATATCCATATAAACAATAAAATGTCAGGAAAATAGACCAACAAAATATCTTTTCCATCTTTAGTGTTTTTGTATTATATGTTTCATAAAGCACAGCTATGCAGAAAATTAGGAAAATCAAATAAAAAAGTAATTTACAGTAGATGATGAGCTACTGTCCTTTTCTCCTTCCAAAATGTCAGTTTGAAATCCTTGCCTGAATGAAAGAAAAATACTGCAAGGATTACAAAATTCTCATGGATACACATAATATTTGATTTTTATTCTTCTCTTCATAGACTGGTCCTATTGTTGCAGAATGTTTCAAATGGTGAAGAGGTAAAAGATTATTTTAGGAGCTGCAAGTGCTTCCAATCAGATTGAAAACCCATGCACTTCAGAACCAGGCAGAGTAGGTTGCTCCTCTAGAGTTATTGTGGAAAACAAACTATTTTTCCCCTTCAAGGAAAAATAATTATGAGCTGCAATAAAATGGTTAATTATATTTTAACATAACCTTACCTTGAGGTGAGGTTTTAAGCTTCTAGGGCAATGAAGCTTTCAATAAATAAGTTTGTTTAGTAGCCATAGAAATTAGGTAATTTGGGCCATCAGTAAACAGTGTTGTTCCTAAGATCAGTGAATTTCCTATCACTTATTGAGAGCCACTGATGGAAACACCTTGTGGGGGAAACTTGTAATACAGTATATTAAAGATAAAGCCTTTTATAAGGTAACAGAGACTTCAGGGGGTTTTTCTGGATGGTTGTTTGTTTTTTTTGTTTGTTTGTTTGTTTTTTGTTTTTTGTTGTTGTTGTCATTATTGTTGCTGTTTTGTATTTTTTATTAGTTTGGGTTTTTGTTTGGGATTTTCTTTTTCATATTCCAGGTAATTTTTATTGTCCCACACAATTAAAGACCCGAGAGAACTTACTGAAGAATTTACTTCTGTACATGAGTCTAAAAGAATAGTCATGGTTTTGTCTAATAAAACTGAAGTCAAACATATCCCTTAGTTTTATCTTCTATTTCAGACTCTTTTCAAGCTTTCACTGATTTTTAGGTTTTTTATTATTTCTAACTTTTATATAGTGGTCCCCTAATAAAAATGTCACAGTGTCTCACCTCCCACAGTCAGTCTAGATCTGGGTGTTTTTTGAACATGATTCTCCATGAATAGACAGGATACTACTATGTTGGAAGAAGCCCATTCTTCTCTTCAAACCATAGTTCTCTATTTTGAATATTGGTTTCCAGGAATTCCTAGATTTCTACTGCAGAATCTGAGAAATATTCCTTGTTTTAATAATTTATATTAATAAAAGTATGTTTGATCTTAAAATTTGCATAAAGTGGTATGTCTAGCACATTAAAAGATTACATTATACTTTCCTGCAAAATAATTCCAATTAAATTTTTTTTTTAGATATCGGTGAATATTTCAGTGTCACCTCCCTGAAAACCAGGATAATGGTATCTTTATCAACAGAAATCCTATAAAACAAAGCCGTTTGAATTTTTAAAGAGAAAATGTTGTGACACTTAGGTCTATAGACCATTGGCCTTCTTGTGCGTAGATAATTTGTCAATATACCCTCTAATTTCTCATGAGAATCAGTGCTTTAGAACCTTAAAAGATTTGAAGGACTTTGATGATATGTTAGGAAGAAGTGAAAAGACTACAACTCTAACAGTTCTTACTTTTCAACTAAAAGAAAATCTGGTCACCTTCCAGTTTGGAGCAGCTGAGACCCATCAAACAACTGAAAACAATTTGTTCAGAGCTGGAGCTGTCATAGTCTATTAACATAAAAAACAAATGAAGTGCTGCTTCTGACTTCAGCTCACCACTTCATACGAGCTCTCTCCCATTTCACTTGACAGTTGTGGACACTGAAATAATACAAAACATAACCCAATCAACAGACTGTGAAGAATATGAAAGCTAAAGACAGATGTTCAAGAGCTATCATCACTTTTCAGCTTTAATTATATTGACATGGAACAAACAAGTGATAAATCAACTATTTTATAGTGTAATAAGCCTTATTCTACCTGTTAACCTAATGTCTCTTTGGGTGGCATATCCCAGGTACATGGAAGACCATGGAGTATTCTGCATGTAAGCAGTCACACAAACTAATTGTGCACTGAAATAACATTGAAATGTACCTGGTTTTCAAGATTAATTTCACATTCAAGAGGGCTTTCTTGCATTTTCTTCCTACAGTCTCCCTACCTGATATAATCTTGAAGCCCTCCTTATGTCATTCATGCTTAATCCTGAAAGAATTTGTAACACCCTAGAGAGAAACAAAATGGGTGAATATCTGTGTGTTTTGTACTTTAGTTTCAGTTTTATTGGCAATGATTGGCAATTATCTAACATGATTTATGACAATTCCCTGAGCCAGCTCACGAAGACGAAAGACAAGGTCCAGCATTACTACACAGAGTAGGACTTGGAAGTCAGCCTTGTTTTAATGAAACTTCTTGATTTATCTTGAATTCAAGGACTTGTTTTATTTTTAATGCTGAAAAACACTCTTTGACAGTTATGAAATCCACTTTCTTATTTTCACTGTGATTTATAAAGGCAAATTTTTCCCATGATATCCAGTCCATAGCTGAAGGATTCACAGCAAAAATACAGAAGTCTTTTTCTTTGAAAATTGCTTTTCAACTACATCCATACTCTGATAATCTGATTTAAAGCCCAGTGAAAAGAAGAGTGGGATTTCAATGGTGTTGATTTCCAAGTTCCTGTAAGACTAAAGACCCTCCAATGAAAATTCCAGGGAATCCTAAGAAGAGAAGCATGCTAAGTGCTGAAGAAGAGGGATTTTAATGATCCTAATTAGCTCAATGAAAAAATTCCCTCCTGATCCAACCTGCCAGCTGGGTTAAACTTCGGTGTGAAACTAAAAACACATAACAGGCTCAAAAATCAAGGTTTTGTCTCTGTGTTCACTTTTGCCCATCCTGTACCCTGTGCTTTTAGACATCATACTCCACTGCCTCAGGGAGTGAAGGTGGTTAGCAAATTACCCTTCTTTCCTCCATCCCAAAAAAAACCAACCCAGAAAACCATAGCATAAAGATAAATGAACCAAAACTGTTCCAGACTAATGGGTTGTGTTAATTTCACAGAATTTCTGTTTGCAGTCCTGGTGAGTCCAGTCTTTCTGCTCCCGTATCCCATGACTGAAGTAGAAAGGATGTCCCAGTGCAGGAGATAAAGGACAGAAGGTTGGATTTGATGTTCTTGCAGGTCTTTTCCAGCTTTAATGACTCAATGAACGAGCAGCATAATCTCTTCCATATTTATTCAGTTTGTTCACAGACTTTGGCACACGCTGTGGTCAGACCAAGACACAGCAATTTCAGAGCTTTATGTTTGCTCTATTAGCAGCTTACTATGAAATGCAAGCAATGGAGAGATGTACATAGATGGCAGATTTACACTAACTTTTAATGTTTGTAGACTTAGATGACTTTTATGATAATGCCTTTCTGTTTGGTTTGGAGGCTTTTGTGTATTGAATATTTAATGATGCTTTAATTGTTGTTGGTTGTTCTGATTAGAGTTAATCCATGTGGCACCTACAGCGTGCTGGCAGGGGGCGCTTCATAAATGAAAATGGTCATTATTTCTTACTGTAAAATACTGAATCACTTACATTTAGGGAAATGGACTGAAATTTTACAGATGGGTTGTTTTATGAGTTCAGAAGAAAAAAAATAATACATTTAGCTTGTTAGACAATAGTGCAAACTAACTGTCTCCTTCATCATGTCTTTTCCCCAGTTGAATAGACTCCATCTGGAAAAATTACAGCTTTTGGAGACAGGAGACAGAGATAAAGGTACTATTTGTCCTCCACTAAGTTAAGTCAGAGGTAATTTTCTGCCATATGTATATAACTCCTTGGTCATGTGGACATCAATAGTGTTGTTTTTACTTTGTGAGCTTTAGCTGCTGCACAACCCCCTCAGCAATTGCTGACACCTTCAGACCAGTGGCTTCAAACCTGTGTATGAAGTGCAAGGTGTATAGATGTGTTGAATCTACTGCATCATGTCCAGGTCTCTCTAACTTCACAAATTTTCTCATCTGTCCCTTAATTTAAATATATTCCCTAAAAGTGGATTTTTGATTGTTTTTGTTTATAAAGGTTTTGCCTCCTATAGAGATAATTGTATTTCGGAGTGATTATATGACAGTGCACATATCTTCATATCTGGTTTCATTGTTTAGTAATACGACAACAAGGGCATTCAAGATTCTGGCAAATGACCTCTTCCTAACTTCTGCCAAACATTATTAATGTTGAGACAATACTCAATTTCTGAGCCAATGTTAAATTTCATGTTCCTAATAAGCATCTTCCTCTACAACAAGAAAATCTCTGCTGAAAACCACCTTCTCCGAGTGCACGTACTGCTGCTGTGAAATGTTAGACTGAAAAAGTTGTAAATCAACAGGCTGTCCTTAGCCTCAGACCAGCTGTTACAGGAATTAGTCAGCACACGCTCATTTAATTTGTCCTACCCTTGTGCCTTGAGACTGACCTTCAGCAAGTGCAGCCTGTGAGGAGCAGGGTTTGATAAATTCCCAGTGGTCTGAGATTCTTTGCCTCAGGACTAAATGGGCTGAGAATGTCACTATCTGGCCAGCATACAGCCATCCCTGATGGGAAAGGAAGACATATGGGTGAAAAGCTTAGGTTTGAAGACATCATAAACTATTAGTTTATAAGATATCTGTCTGAAGTTGAATGTTTCTGATGTAGCTCCTCAGTTGACAGTTTCATCAAGAAGATATAGGAATATTTTTTATACTACTCAGTGTCCTCATAAATGGGTCACTCTTTCAGAATATTTTGGAGATTCATTCTGAAGCCCTTGTTGTACCTAAACCTCATTGATGAGACTCTTAATTCATTTAGACATGACCTTGAATTAAATGTCTTACATTTTAGGTTAACCAGGCTCCATCTGCAAGGAATTATAGCCAAAGTTGTGTCTGAAATGGTCTAAAATCTTGGAAGTTATTATGAGATTTCCCATCCACCATCTGCAATACCCAAATCCATATTTAGTATAAAATGTCATAGTGACATTGAATTCTACTACATCCTCAAAAGCTCAGTCATGATTTTAAAAAACTATTCTTAACATGGAGCAACATCCTTCTTTCTTTCTTTCTTTCTTTCTTTCTCTCTCTCTCTCTCTCTCTCTCCTTCCTTCCTTCCTTCCTTCCTTCCTTCCTTCCTCCTCTACCCTCTCTTTTTCTCCTTTAATATGAGCTATTACATACACACACTCTCATCTGAGTCTGCTCTCCTGATTCGTAGCAAAACAAAGAATATCACAGATTGTTCATTTCTACATATGTAGAAAATGTGTGTGAAACAGGCAGATCATAAAGCTGGCTTTACATTGTTGATATTATTTTGATATTGTAATTTGCACTGAACTAAAATTAATTTTGTTTCATTGCTCTCTGTGGTCAAAATGAAAGGACTAATTTAGCTAGATAGCTTTTCAGTTTGTTTTTATTTTGGATAAAATTTAAATATATTCCCTAAGACCTTTTTAAAAGGTAGAAGTTACACAATCATAAAAAAATTAAAATGCTATTAAAGAAGTTGTAAATTTGAAAGTGATACACGAATGCAGTAACTCAACTGAGTTGCAGAGTTGGAGAAAATAATAAAACCCACAGGCTATAGTACTGACAATGCAAAGGCTACAAAGATTTTAAAAAAAGAGTTTAAGAATCTCACAAAACTGTAACACATCTGCTGAAATACTGTTGAATTTTTGAGAGGAAGGTATAGAGGGCTTACAATTATCAGGACTTAGGGGAAAGAAAACTTGTTCTTCAATGCATTAATTGTTCTGTTTTTCTGATGGCTTGTGATGGAGTTTCTTTAATTATTTGGAGCATTTATTTTTGTTTCAAATAGGAAAAAACTTTGAAACAAGAATTTGTGAACCTTGCCTTTACAAACTGAAGCTGTTAGTGTCAGGTTCTAGCTATTCAGAGCTAAATGCAGCAGATGTAAATGTAATGGTACAAAACCTGTGAAAATAATTAAATCACATAGTAAGATTAGTTCAACCCTTAAGATAAAAGGGTTGAGGCTGCTTTCATGAGAAAAGAGCTGTGCGTTTATAAAACCATAAAATCACTTGCTTAAATCATTAGTGTATTTAGCTGTTTCAGTGATAGGTACTGGAATACATCACATCAGTCACCTCTTAGGACTTTGCATATACAACATCTGCTCTGTTCTCCTGTTCCAACAATTTCAGTTTCAAAGCAAAAATCTTAAAGATCTGTGAACAAAGAATAATTTGCTTTTTGTGCTATTTTTGCTCCTTTATCATAATGCTTGATAAGGTTGCAGGGTTTAGTATTTTTGTCAGTCAATTTCTTTTATTATTCATGTTTCATACAAAAAGATTCAGAACTTAAATATACTTCACTCTAATATTTGTGACCATTCATCATCTGATTGTTGAGAGCAGTTTGGAAGAGTCATAAGGAAAATAGAAGTATGTTTCTAGTCCCTCAAGTAATATGGCATTGTGATTATGATTGCTATTAAAAAAAAAGAAGACTGCATGTTCATGGGGCTTCGGCATTGTCAGAATGAAGGATGACAAAGAAAGCACATGAGAAAAAATTGTCTAAAGATTCCTAGAACACGTGAACAGTATAGTCTCATTTGCAGAGAAAGAACATTATATTAAAATAGACTGTGTATATTTAAATTTCAAACAGGTGGAATCTTTCTCAGAGAGAGGGAGAGAAAAAAAGACTGTGTAAGTCAATTGAGGAGAGAGAATCTGGATTTATTTCTCTTATAGCTTTTATAGCAAGTAGTTAAATGCAAGTGCACTGCCCATTTGCACCATCTAGGATTTGATAGGAAAGCTGACATGGAAAAAGGAGAAAAGGAAGAAAGAAGAAAAGATATATGAAATGGCCTTTGAAATGAGAGAGTCCAAGATAGAGAACTAAACTCTAGTTTAGTCCAGTGTCTATAAAATCCAGGTCTGGAAATGTAGTTGGATCTGCCAATGTAGTCTTAATGAAGACAAAATATCTGTGTGTCTTTGGAACCTTTAGTCACTGCTGGGAAAACAGTAGCCTCAGTCTTTGCCAACTAGTCCAGTCCTCAGATGCTTCAAGGCATCAATATATACAATAAATTTTAAAGAAACCATGATACAGCCATCAAATCACTCCATATAAAAAATGTGATTTTCTTTCTTTCTTTACAACAGGTCTCCATTGGACACTAAATAACTTGGAGCTCAATATTTGTCCCACTATAAAGGTTTATATGAAATTTGTGACAGGAGTAAGGGGAGCTATTAAGTTATTTTCTTAAATTCCATCTCATTGAGTGGTGGAAAAAACCTGACTCCATCAAAAAGAAAAATGTTCTCCAAAAACAGTAGTCTGAGTACATCCCCAATACTACATTTAAAATTGCTTCATTCATGCAATGGTATAAAAACAACACTTTAAACATTTATCCAAAAATAACCACTTAGAATCATAGCACTGTAGAATGGTTTGGATTGGAAGGGACCTTAAAGATTATCCAGTTCTGCCCCACCTGCCATGGGCAGAGAAACCTCCCACCAGACCAGGCTGCTCCAAGCTCTGTCCAGGCTGACCTTGAACACTATCAGGGATGGCCCTCTTTGGGCAACCTGTCCCAGTACCTCACCACCTTCACAGTAAAGAATGTGGCGGTGCCCCAGTCCTCCTTCTCTATGAAAATAAATCAAATAAATCGGGCCAATTTCCCTCCTCAGGATAGCGAGCCTAAGGAAGAGGGAGAGAGCAAGGCTGGGGAATTCCTCACACTCCCCACCCCTTAAGTTGTCTGTTAAGTCCTTAGTTACACCCCTTTCCCCTCTCAGTTGGTCCATATCTATTAGGTTGTTTGAACATGTGTGGTTTCCAGAAAGTTCTGAGTTCTTTGTACCCTCATTGGTTTTTTCAAATGTACCCCTCCTCTTGTTTCATTTGATTGGGCACTTGCAGTAATGTAATACCTTCCCATTGATTAAACTGTCACTCCCCCCTTGGACCACCCCTTTCTGCTCCCTTAAAACCCCTTGTAACAGGGAGTTCTTGGCTCTTTTGCTTCCGCCCATCATTTTGTTGTTCCCCAGTCTGGGAATAAAGGATCAGTCTCCAGGGGAACTGAATCCCTCCTGTCTCCTTCGCCTCCTCTGTTGTGGCTACATTCTAATCACCTGCTGCCTGACATTGCTGAGGTCTCTGCAGACAGCTCCCACTTTAGCAGGAGCATATCATCTGGACACGAAGGGACACAAAAAGTGGTCTCCTTGCCGAGGCACGTGTGCTCCCCATCCTATGTACTGACCATCTGGGCAGGTCAAGTGGGCAGCG
>VZTX01025042.1:341672-395828 GCA_013400915.1 Pardalotus punctatus
CCCCTTTCCCCTCTCAGTTGGTCCATATCTATTAGGTTGTTTGAACATGTGTGGTTTCCAGAAAGTTCTGAGTTCTTTGTACCCCCATTGGTTTGTTCAAATGTACCCCTCCTCTTGTTTCATTTGATTGGACACTTGCAGTAAAGTAATACCTTCCCATTGATTAAACTGTCACTCCCCCCTTGGACCACCCCTTTCTGCTCCCTTAAAACCCCTTGTAACAGGGAGTTCTTGGCTCTTTTGCTTCCGCCCATCATTTTGTTGTTCCCCAGTCTGGGAATAAAGGATCAGTCTCCAGGGGAACTGAATCCCTCCTGTCTCCTTCTCCTCCTCTGTTGTGGCTACATTCTAATCACCTGCTGCCTGACATTGCTGAGGTCTCTGCAGACAGCTCCCACTTTAGCAGGAGCATATCATCTGGACACGAAGGGACACAAAAAGTGGTCTCCTTGCCGAGGCACGTGTGCTCCCCATCCTATGTACTGACCATCTGGGCAGGTCAAGTGGGCAGCGACAAAAGAACTTCCATATATCCAACCTAATTTTCCTTTCTTTCAGTCTGATCCTGTTGCTCCTTGTCTTATCACTGCAGTTCCTGATTCCAAGTCCCACTCCACCTTCGCTGCAGCCCCCTTGAGATACTGGAAGATGTTGTGAGGTCTCAACACAACCTTCTCTTCTGCAGGCTTTACAGCCCTAACTCTCTCAGCCTGGCTTCACAGGAGAGGTGCTCCAGCCCCCTCATCAACTTCATGGCATCCTCCGGACTTGTTCCAACAGCTCCATGTCCTTCTTAGATAAGGGGCCCCAGAGCTGAATGCAGCACTCCAGGTGCAGTCTTGTGAGAGAAGAGTAGAGGGGGAGAATTGTAAAAATGTCAAGAGGAGAGGAGGGACAAGGAGATAACAGCAAGACTCAAGATATTTGAGCTGAGATGCTTTCAAGCCATCCTTTCACCCTGTAGAGCCTTGCTTAGTTGTAGTAACTTGTCATAAGGAAGGAACAATTCTGCAAGCATGAATTCCCTTGAACTCATCTCATGTTGAAATGGCACAGTGAGCATTTGTACACTATCCTGTGACTGTAAGAACAGCTTTATGTCCAAGTAGCACCTTGTCCTGGCACAGCCCCACTCCAGACAATACCCTGGGCTCTAGTCAGTGTCCTGGCTTCGGCTTAGAAAACAGGTTCAATCTCACCTCTGTGGTTTACTGTGTGACTTTGAGGAATATCTCCCCTTGCTAGGTCTGTTTCCTCATACCTAAAAAATGTGTTTGGAGACACCACGAGTTTTCTGGGGAAAACTGTTCTGCTGCAAGGAGCTGAGATCAGCTGTGCCAATGCTCAGGCAAGAACTCTGCCAGCCTTGCTAAGGGAAGGTCTCTTTCCTTCAGAAAAAGACAAACCTGCATCTAATCCATGCCAGGCAGAAGCAGCAGGGCGGAAGGCAGCAGGGTTAGAGCAAAGCAGTTAGCCACATTAGAAAGGTAGGAGTATAAAACTTCCTGCAATAGAGTTTGCAACAGTTTCTGCTACAGCTAGCACCTGTCTCAGCGGGAGGTTTTTCTGTGAATGCTTTTCATGGGGTTTTTATGCATTTCGACAGTAAGGATCAAGACTTCCACCACACTGTTAGTATGAACCAGTCTCAGAGTTCTTGTATTCTTATTCCACTAAGAAATTACAGCAGGGTAAAAAACATGTTGAAAGAATAGGGAGAAACATCAGAAATTCTGAAATTGTTCATAATGAAAAAAAAAAAAAACTTTTAAAAAAGGACGCAACATGAATAAATTCATTTTTCCTCCAAATTCCTTCTCTAATTGGAGGGAATTTGGGGTTTGAAGTCCCAGTGGTTTTTAGAAAACTAGAAGAAATTGACAAAGTTGGAATAAAACTAGACTCAGGTTTGAATAAGACTTCCCCTCATCTCAGCATACTATTGACATCCCCTGAATCTTGCCACCTACCTGCCTTTGAAGATTTGAGCCCCTTCTCATATGAATATAAAATAAGAAGAACACTTAAATCTCCTGCTAGTGTTTCTCACAAAACTCCATCTCTCCTTGGGGGCTGGATCAATAATAGAGCCTGATTATTTTAATAAACATCAAATGAGGTACTTAGCATAGAGAGTTAGAATTAATTCACCTTTAAGACAAATGCAGAACTTCTGTTAAAGGCAGCCCAGTTTGCATTTATTAGCAAGAAGTATACATTCAGCTGTATTTGCTGATGTTGGTCACACTCAAACGCAAGAGGTGAGAGGAAATATAGAATATATCTTTTATTTAAGCTCATCATGGTCAGTGAAATAGGAGCAGAAAAGCAAAGGCAGCAGAGTAACTATACAATGCCAGCCTGTCCAAGAACATCTCTTGAAGAGACTGAGGAAACCTGCCAGAGTGCTACAGAAGTTTTGATGAAGGGAAGCATTTGGATAAGGACATTAAATCCGGGCTGATACCAGCATATGGAAATTGAAGTCTTTTCTCATTATCTTGGCTGATTTTCTGCCAGGAGACACATCTGCTGGACTTCTGCAGGAGCCCTGCGGGAATATAAACCTAGGCAATCAGACCAGCCTGCTAAGTCATATTTATGTAACATTTTTAGGTAATTTCTCACATCAAGGGATGCACTGGCTCAAAAATACATTTAGGGCTCATGGAGGGTGGGGAAAAATCATAAGGGAGGCATGTTTGCCATCTGATGGGAAACTATATGGATACCAGTGGAGAATTCACCTCCAAAAAAGTGAGAATTGACTACTTTTCAGGATTACTTAGCGAGTTGCTCACATTACTTATTTAGAATGATAATTTCCCTGAGCTGTCAAAATCCCAGATTTAAGACATATGATTGAACTGCTGTTAGCAGCAATAATGGTTATGGTAAACTAATGGCAGTTTCATGCAAATTCTTTAAACTTTAAACATCGTAAAGTTTTAAAAGCTTAGGGCTTTTGTCATTTCAAGCCAACACTTCCACATTATTATCATCATCTTTTTGGACTTAAAATTCTTTATTTTCAGAGTTTGAATACCCCTAGAGGGTCTCCTCTTTATACAGATAGGGGAAAGAAGATGGTGTGAAGACACAATGAATTATAGCCTAATCTCTTACCTACTGGTTTTATGTTTCAGATATTTGGCTTCTTAAACTCCTGCTTTCCACTTGCACGTGCAGAACTCTCCAGGGCACCACCTCTAATATGTCTTGATGCATTGCTTACTTCAATGTGGGGTTTGTGTGTTATTCTAAATATCGATCCTGGTTTTAAAGAAAAATGAGGAAGAATATTGTGCTGCAAAAAGTTGGCTTTGTGTTAGCATTTCAGTTATCTTTGTCCTAGCTGAGAAACAGAAGTATGACTTCAGCGAAGTCCATTTTATCTCAGGGACAAAAGTCTCATGGAAGAGTGTGGATTTCATAAAGAGCTGCATTCTAATGTTTTCTCCAATTTACTACAGAGATTTTAAAACAAACAAAACAAAACATAACCACCACCACCCCAGGGACTGACTTTTTTTAAGACCTCAGGATTTGTCTTGATTTGGTCTTTGCAAGACCTTGATTTGGTCATGTAAAGACCAACCAACCAACCAACCAGGTTGACAAATAGAAAAAAAAAAAAAAAAAAAAAACCAAAAAAAAAAAACAAACAAAAAAAAAAAACCCAACAAAAAAAAAAAAAAAAAAAAAAAAAAAACCAAACCAAAACAAACAAACAAACACAAAAAACCCAACAACAACAAAAAACAACCAACCAAAAAACAAACAAAAAAAACAAACCAAAAAAAACTCAACTAACCAACGAACCAAAAAAACACCAACTTCCATGTAATTGATATAATTGTCAGCTGAAATAGTTTAGGAGTTATGAAGTTTCTGTAAATTATTAATTAGCAGTATACTCTCATCTGAAACTAGGGGCTGCATAACAATATCTCCTGGAGTAACAGTCAGCTGTTCTCACTGAATTTTATGTCTTGAGTTTCTCTCTAATGTCCAGCTCTAATAAATGGCCAGTAACCTCTGCTGTGGAATCTAGCTAGGTTTTGATGTGAACAAAACCCAGGCACAGTTTGGTGTGCATCAAAGTGTTTTGATGGATCAAGTGAGAGAACTAAGTCATTCTCTTTCCTGATAAAACTCAAAATTCTGAATTTTCAGCAGCTTCCTACCAATAATACCTAGCAAAATGTAAGAGCAGGAGTTGTCATAGAGTAATTTGACATGTCTGACACAAATGAATGCTTTGAATATACAGAGAGTAACTCCTTCAACCTTTTCTTAAGGAACCACCTCATACATCTTGAAAATTTGTATGCCTGTGTCCAACTTGTGAACAATTAATTGCTACATCCTCACAGTAGAGGTTTTTTTTCTCTACTCTTCTTTCCTCTGCATATATATACATGATATCTCATTATTAAGTGTGTTGGGAGCACTTATCTGCATGGAGGAAAGGTAGTGAATTTTTCCAAGTTGTAATGATAAGCTGAAAGTAAGCCCTGCAAGGTAAAATCTATTTAAAATGTGGCAATCAGGGAAAATATGTCCCCCAAGCATAGCAAACACACCATCAAAGTGAGTTAGCTACCAATTATCTTCTACATTTTGCACAAAGGGCATTAAATTCTAGGGCAAAAATGAAGCCAAATGATGTATGCCTGTTCTCTGTGAACAACAGATCATACAAAATGAGCTCTAGATGAGGTGGTTTTCATTGTGTTTTCAGCATTTCACTGCCTTTCTGGAAAATATTTGCTTTTCTGTTAAAAATACGTTTGTTTTCTATGTAAACTCCTATCACTAGGCATATGGAAAAAGAGAAACTGTAGGTCTAATGCAGTAGATTAAAATGTGAGATCCTAGGCAGGTTCAGACACTATGATCCAGGACCCAATTTTGACCAAACTAATCAATGGATAATCTCCCCATAAATTCAGAGGTGCCTAAACTCTTCCTGATGGAAACAATTAGAGAAGCAAAACATTCTGCCAAAGATAAGAAACTTAATTCTCAATTCCCATGGCCTGGATAATGTGATAGCCACATGGGATAATATTATTTTAGCTAGTCTCTGTATTTCAACTCACAGTCACCAGGAACANGTGGCCTGGATAATGTGATCGCCACATGGGATAATATTTTAGCTAGTCTCTGTATTTCAACTCACAGTCACCAGGAACATGTATTTCTGGAAAAAACCATGCAGAGTTTTCAAGAGAATACTTTGGCAGTATCATGTCCTTGTAGTATTATGTCCTTATAGTATTATGTCCTATAACTTAAATCAAAATATGAAGTTGTTGACTTCTGTCTTACAGTTTGTAATGTGCTACCTTTTAGAAGCTGCTTTTTTTGTGTAGCATAAATTTCTCTGGGTTTATAAGCACATAAACCTGTTGCATTTATAGAATTATTTTCTTTGAAATGGGTGACTGAGTTCACAGAACCACAGCATCAGGGAATGGGTAAGGCTCAAAGGGAGCACTGGAGATCATCTAGTCCCTCCTCAAGCACAGTCCACCCAAGAGCACGTTGCTGAGGCTTGTGTCCAGAAAGCTTTTCGATATCTCCAGGGAAGGAGACTCTACAAACTCTGAGTTCCCCAGCTCAGTGCATTACTTCTGTCAAACTCCTGCTTTATCAACTGTAAATGTGTTTGATTTCACCGAACTTTTGTCCCTATTTTTTTTCTGAGATTATCAGACGATATTGGCAGGACCCTCCATTAGAGCATCACTGCATTGCTCTTATGCCTTCAACAGGTAGGTATTTGTACCCTTTTCTGTAAAACTGAGGACTTCTAACTTTTTTGGGCATCTTCTCATTTTGAAATTCTTTTCCAGTGTTTGTGTCAATTTTTTACCTTAGCTTTCAAAGTTATATTTGAGAGAGGCTTCCAAATATTGCATTTTGCCTCCTGAAGATATCCAGTCAGATGCAATGCTGTAGAATTAGATTTTAATTATCAATAACAATTAGTTCTATGCCTACATAAAATACCTGCACAGTGACACTTGCATTCAAATTTTTCAGAATTACACCCAATCTCTGCTTCACACATCATCACCACTAATACACTCTCCTGCGCATGTACATGTGCGCGTGTGTACATACACACACACACACACACACACACACACGCGCACACACACGCACAAGTAAAGCAGCAGAAAACCAGGAAAAAAAAAAGATTCAAAATATTGTTGAAAATATGATAGGGAAGGTCTGCCTCCTCACCTTTTTTTTTTTATGACTTATAGGGACCACACCAATAACCTCAGTTCGTGGCTGCAGTGCCAGTTGACAGTCAGTGTTTCCTCACTCTGGGACACCCCCACAGGTGACACACCACAAGACTCTCCTAATTCAGAAGAAATTTGATCAGTCTATGTGAGTGTTCCAAGGAAGAAGAATCTTGAGGAAAAATCTAAGGATTAAAACAATGAAGACCAGTTACTGGAATGCAACTACTTAAATATTCCAAGGTGCACTGAAACATGCATGTAACCCTGAGCTATGCACTTAATTTTATCCTTAAAGGAAGGACCATTTGGAAGAATATTTGGCTAAGTGCTGCACCTGAAGCACAATGTTTCATCTCCATTGACTACCACAGGGATGAGATTACGCAGACTTGAATTTTGAAAACCTACTGGAAAAAAGCTTTCAAGACTGCAGCAAGGACATGGTTCAAGGGTTCAATGAGCTCACAAAGATGTCCTGACTTCACTGTGTGATCAGACATTGTGAAACAGAAGATTCAGCTACATTTCAATGCATTTTTTAAATCCATCCAACATACAATTTATATTTATACATCCAACATACATTTTATACATTTAATTTGTTACATTCTAATTTTGGATATTTGTATGGTAATTTATGCAATACACTGGAATGAACTGAGTATTGTTCCTCAAGGGTCAGTACGGGGGCTGGCATTGTTTAACATCATTTTCAGCAACATGGACAGTGGGATTGACGGCACCCTCGGCAAGTCTGCTGATGGCACCAAGGTGTGTGGTGTGGCCAACACGCTAGAGAGAAGGGATCCCATCCAAAGGGCCCCTGAAAGAATCAAATGCATTGGATAAAAGTGTTAAAACATTGACAGAAATACAGGAGTGAAAGATTACTTGTGAAAGAGGGAATAGAGCCAGGGAATTTATGAGCAAGCACTACATGAATTTATATCTTTAAATCCTGTCCAATGAATCTTAAGTCTAAGCAGACACATTTATGCTTAGGCAAAAGCAAAATGTGTGTTTTAGTCTTGCACTCAATATCAATTTCTCTAAAGGATTCTTGTGTGGTTGATTTTTAAGCAGTTCATCATGGCCATACAAAATCCTCATCGCTGTGATTGTACATAGAGGTCACATTGTTTGTTTCTGTAGCTTGAAATGAGACATGAGGCTTTTGTGAGTCGATTTCTAGGGAGAATACTTTCACTTACCAGTTCAGCCATTTCCATGACTATTCTTTATACATCTCAGTTAGTGTTTTCATTTTATGTTCCACTTAATAGACTTGTTTGAGTGAAAAATTGTATGAAATAAACATGAAAAGACATGGTAAAAAAAAAAAAATTCTTATTTTGAAATTGGAACAGATATTTAAAAAAAAAAAAAGTAATGTCCTTGCCTAGGCTATTTAATAAACATTAACCTTACATTTATTTAAAAGTACAAACACAGGATCTGCCACATTGAGCCAGAAAAACAAACTATCCACTAATTCCTATTCTTGCATGTTTCAGAAAAATGTAGTAATTTCTTTGCAGATAGCAGAGTAAAATCTTTGATGAACATTTTCTTACTGATTCTTAGGTAGTTATTGTATCTGTTTCCTGACTCTGGAACCCTATACATTCCCTATATTTCTGCTTTTCATGGTTAGTGCTTTCTAAACTGGTAAATAGATGTTTAAATTGGACAAAAGTAACGTTTAATCAGATTCTTTTGGAGGCAAGGAGGTATAAGGTTGATGTCTGGTAATGATGTTGTTTTTTCTGTTTTGCTGAGGCATTCATTGGGAGTGATGACATGACTATTGCTTCTTGATTGCACTGAAGTGTAAACATAGAAGTACTTTTCTGCAATGGAATTATTTTGTTTTTTATAGGAGTGCTTGTGTAATTATTTTCTCATCAGGGAGACCCTTGCTATTTTGGGCTGCTTTGTTGGATGCTATAATGTATCTATCATTAATTTCACAACAAAATAAAAACATGAAGGTGAATGAAGGCAATGATTATAATAAATTTGTCTTTACAAGTCTCCTGATCAAGGAGCTCAGGACTTTGCCACATCATGCTTATACTTTGCCAAGTCCCAGTTCTTTATTTTTAAATTTCTCATGAGGATCCACTTTTGCATGAAAAACCACATGTATCTGCTTGAGAGTTGTATTTAGATCAAATTCAAGTTCCCTTCTATTTTAAGGGTGGAATGGTAACACCAACCATCTTTAAGGTGCAGTCACAGAGGTGATGAGTAGTAGAGGTGTGATTGTGTAACCAGATCCAGGAGGTTGAAGGAGGATTCTTTTATTGAAAAGTAAAAGAATCATAGAATTTTTAAGTTTGGAAAAGACCTCTAAGAGCATCAAATCCAACCACTAAACTAGCACCACCGTGTTCACCATTAAAGCATATTCCCAAGTGCAAAATATGCATGTTTTTTAACACTTCCAGAGAAAGTGATTCATCTACTTCCTGGAGCAGTCTGTCTCACTGCCCGACCACCTTTTCAGTCAAGAAACTTTTCCTAATATCAAACCTAAATCTCCCCTGATGCAACTTGAAGCTGTGTCCTCTTGTCCTATCACTTTTTACTTGGTAAAGAAGACTCACCCCACCTGGCTAAAATCTCCTTTCTGGGAGTTGTAGAGAATGATAAAGTTCCCTCTGAGCCTCCTTTTCTCCAGACCAAACATTCCCAGTTCTCTCAGCTGCCCTCACAGGACATGCTCTAAATAGAGCATATCCTTAGGAGAAATGACCTCAGGGAAGGGTGGTAAGATTTTTCATTACGTTATTTCCTTGACGTCAGATGCAGATTGAAAGAAAACCCTGTAACAGCACTGGTAAAATAGAAACTATTTTATTGACAGGTGCAGATGGACAGAAAATCACCTTCCCACAATCTGAGCTGGCCATACTTGTGACAGATATGCTATCTAAGGTCTTCTCCCTGAGCTCACATGTTTTGCCTCTAAGTGGTATTTCAGTAAAACCATTATTTTAGTTATGCACAAGTGTGCTATTTTATGACACTCGTGTGTGCAGAAATGAACTGGAAATCAAATGCTGCTGATTATTACTCAATGTGAAAATTAGTAGATTATCTTTCTCATAACAGCACTTGGCCCTTAAAATATATATATATTTTAACTGACTATGACATGGAAGAAAAGCACTGCATACTTACGAAAGACACAAGTGGTTTAATCTAAACAAATTTATTTAATTTGTGCTGAATGTAAGAATATTCAGAAGTAGGTCCATACCTAAATTCCTGTTATTAAAAAAAAAATTTTTGAGAAAACTAGTGTAATTAGTTGGACTAAAGTTCTCAAGAACTAAAACACAATAAAGACTTGGAATTTTAGAAATTCAGTGACAAAAGCATCCCATGTTAAATTAGGAAACACATGAGTCTATAGCTTAAATAATTAAATGGATAAAGAACCCCAAGAAATTAGAAATTTTGAGATAAAAAGGCGGTGATAAAATTATTGTTTCAGACGGCATGACATGTAAAGGATAGGAAAAAAAAGTTTCCCAAAGACAAGTTCAGATAGACTTGTAAAACTATTAAAAGAAATAGCAAAGGTCTCGTTCTTCAAAAGAGAAAAACGGGTAAGAAAAAGAGGAAATAAGTAGAATGAAGAGAGAAGAAAACTACCAAGGTTGAATGTGTTAAAGTAGGGGGGCACTGGATAATTTCTAACCCCATTTCTGAAAGAGCTGGGACATGAAATTACAGGTCTGAGAGCAAACATTTAGAATAAATCTAGCAAGATAAATGTGACACCTTATTTAAGAATAGCAAATTAACACCTATACTTAAGAAGAGAGGAGGGAAAAGTGATCTAACCCACTGCAAGCTTGTTAATCTAATATTAATTATATCAAAGGATTTAGAATTCTTTCTTTAAAAAAACACAGAAAGGATGGCAAGTGGAATATAAAATCACGCACAAATCCAGGTTAGCAAAAATAGATCATGCCACAGTCTGTTGAAAGAGATTCCATAGTTAAATGAAAAGATGGTGACTCTAATACATAGGGATTTCAGCAAAGTATTTGACATGCTGCTGAAAAGAAAAAAGTTAAAGTGAGGAGTAGTAGAATAGAGGGTATATGTTTAAATCATAGTAAATAGGGAAAATATTAAATAAAAAAGAGATATTGGTGACATTTAAGGATTTCATTAGTTCCCACAGTAAAAAAGTCATGGAGATACTGATAAAACTTACTGACATTGTGAGTTTTGGAGTCATCATTAATACAGAAGAATATTATTCAATGGTACTGAAAGGAAGAGATGAGAGATGGCCCTCAGGACTAGAATAACGAGGATGAAATGAAATTTAGAAGTTCAAAATACAAAGTCACTCACTTTTGAAATAATAACAACAATTTTTCTCTAAACTGGGATTTCATGAGGTGGTAATGACAGAAGGACAGACCTTATAGGACTGACTGATCACAGAACAGTGTGATGTAGCCAACAGAAAAAGGGAAAGGACACCCTTGAGTGTCCCAAGTGAGATAATCCCTGTATCCCACAGAAGCAAAACTCAGACTAGATTAAGTTCAGAGTAGAGAACAGAGGAATGACTAGGAAATGAAAAACACTTATGAAAGGAGACTGAAACAGCTTGGTTTGTTCATCTTGCAAAATGAAGGCTAAACAGGGATTATACTTGCTTTTTGTAAATATATCAATGATAATAAATATCCAAGAGGGGAAAGTCTACTTGATGGAAGAATAAATGCAAATACACTGGAACTGAATAAAATTTATGTTGGAAATTAAAAGAAGGTTTCTGAGAAGAAAAGTCTGGAAAAGTGTCCAATACAAGAGGGGAAAAAGCCTTAATTAATTTTAAACTTTGATTAGTTTATGAAATGGGATGTGTAACATAATTGCTTGTAAAAGCAGAAACTGAACTCATTAATCTATGAAGTCCCTTGCAATTCCAAGTTCATGTTTGTGCTGAAGATGATGTGAGGTTTATGACATATGATAATAATCCATTTACATATTTAATGGGAACAATCACGGCTGTATGGCCACATATCTGATGTCCTTTCTTGCAGTACATTGAAATAATTGGCAAAAAAAAATTTAAAAGCAGCCCAGTTTGCTGAGTGCACACAATTTGTCATTTAGTCAGTGGTTTGTGCTTATTCATTATCATCATCTGACATTCTCTATCACAGATAAATTTTTATGGACAAGTGAGTTAAAGCAAGAATGACAATATGCAAAAGAGATCAGAAAATAGAAGGCCCTTTTCCTCCGCTCTTTTATTGTTTGGTTAAGGAGCGTGTCACTGTGATCAGCACTCTTGATAAAGTATGTAAATGTTTAGAGCCTGTTATTCCTGGGATATTGCTTGCATAGTCTTATCATAACAGCAATCTGATAGAAAGTGATGGGGATCAGTTCCCAGGAGGAGAAAGCTTAGGATGACTTTTTGGTTCAAATAGCACCATGACATTGTTAGTTCTGGCTTAATAACTCTGATGTGGGTTTTGCCTTCAGGTCACTGAGATATCTTCAAACTTGTATTCTGTTTTTTAATAATTCTAAAGATTCCAAATTGTGCTTGAGACCATTTTAGCATTTAAAAAATGTCTTTATCTAATGTGGTCTAAAGACTATTGTAATAAGTAATATTGTAATATTTTATTATGCCTATATCACATTCCTTTATTTTCAAGTTACTATTTTAAAAGTAAACCAGGTTTGTATCACAAGGAAAACATTTCCAGTTCAAGTGGTTTGAACCAAACAGGGATCAAAACAATTTATTTGTTGATTAATAGCACAAAACTAAGTCAGTGAACTATACATTCAAGGCCAGTATGGAAAATACAACAGATAAACTGCAATACTAGACACTGCCAATATTTTTAAATATCCAACTACAAATTTCTAAATACTCTTCTAATCTCAAAGCATTTTATATAAATTATACCCAGATGCAGACAGGGTAATATTTACATGTACAAACTCACATCCCTCACAAATTGTGTGAGTTTGGGCACACAAACCCTCTCCAGGATTTATAGTCCTTACTTACAGCCCCCTTCTGGGGGAGCTGCAGCTGTTCCAGCCGTGCCTGTGTCCATGCTGCTCACTGCACCCCCTGATGAAGATGTGGGGCTGAAATCCCCACCAGGTCACAGACAAACCCAAAGGGTCCCTGCTCACTCCCCCAGCTGCCCCGTCTTATCCAGGTGCAAGATCTTCACAGCACCCTGGGGGAGGATGCTCAGCCTGGTTTGGGCAGGGTGATGATGCCCTGCAATGACTTCTGGCAGGACCAAAACAGATTTTGACAGATTTTTGTTTGTTTGTTTGTTTTTACTTCTGTTTGTCTCGTACTCTGTGTTGTTCCCTAAAAGTTGTATTTTTAATATATTTTATTTCAAGCTGACTGTGTTTTCCAAAAGTACTTTTGCAATTCAACTGGATGATGGTCATTTTCCTGGTTGGCTTTGCTGCTCTGAGACAAATGCCACTCAGACAGTTTGGGGCATTTCAGCTACAGACATTGCTGTACCCCCATTCCTGCTGCACCCCCATTCCTGCCTAACCATAATTTTTTAATCAGGCTGTGTTTCCTCAGAAGCTGCAATGTTAAATCATAAACCCCTCCTTAATGAGTGTCTGTCATAAGCAGACAGCCTGAGTTTTATAATACAGTACAAACCGAGAATATTAGGTGTATCACGCTATTCTGAATTCTAGAAATGAATGTCACAAACAATCAGGCAAAATATTATGGCTGAAACAGAGTTGCTTCTATAAAAGTCTGAATAACAAATGATCTGCTATTGGAGTTCAAAATGTGGAAAGTCAGAGCGCTATTTTCTTCAGTAGTGTTCATTTGAAATTCTGTGACATGAGAATTTACCAGTCACTCCATCAATAAGTCAAAAATAACTTATGTTTTCTGGTGAAAAGTCTGACAAAAGTAGGCTCTTTAAATTAGATCCTTTTTATGAATCAGGTAAAGCATCCAGAATCTAATCTGTACTTCTCAAATCTTCACAATCTTGTCTATAAAGAGCAAAACAAAACAAAACAAAACAAAAAACTAATGGAGAATCATAGAAAAGTTTACTAGAGTTGGCTAGAGTTTATTGGTGGGTTTTTTTTATATGTATATTGTAAACCCTTTTTGAACTTTCAAAAATGGGACCAAAAGAGTGATCCTGAAGGATCGTGTAAGAGAATGTTTAATGTTACAGAGTCATCACCCCTTATTTTACCGTATTTAGACTTCTAGAAGAGGTCCGCTGTTAGAGTACAGAAGATATGTAAACTGATGTGGTATGGCACTTGGGAACATATTAAATACTGAACTTGTCAGCACAGTAATCTCTAGCAAAGGAACACATCCACACTTTGGAAGATTAACCTACTCCCACACACTAGTTCAGTAAGACCAGCTAATTTCTTCCCCTAGAAATATTCTTCACTATCACTACTGAGGAGAAAAGAGATTAAGGAGTTCCTTGTTTTTCTTACACTTTGTGAGTCGTTTCTGTGTCTGTAAACTCTTGCCTGAAACAGAATTGGTAATAGCCACCCAATTTAGCCACTGGGATGAGGCAGAAAAATAAGTTTTCTGTTCCGCAAAGAGTTCTAGAAACTAGTGTCCAGATCCTTTCTCGTTTCTTTATTTAGCAGATCATCCCTATTCTGTGCCAGATAATTACTTACTATGACAATAAGATTTTTCTTCTCTTCTGTCCAGTCCTGTAGTTCTCTGTCAAGTCCTGTTGTCCTTTTACATGTGTAACTCCTACCAAGATCAGGTGAAAGCTGAAAGTCAATATTTATTCCTTCTCATGACTTGCATATAAAGTCACTCAGGTTAAATGACTATGTATTTCACCTGGCATCCCTCTATCTGTCAAATTATGTCCTTCCTGCACTGATATAATAATTATTGATTAACTTTTAAGACCTCAGAGACTTAACAATTGAACAGAGACAAGAAGCAAGATGCTCTTAAGTCAGTAGTGATATGGGGTATGTAGCTCAAGGCTTTTATTTCCAGTAGGACAGAGTTTCCTGTTCATTGAAACATGTCTTGCAGGAGTTGCAGTTCTTACCACATTTTTCCTCATCAGTTGGAGAAGGTGCTGTGCAGTAGTCGTAAGCAAATGATGTTGGAGGTCAAAGCTGGGTCTGTAGTAACAACCCGTTTATGGAGAAATTCACACTTCAGATTGAAGGCCCAGTTCTCCCTCAACCTGCTCCCACTTGTGATGCTCAGTATTCTGCTTGAATTGAGGATTGACTCAAGACTGACGATTTGAATTAAAATTCAGGATTGAAAATCAACTTAATTAAACTGTCTGAGAATAAATTTACATCCAAAAGTGTGTTAAGACTGTGCTCACTGGCCCTGTTGAGCTTATCAGGGATGTTATGCTGTACTTTAGAAATCATGCATACTTACATATAAGTTAATATATATAACTGGTTTCATTGGTATTAGTAGGAATAAAAATTATTCTTTCTTTTACATTTACTTCACCATCCTTCTATCTTAGATGCTTCTTGCTGTAGCCTTAGAGTCTGGTTTCTGACAATAAGGCACTAAACATTACTGATACAGTGCTGCTCTCCTAGCAGGGCCGTTAGCTATTCTTGTGATACAAATTGAAAGTAAACACTGTCAGGGACTATTATTGCCCTATTAGGCATAAAATACAAGCATATTTCCTGAAAATGAGTAATAAGTTGTGTATTAGGGCCAGGTGGCCTGATATGAGGGCAAGCAAGATATAAAACAAAAAGAAAATATTTCAAGATACATGGTCTTCCCACTTGTTCTCTTGAGCCAAGACTAATGCATTACCTTTTTCAGAAGCTGAGACTAAAAGCTTCCTGTCACACTCCCATCAGTGAACAGATATCAAGAGGAACATTGCATTAATAAAGAATTTTCATGTAGGTCTCCATTTGTAGCAATAATGTCACCTTATCTACTGGAATCTTGATTAGAGTGACATAAAGACAATGCACATTTCATTCCTAATAAAATCATGATCTCTTCTCTGTGGTGACAGTGGCAGGACCCGGGGCAATGGCCTGAAGTTGTGTCAGGGGAAGTTTTAGGTCGGATATTAGAAAAAGGTTGTTCACCCAGAGGGTGGTTGGGTGATGGAACAGGGTCCCCAGGGAAGTGGTCACAACCCCAGCCTGACAGAGTTCCAGAAGTTTTTGGATGTTTTAAGGCACATGGTGTGACTCTTGGGATGTCCTGTGCCCCTGCATCACATAACATGATGAGGTACTCAGCATCTTACGTGATTCTGGGATTCTGGGATACTTTAAGAAGTTTATGTCATTCTTTCCTTTTATTTTTGTTCCTTTTATTTTTTTTTTTAAATATTTTTTTCCTGATTGAGTAAAAATGCATTATATATTGTTTAAGGAAACAAGGTAACAAAGTGAATAAATATTTTTTTCATATCACTTCCTTTAATCCTCTTCTTCAGTTGCTTCTCATAGGTGTTAAAGAGCAAAACATGTCTGCATTGGTTACAAAATCCCTTTGGGGTGCCCAGCTAAACCAGTCATGTAGGAAATAGAATAATTAATCTAGAAAATAAATGTAAAATAAATTGATCAAGTAGAGAATAGGTACTTTTTTTTGTGACAAAAAATCTCCTGCGGCATTTGCATAGAAATGACCTGAATATATATATTTGGGAATATAACCCACACTGTTCAGCAAGGAATGTTTTATTAATCATAGTTTTTAAAAACAGTGAACATGGGAGGGGATAGATCAGGAAATAAATAATACATACCAGAGAAATGGCCCTGAGATGAGTAGCTCTTCCCTTTATAAATATTACAAGCTACCCACAATCCCCCAGGTAAGAACACAGTATTCAACACATTTAATGATGAACAACAACAAAAGAGCATTTTCATTTAAGATAGGAGTCAGTTCTAAGTCTATCTTGGTTATCCTGAGGAGTATATTACAGCCCTAATATTGCTAATAGTGAATTCCAGTCTATTTTTATCCTTCATTACTGGAAATTGACTCTTGGAGTAACAGCATTGTATCATATTATTGAGGATGAAATTACCAGACATTTTATGAATCACCAATATCAGATTAAAGTGGCAGCAGTGAATTTTGTACTATGTTGCCACTTGATACAATAATGGTGCTAAGAATATCTGAAATTATGACTTCTAGTCCCCACACAGAAAGGCATAATTTCAGAAGGGTGGGGGGGAAATAATTTTTTTCCTGTATTTCCTTTCTCAAATAAATATTCTTTTGAAAATTAGCACATTAACCTAAATTAAAAATCGAAAACAAAGTGTGCAAAGGTGTTGAGGAGCCCTGATGTGGTCCCAATGTCCCCCTGCTGAAGTATAGGATGAGTCAGTGACTAATTGAGGTGTTCTGATCATGCTGCCGGGGCTTGAATGTATATTTTAAGCATTGCAATAACATCTAGAGTAGCTGACCTAAATCTCTTCCCCAGAGGCTGGCATTAATTGTGTGAACATAAGAACACTGTTAATGGGTCAGGGCAAAAATCCACCTCGCTCCATCTCCAGCACTGACCAGCGGCTGGGGCACAGGGAGGCATGTCAGAGCAGGGCAGCATATGGTGCCAGATCCCTGCTATGCTCCTCTGCCAGCAGTGCCTTGTGCCTCTGGGACTGCCTGAATGCAAGGTGATGCTTTTGTGTTTAATAGAATCCTGTCAGTTTTATGTCATTAATTTATCTCATCCATTTTTAATCCAGAGAGGCTTTAGGCATCCAAAATGTTTTGTAGCAGCCCCACATATGACAAAGTACCTCTGTGCCTTGCTTTTAATCTGTTACTTGCTAATTTTATATGATGGCTTTAGCATAGACAAGATAGCTTCTACTAATTTGACCCTCTCTTATAACTGGTAGTTTATAGAGATCTGTTGTATCCTTTCTTCGGTGGCTTCCCCAAAATAAAAGTGTTATTATGTTTAGATTTTCACTATCATTGGTCCTCCTTATTGTCCCTCTCAGTATCTTTCCCAATACTGCTGTAAGGTTTTGGAGACATGGGAATAAAACTGCATTAAAGACCCCTGAGGGATTTAAATGGTGGCATTATAATATTTTCTGGTTTGTTTTCTATTTCTTTCCAAGTAATTCTTAATTCTGCCTGCTTTTGGCAGTCATTAAACACAGAGCTAATAGTTTTGCAGAGCTACCTGCTGTAACTTCAATACCTATTTCCACCACAGGAACAGCTACTTCAGAAGCTGTCACAGTGAAAGCAAGATCACCCTGAATGCAGAGTGAAGATTTCTTTCCCACAACTCTGCTTCCCTGTCACATCATTTTTACTAGTGGAGCAGAACATGGACAGAAGTGCTCTTTGCAGCAGACACAGCCCTACAGATTATAAGATAAATATCTTCAAGGTCTGTTCCTTTGGAGTCTAAGGAGTCAGAGAGGAAGATCCAAAATGAGACTTTTGCATCTGAAACAAAGTATGACACATGACTGAATGCACCTTTGTGGCAGAGGCATGGGAAAGGTAAACAAGCAGGAGATGCTGAATTGCTGAGACAGATGTAGAGAACAGTAGTCTTTCCATAGCTGTTTTATCAAAGTAAGAGGAGGAGTTACAGGAGATGAAGGGACTGAGGTAATCTGGTTAGACTTGCTAAAGAGGCAGGGCACAAAAAATGGGTTCTTTCAGCTCCTCTACCTTCTCACAAAGAGAAGATGCACATAGTGCTAGTCAGATCCTGGAGACCCTATAAAGTGGGAGAGGTATTGCAAGCAGGGAGCCAAATGTGGCATGACAAAGCCCCCCCCTTCTCCTGCCAGCAGCAGCATGGAGTATCATATTCAATGACTTTCTTTAGATGTGTTGACCAAATATGAAATATGAGAATCTTAACCCCAAGAAAGGTCAAGGAGGACTTTTCTGGCACATAACAAAAGAGCATTTGATGATGGTGGTACAGACTGTTCCAGGATGATTTATCCATGGTAAGGACAGAGGCTGATTGCATTTTGGTACTGCTGGGAAGATTTACAATTTATTCACTCAATGGGGTATTGAAAACTGTCACTGATCGTGATCTCTCAACCTCAAAGTTGGGGTTTTTCATCTAAAATTCCACAACTGAAGAATTTTAGTACCAAGAAATTAAGCTCATGTTTCTTTGCACAGGTACAGTTTAAAATGAAGACAGCTGAACAGAGGTGTAGACACTTGGGTTTAGCTCACCCAGTCGTGGCTGGAGGGCCACTCAGTGGAGCCTCATTCATTGACCCAGTCAGAGAGCCAGTGAGTACCTGGAGAAGCTGCCTGGCCCCATATAACATCATCCCTGGGCTCAGAGATACGGCAATAACTTCTGGGAAGTAGCTGGAGGCCAAATAAAGTACTCCATGGTGCTTAAAATAAATTCACCCCCATTCTTAGGATATTGAATCCCAGTCTTAGCTCATATGGTCTGAAGAGACTGGACAATGATTCAACTTTCTAGACTTACAGTGTATGAATTAAATACATTAAGAGATGCATTTAATCACGATTGAGGTGAGTTTGTTTTCCTGCTAAGCCATAAATCAGCACTGCTAGGGCCACAGATTTAATGTAGGTCCTGTGTGTTGTATCTACCAGCCTTGGGCAGAAGTTTTCATGTACTAATCTTTCTCAAATCGTGTTTTTGCCTTCTGTAGCAAACTAAATTGCATCCCCAGTCACTTGTCAGAGGAATGTCTCCCTAAAAAACAAGGATTCTGTCCACTATGTCTCTATTGATTATGTGGCAATTTAGACACATAGCTCAGCTGCAAGCACATTCCTTCAGACATCTGGTTTTGGTGTCTTCATTTTGAATTGAATCCACTCCTCTGACCTGGCTTCCTGCATATCAATTATTTCTTTTACCTGTTTTTTTGTTGTTTGGTTTTGTTTTTTTTGGCACGTGATTCCCTTTTGCATCAGTGACACAATTGCAGTTCATCCTGTATTTCTCTGCAGAGAAAGGCATTATGGCATTCACAGAAGAACATCAGCTCTAAATCATCAATATATATATTGTGATGTTAGCCTTAAATTCAGTTTGAGACACCACGTATAACTCAGCTATAGCTGAAGTTCAGCAGCTCATGCTACATTAAAAAAACCTGATGCAGATGAGCCTCTGCCAGCTTGTGGAGGGTGGCACACACAGACATGCACACAGAGGAAACCCACATGCTGCTGACATTCAGGCAACTCACTTTGAGATAGGTCTTCATGTAATGTTCCTCAAATGATAACATGCTGCTCAGTGAGCCAGATGCAGCTTCAGAGCATTAGGGTGACCGTGCCTGGCAAGACCTGGACTTTTAGGGTCTGTCCTACATCAGGATATGGTCTCAGCAGCCTTTATCTGATGGTATTTCCAAGGATCCTCACTCAGACTTGACTGCTGGGATCCTTCCAGGGGAGTTTCCCTTACTCATACTGGGTATGAGAAAGGAGGTAGAACTTACATGTTTCTGTGTCCTGTGAGCACTGGACTATGTTGCTATTACTTCATCAGTCCTTTAAGGATCCCTTTCTCTAACACTTCTGTCTTTCTGAATTCCATCAACACACAGAACAACAAGATTTTAAATGAGCATCTTGGGTCTGAGCTGGTTTCTTTTGCTTCCTGTTCTTTTATTATTATCTCTCTAAAGTTGACACCCAATCTAGTCCAAGGGTTTGCCTCATTTACACACACACACACACACACACACACACACACACACACACACATTCACGCACAAATCATCAGATTGCGAATTAGGTGGAAGAGTAGGGGTACTGTTCAGAAAATTACTTCAATTTCAGCGTTTCTGTTGACTTCCATATTTACTGTTGATTAAAATTCATGCTGTCTGGAAAAGACATTTTCTTTTCTAGTCTTGAGACTCTTCCTGCTAATAATAACAATATTCAGACTTATGTTGAAAAGCAAGCCAGACATTCTACTTTCTCCACGTTGCTTGTCCGGGAAAAGTGCCTTCACAAATTTTGTTGTGGAAAAAAATTCTTCCCAAATTTGAAGCAACTTTTCTACTTTGCAAGGTTTCTGCTGTTCAATATTTTCTTGTAGGTATATTCCTCTGAAGACTTGTATTTATTCTATGTTCCCAAAAGAAGAAAACAAACAAAAACATTTCCTTACCTGTCTGTTCAGACAAACTGAACTTGTTTTGCACAGTACCATCATCATAACAACAACAAAAAAAAATACAAATATTGATAAATATGAGCATCTCATCAAAAGGCTTTTGATGCTATCAGTCCAAAGCTGAGGGCAGAGGAAGACTTGTGGTAAGGGAGGAACACAAAGCAGGACATGGAGGAACAGCAGGGTAGAAGAACCGCACAAAAGGAGAGGAAGGGAAGATGCTGCTTGTTGGAATCATAAATCCCCATTTATTTTCTTTGATTTGTACAACTGACCTTTTTCTCAGAACAAAAGTCATGAGCTTTAAAAGTTAAACTGGCAGATGTTTCACCTCTCATGTTCATGGCTTTGTGTGCTCCTCAAGTATGACCACAAGAGGAAATGTTGCTAAAAGCATTGTTTATGAGGATTTCTCTGGGGTTCTAAGGTGTCTGATGATCCCCAAAATGGGGATGCATGATTAATTTTTGTTGCTAAAATAATAGTTGTCCTTTGAACTTGCATTTATCTTCTGGAAAGTCAGCTAAAGGTAATAAAAGTGGTGCTGGTGGATTAAAGCCTCAGTAGAGTAAAATCCATTATATCTAAAAGGAGACATGGAAAGATCAAAGAGGGAGCTAAATGTGTCCTGAAGTACTTCAAAAGGTGGTTCAGTTAGGAAATATTGATGATCTCAGGATAGAAGTGCAAAATTGGCCAGCTTTTGCTGAGAGAATTGAAGAAGCTGTCGTAGAGGCAGAAGAGCAGCAAGCCTTTCCCTCTCTGTGTAGGTTTACATGCTCATAACTGTTATGGTTATTTGCAGCTATGTGAATTAGTGTATGGATTAGACATCACCTTACCACTGGTGTTTTCAGGTGCAATCCATTTCATCTATAGTTGAAGTTTTTAGTTCTGCTAGTGTTCCTAAATACAGATGTCTCCTTTTTTTTCTAATAATGTAAAGTACACTTTGCTGCTGTTCATTTATGCCTCATTTTGTTACAAATTTAAAGAAGAGCTTTCTGATCTGGAACATGAAGGCCATAGCGAGACCTTCAAGAGATAACCATTAAAATATTTCTTGTAAAAAACTGCAATTTTTACATATATCTGTATAGTGAGATGCATACAGAAATGAATACAAATATCTAAGTATATGTTACATATTTTATGTTAATATTGTATATAAATTCTGATGTAACAGAATCATAAAATAGTTTGGGTTGGAAAGGATCTTAGAGGTCATCCAGTTCCAATCCCTCTTCCATGAGCAAGGACACCTTCCACTACAAGCTGCTGCAAACCCCATCCAACCTGGCCTTGAACACTTCTAGGGGTAGGGCAAGATATGAAATGATATATAATGCAAAAGTAGGTGTAATTATACATAATGTAGTGCAAAAGCATTTGAATTAAGGGAGAAGCACAAAATCAGTAAAAAAATGTATCATAAAAAAGAAGGAAAAAAATATACATGAGGAGAACTTCCAGGGAAATGTAACAAAAGTACTCTGTCCCACCTGAACAAGAACAAAATGGCAACTTGTCTCCTCCTGCCCTGAATGGCTCTCCTCAGTATTGGTCCCTGCTTGCAGTGACGGTGGATTGACAACAGCCTTCCAGGAGGAAGCAGCAGCTCTCAAGGTTTCTGTGTTCTCACCCTTCCAACCAGCACACAAGGAGCTGGAGGAGGCAGAGAGCTCTGACAGTCTGCCCGGCCAATGTCTGTCAAATTTGCTTTCTGTCTCCCAAAAGTGAAGCTGGCAAAAACCATTCAGGTGAGAAACCTGGAGATCAGTCAGTTTGATTTTTTGCAGTGGAAAAATGGAATATTTGTTCACAAAATACTATTTTTTTTTTAAATCAACTTTTCAAGAAGGGCATGTTCCATCAGAAAATCCTCCTGAATGAATGTTTGCAAACACCTTCAATGACAATTTGCATCTGCTGTGGAGGCAGCATACAACGATTGCAAAATGTGGACTCTTTGATAATTTAATGGGAGTCTGTGGGTGGAATTTCCCACACTCCAGAGCATGTATGAATACACCCCTCCACCTCCCACTTAAAGGTGTGCATGGCTGTGAAAAGAGTATGATTTGGATGAAGGAAATCCAATTTGAGCAGGATCCAGCAGCCAGAAGAGGAATCATTGCCAATGGGATGCTATGCAAAGATACCTGGTGAATGCATAAAAGAAATAAAAATAAAATATAATACAAAATTAAATAAAATATCCTGTTTAAAACTTCTCTAAATTCAGTGAGTGGAATAATGTTGCTGACCTGAGGAAGAGCTTGGGGAAATTTTTTTAGAAAAAAACACATTTTTTTCAGTTTGAGAGTCTGATATTTGAAGTGATGAATTTGGATTACTTTTCTAAGCAAATGTGGGGATTTATATGTTAAGCATTCACAAATATTGTCTTTTTCTTTTAATAGTCTTACAAAAAATCCAAAATAAATTCACAAATGTAACAAAATTGACTTCTCAAGCAAAGATAAACAAGGGCCATATTTACTGCAATAAAACATGGAAGTGTATTTTTTGTCTTAGATGAATCCATTAAATACTCATGTTTTTTAAGGTGCGTTTCCTTGACAGCAAAATCAACCAAGCAATATCAATGAAAAAAAGAAATTAACATAGTGCCAATGCAAAAACCAGAGCAAATTTGAGTATTCAGTGTAAGAAAGTAAGAACACAATCCTGCTTCCAATGGAGCCATAGGATGAAGTTCTTAAATCCAATGTATCTGCATGGGCAAGAAAGACATGATGTGCTTTGAGCTGTTTTGATGACGTCAGTAGTCATCCCCGTGGAGATGGGATATGAATATATTTATATATATTTATATGCACACACATATCTATACTGTTACACACATATATACAGTTACACGTGTGTGTGTGTGCTTATACAAAGAATCATTTTGTTGAAAAGTAATGGGAACTTTATTCTTATTTCTTTAAATATTTGCTAAGACACAAATCTAACCTGGGAAATCTCAGGCAGCTCCTTATTTTAGTTATCCTATGTATATAGTTTGGGTGCTTTAAATGGGAAATTTCTGTTTTATAATATGTGGCATTTTAAAAAGATTAAAGCTTTCCACAACAGTTTTATTAAGAAAATAACCAGTGGCAAGTGTTGAGCTACTTTGTAATTTTTCCCAGAATAATATCATTAAAGAAATATTTAATTAAAATCCAGTGTAGTGTATGATGATAAAAACATTATTTTCAATACTGAATTTAGATTCCTTTTCTAATATTTTTTTGTTTTTAGCATGAAGGCAGTTATAGTCAGCATGTCCCTCTACTCTGTTTTCAGTACTAAAGGATATTTTTTTTAACTTTAGAAGACTGATTTTTGAAGTGATGCATTTGGATTATCTGCTTAAGAAAATGTGGCATTTATATGTTAAACATTCATAAATATTTTCTTTTGATTTAAATAGTCTTTAAATCTCAAAATAGAATAAGGCAGCAACAGACCTGAAGGTTTACAGCTGTGGAAAGAAACTTCTTATATTCAGGACAATGTGTTTAGCATCTTGCAGCTCTATAAAATGGCAATTCTGCAGGCCATTGTTGTTATTTATTGTGTTTTATTGTGTTTCACACAGCCTCACGAGCCCATTCTGACAGAGTTATGTACTGCTGGAAGACAGTCTACCTTCAAAAAGGCTTTTATTCTAAATAGGAGAATAAATGAAATCAACATACAGAGAACATGAGCAGAGGAACAATATATAGAAAACTAAATGTGTGGGCTCAGTGTTAATCATTTGAGAGAGAAAAAATGAGTGTTGGCCTCAAATTTCCAGAATTTTCCTCTATTTTGTACATAAAATAGCACTTACAGAAAATTTGTAAATATCCCAGTGAGGAAATAAGGGTTTTTTGTTTTTTTTTTTTTCATATTTGGAGATGAATGTCCTGCCAAACAAAGTGCAGCACTGTTCTTACTGTCTCCTTTTCTCGCAGGCCAAAGATGTCACCTCCTGTTCTTCACTTTTCTGTACTAACACAGTCTAAAGGTCTTGTTATTCCTCTTCCAGCCTCAGAGAGAGAAGTACATTCCAATACAAGAAATAACCACAGCAAAAAGGGGAGGTCAACACCTGGCAACCAGCCCCTACCTGGAGGAACCTGTTGGCTCCTTCCTCTCCACTTGTGCAGTAAAATGTGCATTGTAAATTAATTCCAATGGAGACATCTATCAATGTGCTTTCCTTAAAAAGCTCTCATAGAATCATAGACAATACCCTTCTCTGAATAATATATTCCTACCTCACAAATCCTGTCAGTCTTTTCTGGAGAAAGGCAGTTCAGCAGGTTTGCTTTTAGTTACCCTTTCTACATTCCCGTTCTCTTTAGGATAACAAGGAAACATGCTTTGGTGACTCAGTTTTAATTATCTGTGTGAACTATAGAATTCTATTTCAACATTGCTTTTTTCATCCTCAATTGACCAGTGTGAATTATACAATATTGTATATACAATATAATTATACAATATTTGTCAGTCTCTCAGTCTTGTGCTGGAGTGTCACAAATTGTGTGGCCAGCAGGACCATTGCAGTGACTCTCATCCTGTAATGGGTGCTGGTGAGGCCACACCTCAAATCCTGTGTCCAGTTCTGTGCCCCTCACAGTGGGAAGGACATTTTGATGCTGGCACATACCCAGAGAAGGGCAATGGAGCTGGTGAAGGGTCTGGAACACAAGTTTGATGAGGAACAGCTGAGGGAACTGGGAGTGTTAACCTGGAGAAATAGAATCTCAGGGAAGACCTTATCACTCTGTACACCTCCCTGAAAGGAGGTTATGGCCCACTGGGGGTTGGTCTCCCAACAGGCAGGACAGAAGGAAACAGCCTTAAGTTGTACAAAGGGAAGCTTAGGCTGGGTATGAGGAAATTGTTCCTCACTGAAAGGATGTCAAGCATTGGAACAAGCTGCACATGGATGTGGTAGAATCATCATCCTTGGCAGAGCATCATCATCCCTGGTAGAGAATCATCATCCCTGGAGGGTGTCACTTGGGATATGATTTAGTGGTGAACATGGCAGTGCATTGTTGGACTTGATGGTCTTAAATGTATTTTTCTGCCTAAATGATTCTGTGATTCAACAACTCCTTTCTGCAGCCCCAGAAATCATTCACAGTCCTGAATGTGCAGATAAAGGTGATGTGATCTATCAAGGGCACATAGTCTCTTCTCATATGGCTGTCACATCTTAAAAGATTTAGCTTCAACTTTTCTCTGTATTAAACCACTGCCAGACAACAATATGAGGTCTGGAAGCTCTGCTGGGCTTAATTCTCTTGCATAGCATTATTAGATTATAGGTTATTGCTGCTTCTTCCTCTATCCTCATTTTTTCCTTCCCATTAAAAAAAAAATTGAGGAAACAACCTCAGTAGGAAACTGCTTGTTTCACTTGATATACCCTGGGAACTGCAACATAAGTAAAATGAGTGACCACTACATGAAGCCCACAGAATGACAGAATAGTTGAAGTTAGAAAGGAACTCTTGAGATCTTCTCCTCACCCTGTCCTACTCAAGCAGGATCAACAAGAACAGGTTGCCCAGCCCTATGTCCACTCAGGTTTTCTCAATTCCAAGGATGGCTCAAAGGATAGAGACTCCACAGCCTCTCTGGGCAATGTGTTCTAGTGCTTGATCACCCCCACAGTAAACAAAAAGAGAGCTTCCTCTTGTTCAAGTGGAATTTTCTGCTCTTTAATTTGTGCCCATCAACTTTGTTGTGCCAGTAGGTACTACTGAGAAGGAACTGATTCTGACTGCTTCATATTTGCCCCATCAGGTATTTACAGACATTGATAAGATCCCCCCTGAACTTTCTTTTCTCTAGGCTGAACAATCCCAGCTCTCCCAGATTTTCCCCATATGAAAGATGGCTCAAACTCTCAATCTTTTTTGTGGCTCCATGCTGCCTCATTCTTATAAGCCCATCAGACTCTTCCATGCACTCAGGAGCTCTGAACTGGTCACAGAAATCAAGATGTGACTTCCTATGTGATGAGGAGAGATGAAGGAGCACCTCCCTCACCCTGCTGGCAACACTCTCAGTGCAGACCAGGAAGCATTTGGCCTTTTTTTGCTGTGAGGATGCATTGCAGGCTCATGGGCAGCTTGTTTTCCACCAGGACCTGGATCTCCCTCACTGCAGAATTGCTTTCAGGCCAGCTGGCTTCTTGAGTACAGGAGCCTGGGGCTGCTTGTTCCCAAATACAAATATTTACAAAAGGGCTAGTGGTTAGCCAAATGTAACTTGGAAACTTTCTCAGACTGAACAACTGAGATAATGCCATGATAATTTTTCTTTCTGCACAAGACCAGCAAAACTCCAGGAACAATCAGTTCTAATATTTATAGTCACAGATCAAAAATGAGGTTCTGGAAATTTTCTACTAAGGACAGGTAGTATTCAAATTCCAGATAATTACCCAGGGAAGAAATCACATGTCTTGCTGGAAATTAATATAACTCAAATAAGCAATCAGCACTTGTTAGTGTTACATGATGGTTATGTGGATCCTGAATATGTGAACAGATCTTTCCTACATCTCCACGACATTGACCAAGGATAACTGTGCTTTTTCCAGATCTTGATGCAGGGATTTTTCTTTCCGCTTTGCATACTACTTAAAAATTTTGGTACTGCTATTTTTTTGTTATTGTTTGTACTTCTGGAAAACTAGTTGGGTAGCTAGAATGCAAGTAGGAAGAAAGGACACAAGCCTCAGCCTCCTCTCAACAGAGTACTACTGATTTCAGTAGATTTAGTCCTGAGCTACTGCAGTTAAATAAGAGGTAAAAAAAAACAACATAATCTCTCTGGAGTGCATTAGTCTGATATGTTTGATACCCTGAAAATAGGCAGGAAAAATCTGAAATCTGTAAACTGGTTAGAAAAAGCATTGTAACGTCCTTTAGTTTGTGTAGAATTTCGTTGTCTTCTGATGGGAGCTAAGGCTCTGTAAGAATGCAGCAGTAGGCTCTAAATCACCTCTCAAAAAATCTATTGACTGTTGTCCTTAGAGCAGTTGGTAATTTACTTCCTTTTCTTCAGGTGACTGGGTAGCCTGGTGCTGCAGCTCTTGATTCTCTCTTTGTTGCAAGAGACAGCATGGAGTGTAAAGAAGGAGTCTCTGGCAGGCAGTTCACTGCTGCCTGAGTCCTTTGTGTCTCATTGTTAGCAAAAGTAGCATGACCTTACATAATGTGACACATGATAGAAGAAGTAATGTGACAAGACATATCAGACAGGCTGTGCTGCACACGAGATATATGACACATCTCATCCCAAACAAATATTGCACCTAGCAAAGATAGTACTTTAAAAAGCACTTTACTTTTTTCTCTACCCTTCAGACTGTTGATAGATATGAGGGTCATTACAAAGACTTAAACCTCTGTCCTGAATAATACCAGAAGCTCAACAAATTGCTGAAGTTAATGTTTAAAATTGGAAGATTAAAATCAGACATAAAATGAAGTACAAATATGTTAAGCTGTGTGGCCAGAAGGAGAAGATGGTAGAATTTTTTTTTTTCCTGTGTTGACTGTCAGATCACTTGTACAACTAACAACACAGGGGAACCATTGTAGTCAATTAGAAATAACACAAGTGAGATTTCATTCATTTGGGTCACTGTGATTGGAAAACCACTTGCAAAGCCAGGACTTCTCTGAATTAGTAAAGAAACACTCTGGAAATTATACCATATACTCTATCATGCAGTGGTCAACCATAGCTTGGTTTTTTACAACGTTTGTTATTGTGTATTTGAAAACATGCTGCGTTCTAAGTTTCTAGAGAAAGCACAACAGATAAATAAAGTGCAATAAATAGATTAACTGATATTACATGAGACCAAGCTCCAGTGATTAGCTCTTGTGCTACTGCACAGTAACCTCCATGCTTGAGAGAAATTCTAAACCAGAGGAATTATTTAGATTCTTTTTTATCAGTTTACACATATGTGATCACCTTCTTCTAAAGAGGCAAGAACTTTCTAATAATGTTCAAAACATCTTGGCTAACAAAAATTACATATTTATTGTGGGATAGGAGAGCTGGTGCTCAAGAAGGCTATTCAATGAATTGCAGACAGTGGCATAGAGAATTGGTCCAGAATTCATCATCCACACTGGCATCCACTTTGATCAGAACACAGGGATGAAACCATGGGCCAATCTGTTGGGCTGACAAGAGTGGTGTGAGGACTGCCCAACCCTTAGAACTGCATTTTGGGCATCTTCTTTGGAGCTGTTAGGACTAGACGCAAATGAGGTGGTTCCTGAATAATAAATCTGAATTTGAGTTAACTGAACAGGACATGGAAACTATTGGACATGATATGAGGAATTGTTGAATATGACAAATAACAACAAAAGAAACTGACAAAAGTTAGAGATGAATCCCTGAGGAGTAAATGGAATTCACATGTAGTTAAGGGAGAGTTACATAAGAAGCAGCCAGACCTCACATATAATTGTAGGGGACCTCTGGGGACCTTTTACTGAGAAAAACATTTCAAGGGGAACCCTTGGAAGCACCTCGGTTAACGTGTGGAAAGATTATATTAGGCTGTGGTCATCTAAGTAAAGGTATCAGAAATACCTATATTAAATATAGCTGTAAGAAACCGAGTGAGAAGGAAAAGTAATTCAGTTATCTGGGAGGAGATAGGGAGGTACAAGAACAGTGAAAAAGAGGATCAAGGTATAAGAACATGGTCAATACAATACTGAAATCCTGTGACTGATGATGTCTGAGGGTATCTGCAGGGCAGCACTGTACATTAACACTGCAGCCTAAATTATGACAATAAATCATGTCTGTTTTTTTGCCAATGCCATACAAATCAAACCTTCTTCTGACCTCAGGAAGACTTGGGAGATCCCTAACAAGTTGGGTGCTTTTCCCAGCTTTAGGCAAACACACAGATGAATGGAACCAGTATCCTGGTGCCAAGGCATTATTGCCCACTCCAGGACTGTGTCTGCATCCCACACCCATTGCAAGAATAGTTCATGTCATGTGAGATCAGCAATGAGTGAAAAGATAATGGAAGACTGTGGAATTCAATCTTTTTTCCCCACATTTCTACTAGTTTTCCACCAAAACAAAACTCTGCTCATAAATGAGTCTTTTCTTCTATTGTAATTTCCAGTGTGCTTTTCCATGGTCCTGCTGTATGACCAGTTTTCATGCCATACCCTGTAAAGTGAGGTTGGTAGTTTCTCACTTTTTTGCTGCAAATGGCTTCTTACTGCTCTGTATGAGACACTGGTCCAGATTTGGGATGTATGAATATGAATTCTGGTCATAAATGAAAGTCATGGCAGTAATGTTTTTCTCCAGGGGCTCATTTCTGGCTTGCTGCTGCTTTGAGTGACACCTGACATTTCAACTTGCTTCCTGACCTCAGTTTCCCTCCCTTGTTTGGAGACAAGGATATAAAGCTTCCTTTGGGGAATATTTTGTGATTTAACAGGTGAGAATATGATGAGAACTCAAGTAGTGTTATATGTTGCTATAGTTTTTGCTATTTAATTTTCTCCTTGTGAGCATGAACAAACTGTGGGCAAAAATGGGGGAGAACTCTTAATGAGTTAATATTTGACAATTTTTTATCAAGTAATACCTGATCAGTGAGACTCTTTTTGGACTTCCAGCACTGTTTAGATAATGTTTCAAAGTGCAAACATTTTAGAAGAAGGATTTTACACAGAAATCATTCTCGTTGGATTAAAATATTTACAGAAAAGGAAAATTAAACAGGGAGAAACTCAAGATTATTATTTTCTTTTCAAATGTGTTGCTGCTATCACCAGTTTCACAAACTCCTGTGGGTCACATCCTGTGTACTATTAGAGAAGACAGGATTTAGTCTTCTGCATGACATATCTTTGTGGGATTTTTTGTTATTTCTCTGCCTGGTTTTAAATGGTGAAATGTCACCGATTTAAGGGAAGATGCTTCTACTTTGCATTGAAAAAGTGAGCAGATTGTTTTTACTTACAACCCTCACACTAGGTATCTACTTTTGCTCAAGAAAATAAACACTATATGAGAGTTCATAATATTTTTCTATCTCTATATCGGAAAAAGAAAATTCTGGTATATACCAGTCTTTATTGATATTTCTTTATTGGCATTTATTGCCATGAATAACTTGAGTCAGTTGTTCAATAATTATATTATGTTAGAGAGGTTTTAGTGTTTTGGTTTTTTATGTGTGTATTCTTTCTTTCCTGTTTTTTACTTTTTAAATACTCTCTTGAAGATTATTTTGCATATTTTTTCTATGTTTGTTGCTAGAATTAAAAATTAAAAAAAATTGAAGGCAAGAATGTGGTTTTCAACTGGTATAAAAAATTAGTTAAACCTCACTGCCTTAAGCCATAGCTGTAGGTCGTTTCTCTAAGTTAGACTCTCAGTAAACAAGAGAGAGGAGAGAGCCATTTGTGCTTCACTTTTGCATACTCAAGGCACGAGGGTTGTCAGTGGATAGTCCTTACCAGAACACAATATTGATTATAGCACCTGTTTTCACACAGGTTCTGCTCTTCAGAGAAGGACTCACTTCCATGAACATTAATTCAGATGCAAAGACCTCCAGGAACACCTTAACAAGCGATGTATTTCCAATGTGAATGCACAACAGTGTGGGCTGCTTCGGACTCGGCTTCATTCGCACCTGACACAAATGTCAAACTGAAGCCCATCTCTCTCCTTGAATCTCAGGGTGCAGAGGTTACCCAGGCTGACAGCTGGCAGCCTGATTTACTGTCTCAGAGTCGTTGTGGAGTAGTGGCTTTTATTCTTCTTTCTTTTTCATACTACTTCCTTCTTGCATCTTTTTTTCTTTCTTAGCTATATGGTATTTTGTCATTTGAAAACTGAATGACACATTAATTTCAAGCACTAATGGGAAACTTTCAACTTGAAATCTAGTCAATTTAAAGGAAGTTAAATGCAGTTTCTGCCAATGCACTTACCTTGAGACATCCTGCCAGTGTAACAGTTTTGCATTCTCATTTTCCTATCTTTAAACCATATTTCTTTTTTCTCTATTACTGTGTGAAAGACAAAGTCACTGGAGGATGATAGTGACAGAATGACTGACTACACAAAAGGTGCCCACAGAATTATCTCTATGCCATAAAGAGCAAGTTGAATTTTTTCACATTTTTTTCTTTTCCAGAGGAACTTAACTTAATGTGCAAATATTCTAAGAACACCCACTCTTCTTTCAGAGATTTGTTACAAAATTGAAATCAAACTTTGCTTTTTTAACAACAAAAAAAAAATCTGTAAAAACAGTTGCAGCAGAAAATATCTGATCAGCCTTGGTACAAAGAGTCCTTGCCAAGTGTATGTATGAGAGAAAGAGAGGAAGAATTCTTAATCTCTTCCAATGTCTGTCAGTAAAGGGTACTACTTCTATAACAGTGTTTTAAAAGAATTCAGAATGAAGCGTGATTTTTATGTTAACAGTATTCTTTCAATTAACAAGGATATTATCTGTGGCTGGATAGTGCTGTCACCGAGAGTAAATGAGTTCCAACAATCTGAGATATATTCAGGCTGTTTATGTGCTTCTAAAGGCACAAGACCTCCTGCTATTTCAATGCGGAGAATTCAGGAGCCATCACCCAAGCTCTAACCTGAAATGTGCTTCACTGGTCGACACTTCCCTATTTAACCCAAAGTTCCCACACTCCTCACTGATGTGCTGCTCTTCTCTTTTCTCTTCTGACTTGATTTCCAACACGATGGTAGAGTTGCCCCTTTGCAAAGCTGAGGGAATGCTGCAGGGAAAGCCGTTGCCTTTCCCACAGGTAATGGAAGGAAAGTTACATGTCCCAGGACAAATACAAAGACCTTAATTTATTTTAGTTTTTATTATTTTTGGGTCTAGGGACTCCAAGCTGAGATTTCACTGCATTGGGCACTCTTTAGCAAGTTGAAGTCCCCCTCTACAGCTCTCTGTTCTTTTAGAACTAACCCACGCAAATTAAGAGAAGCGTAACTCTTTAAATGTAACCAGGACTGCTTTTCTCAGATTCTTTTGAATGAAATCTGAGATAAACTGTCCTGCAATAAAGCAGAGTTCCCTTCTAGGTTTGTCTACCTACAGAATATGGATACAGAGATGACAGGATCATGGATCACTTGCCAGTTTAAGCCCCAAAGCACCAGATGATTAAATCTACAAAGAGAAAATAAGTCAACAGAAAAAAGTATATTTGCATAAGTTAGTACTAACATCAGTCCTAAAGCTAGTGACCTCAAGATACGCTGCAATAAAGTAATAAATGTACATTTTTGTACATCTCAAGCAATCCTTTTAGTTTATCTACTCTTTTGTTTCTATTCCAGGCACATCAGGAATTCTCTGTCCTACTTCATTTTCCCTCTGAGAATGAAGAGAGCATGCTGACTTTAACCACAAAGGCTCAGATTATATGCAATTTGCTTGTCAACAAAGATGCCCTGCAAATACCAAGTGCTCTAACATATTTCAGTGATTCATCCCTCACATGATGATAAACATTTAATGCAGAGAGATGTGGGGATTTTAGGTAGCTTTATGTTCACTAACTTACCCACATACACTTTGTTGCTTTGCCTTTCTTGCTTTTTAAATTTATCCTGCCAGTACTCACCATATATCAGCAGCTCTCTCATTATCAAAGCTTTAGTAGCTCAGGGCAATGGTACTGTGCTTTTGCTTTGTTTTCTTGAATTCTCTGACAATGAGCATAGGAAAGAACAGCTGATTCTCCTTTACTTCTTTTTTTTTTTTTTCCCAATCGGATTGAGGAAAATATAGCAGGCTCTGAAAACGGAAAACTTTGAAACTTTGTCAGGTCAAAATTTGCACTGATTCATGTAACATTCCTTAAAAGCAACTTAAATATAGGCAGAGTGGCTTTTGGCAGAAGAAGAACCTGGAGTAAATGGCAAAATAAAGAGCCTGACATTAGCAGAAGGCACAAATCTGTCTCGCTGGATCACATCAATAAGCATCATGCTCTGTGTCAGGAGGTGGTGAGAAAATGGGACAAACATTACAGAATTTAGATAGCAACTCTCTCCATAAAACCAGGCACATTGAAAACCACAAACTATAAAAGTTTTGTATGTTGTCAGCATTTCTAACTTGAGAACATTATGATTTATAGTTCACAATTGTCTTTTGTCAATTGTCTTTCAAAATGTTTGCTAATAAGACAAGTTCTCCCAAACAGAGAAGAAAAAGTCCACAAAATTAAACATTTGAATGACTGATACAGACTGCTTTCCCAACAACTACAGTATTCAGGATTTTGGATTTTAATTCAAATTTATATTTGATTTTTCAAGTTTCTAATCAAATAAAAATAATGGTTTCAACAAAAAAAAACTGTAAGAAGACTGACAGTCTTTTCTCCCGTCCTAGATTGGGAATGTAGGAAAACAGCCTACGTTTTGATCTGGGTAATAGAAAATCTGGAGATCTGAAATATAGGAGAATATATTCTAAGCAAAATATTAGAATATTTAATATCAATTGCATATGCTTGGACCACAGGTATTATTTTCCCAGACCCAACTATATCTTCCTGCCCAGCAGTTTTTGTCTGGTTTTGCTCTTCTGGGATCTCCAGTGGCCAAAGTTGTGGTTGTCACTGCACAGCAGCAAACTTCCCTCTGCCTGAGAATGCCATCAGGACCACCAAACTTGTACAGCTCTTAGTTCTGAAAGGGGCAGAAGGACACTGTTTAACATAGTGAAAGGTCACTTCTGTTTGTCTAACATCCATCTGCTTTTAACTGTGCTTTTACTTTTTTAACAATATTGTTTATTCTGAATGTGGGTTTTCTAAAACTCATATATGTCCACCTTCAAATGCCATTGGGACTTTTATTTTCTTCACAATATTGACCTGCCCCCTGACTATTGAATATTTTTATTGTTTTGCTGCCACAGGGCCTTTCACAACACAATGTTGCTGACATTCTAGATCTGAGTTTCTGTGTCTAGCAAAAGCTTTTTTTCTATTACTCGTTCCTAAAGAAATCCAATCCACAGCCTTCAACAGCAGAGAGGTAGGTTGAAGGAGTAGTGAGAGAGGTGAAAAGGCAGGTGTTTTGTCAATATCATTTAACATTTTCCTTTTTGGTGAAGTAGGGATCACCATATACTGTTTGATTTTCTGCAGAGTACAAGACCATCCAAATGTCCTCTTGAATGACTTTCCAGTGTTAAGCTTGATTATCTGCAGGTTTAAGGGTTTAAATAGAATTTCTTGTTCCCATTTGTGTATAATGTTGGGTTTATGCTGAAGTCTCTTATATAACTATTTTTACCATTTATTTTTGTGGACTGAATAGAATTAGAGACATTATCTTCTTTGTGAAATTGTCTGCTTTTATCCCAACAAGTCCAAGGTTGGTCTCTGACGATTCCTAGCTATAACCATGGTGTATTAGACTGACTCATCATTCACAAGACATTGTGTCCTCTGCTTTGTGTCAGTCTTCTGCAGTAAGAGAAAAAAATCCACGAGTGAGACACAACAGAGACTGCAGGGCTGCAGAGGAGAGGAAAGGCAATTCAAAAGCAGGAGCAACCATAAAGCTCCTACTGTTTCCATGAAAGGGGTATGTAGGCATGGAATACTGCACTGTATTTCTTCATTTAAAATCTCTCCTATGCTAAAAGTGACCTGGTTGTTATTCTTCTGCAGACACAGAAGCTCAGCAGTACAGATTTCAACTGGTACAGAGTCAGTGTTTGTGATGCTGTGTGTGGAACCAGACAGAACAGTCAAATCAATGCAAAGGCTCCTGCTGACTTCTGTCTCATACTATTTCCAAAAGGGAAATTAAGAAAACCTTGCCTACTTTACCATATTTCCAATGCTATTCATTATTTCTATGTTATTAATGCTTTTTTATGATCTGTCAATTCTTTGGCCTCTGGAACAGTCTCTTATTTATACTCTAAATTCAGTGCTGGTGAGTCAGGAGCACTTACAGCAGTGAAGATTATAGATTAATGAATGATATAATTTTAATGTTATTTTTTATTTTATTCCAAATTATGGAGTATTTCTCAGCTGCAACTCTCCTTGGCAAAATATAATTAATGTAAAAAATGCCTGTCCAGCTTCAGTCTCCCTGGGATTTCTAATTAAAAAGATGACTCATGGACTACACTGGCACACTTACAGTAAGACAAATCAAGAGTAATTCAATTGGTACTGATTTACATACTTCAAGTTTAGAATGGTATACGTGAGAGCAAAAACTTCCCCAAATCCCTAATGCACTTTGATTTATGTAAGCCATGCCACACACTTATAGATCTCTCTTTCTAAGTCATTTAAGCGATAGGATATTGCAACAGCATGATTTCCCTACACAAGCCATAAATGTTCTTAAATTGACTTTGTGGAGTGTTTCTGAGCCAAAGAAGAAAGAATTCACCATTCTGAATCCAGTTGTGATGCAGTTAATAGCTAGAAGTGCATCACCAGTGACCAGACTGAGGGAGATGCTGCATGAGGGCACCTTTGGCCTTTTTTAGAGCTAAGGGCTTCCCCCTGGCAGCTCTGCACCCTTTCACCTGAGCTGCCATGGGTTTGCTGTCCCACAGCCTCTCAAAGGAAAGTATTTTCCCTTTGTTGTTCTCCTGCTGTTGTGCTCCTGCTATTTCCCATATGTTGTTATTCTTATGACTTTATTCCTGCATCTGCTGATATGGGAAGTGCTTGCCACAGCAAGACAATCACCCCTTCTTTACCTTTTTTTCCTCTGTTTTGGTGGTAGATTTTGAGCTACTTTAGGGACCCTAATAACACAGAAGCATTAAGCTTAGCAGCCATTCAGAATTTGACCTCTGTTGCCAACCCAAAATGTGCTTCAGCATCATAAGCAGAAGCAAACAATGGGGTCTTGAATGGGTCCTGGTAAAAAATACAGTGTTATTGTGGCAAAATATTACAGGGACATCCACTGCACTTAACAGAAACCATGGGGTGGATGCTCACCTGGGAAGCCTCATTGTTTCTCCTCCTCTTTCTTTCTCCCTCTTTTTCTCTCCTCTTGATTTTTTATTTTCTCTAGAAGTAAATTTCAGCCTCAGTACTGATGAATGACACCAGGTCCAGAAATCATCGTGAGCATGAACTTGTCTCAAACTTGTTTCTGCAAGAGAGGCACTATAAATCAAAAAGACTGAAAATAACAGCCTACCCATTAAGACCGTGCCTATACTGAGCAACACAGAGATTTCTGGGACTGATTGCTGGTCTTGAAGCTGACTGTCAGGACTGATCTGTTCCAGGTAGCCCCTTCCACACATCTGCCCTTCCTGCTGGGAGCAGCCCTGGTGTGAGCTAACAGTGGCTCAGACCCGCTGGAGTCCATCAGGCAGGGCTTCAGCTCTCCACAGAGTGACAGCAAGGAGTCCCTTCAGTCACACAGATGGATCTGGTGCCAGTTCAGCTGCCCTTATACTCTAAGGGCAACAACCAGTGGAGCAGGCAGAGACCACAGAAGGCTGTGCAAGACACCATCCCGAATCAGGAAGGGCACCTCCAAGCTTCTCAAAAGACACCAGATGGGATGTGTGTGATTGAACTGGGCACTTGCAAGGGTAATTCTTTAGTTTTCACTCAGTGTTCTCCAGATGTGCCTGCACCATGAGCTTAGAAGCCAGTGCTGGGACTCAGTTACCAGCACTGACAGCCACTGGGAAGCTTGTTTTATTGTGGGATATCCAGGAGACTTTCTCTTTAGATAACTAGACATACAAGTGCACAGGCAAACACTTAAATTGAAGTGCCTTAATATTGATTTGAATCCTGCCTTTGGGCACTAGGATGATGACTGACTGCAAAAGCCTTTAAATTTAGTGAGTGTTTTCTGGGCATTTTGTATAGTAAGATATTACTCTGCATGAGCAATACTAGTATGAGTGGCCCCTACAATCAAACAAAACAAGAAAGAGAATTTGCACATTAATTAACAAGCTGAAGTTTGATAAAGTCTGGCTGTGACAGACTTCCATCTTCTTTGATATTTCATCCTGTGTACTAACTTCACACTATGAGAACATGAATAAAGGTATTGCAGACTAAATAAACAAAACATGAAAAGATTTTTAAAAAATCTTTATCTTGGTGGTTTGTTCCATTAAGCTTTGCTGCTAAATTCTAATAATCTTTCTCATATTACAACCCCTACCTAGGGATATTATTGCACACCTTAAAAACCTGATCTAATAGCAGATAGCAGATCAATAATTTCATAATTACTTTTTTCCCAGAATGCTCTAATAGCTTAATATTAGGAGTAAACTGCACACATGCATACCCTGCTTTCACCATGTTTTTCATTTACCAAAATGGATGTCAGAGCATTTTTATTGTGCTCTCATATGCAAGGTTGTTGAAAGAGATTGAAAGATGAAGGAAGAAGGAGATCACGAGAAATGAGAAGGATTATAAAAGACTTAGAAATAAGCCTCAATTTCATTGAAATAGGTACCTATATTGTTTGGCTTTAAGGAAGTTTTAAACCCTTATCTTAAGGATCCTTGTCACTGCAAAATGAACTGATGTTACAATGATTCAATCCTGTACACAATGTTCCTGAGCTCGAGTGCTCTGCACTCGCTGTCTGTGTCATGCAGGGTTGAGAGATAATAGGCAGCTCCTGACAGACCAGCACCCTCTCAGAGGTGTCCTGCTGAAAGTTTTCTGAACTCTCTCTTTGAGCCCTGAGCAAAACAGAACATGAAAGAGTAAAGAGGAGCAGGAAATGGAGAAGTTGAAAATACAAAGAGTTAGAAGCAATGAATGTGAAATAGAGGAAACAGAAGCTTGAAGAAGTCAGTGGTAATGAAATGAATGGATAATATGCAGGTTCTGGAAACCATTGTTTACCCCAGGAAACACAGAGGGTAATTTCACGCTAAGGAGGCTGCAGTGGTGTTAATTTTTTGGAGAGTATGCCTAGCTATGCTTGGTGCATCCCAGAGCTCTGCTCAGAACTATGATACTTTATAGTTCTGCTTCAGCAGAATAGGTTGCTGCTTGAGCTCCCTATTCTCAAATCAGTCACATCAATAGATGAGTTTCATTCCCACTCCCATTTCTTTTCCCTTGGTACCCTTTGGTGAACTCCAGTGATTATGAGGATAAGGGATTATTTACACGCTCTAGATCCAGGTAGAGATCAGGCTCTGCAAATATTTATTTTATAGTCTGCAAATTCATTGCCTTTTGTGACTTGCATTAACTGAAACAGTGATTAGCAGTCATGTTATTAACCTATTATATAACCTATTATATAGATAATATGTGCCTGAATAGTACCTAAAAGCTTCAGGCTCATTTAGTATGCTTTTTTTTTCCCCTCTCCAGTGAAGTCTTAAAGGTGTTTACAGGACTTTAAGAATCTCAGTAGATTAATCATTCAAAAAAAGTTTGCTGATTCTACCAAAGGATTAGTGATTGCTTACTGAAGTTAAGGAAATAATTTCCATTTAGCATTTCTTTCTGATTTGTAAAAATGACCATTTTCTCCTGAAAGCTTGATTAGATAGAGAGCTACTTTTAATTAAGCAGATAGTTTAGAAGGCAGGTAAATAGGGAAATCTAGCAAAAAAGAGAATGTCTTCTACTTACAATGCATATTAGAAGATTGTGTCCTGGCACTAATGGATTATGGTCTGGTTTAATTATTTTTGACAGATAGTAAAGTTTGTTGGGGAATCAGGTTATTACAAGTCAGAATCCTTTGTGGCAAGTAAAATTTTGAGTCTGAGTCAGAGCATTTTCTCTTGTCCATAACATATTCTGGAGCACAGCAAGTAAGTTCTGATCCATCTATAACCTGTTCTTAATAACAAATATTACCAGCTGCTCATTTTGACATATGGGAAATATGAAGAAGTTCAAAACCAGTCAGAAATGGAAGAAAAGTATATGCCTTTCTATTTTTCTCTCTCTTTTCTCCTGAATTTCATTTTTAAACTTTTTTATAGCAGCTTTGTTTGCTTTAAAATATAGAGAATGAGCTATGGAGGAAGTACTCTTGAAATGTCATCCATGTTTTGAAAAGGGGAAACTTTGCATTTTCATTTTCAAAATCTCAGCTTTAAAAGGAACATAGTCTGCTGGGTAAGGTAGAAAATGTTAAAAGCAGACAAAAGAAATAACCTTAAACATTACCTAGTTCCAGTTTGTATTTGAACCTGTGCCTTGGGCTTTCATTTTATATTTAATACAGTTTCCTGGGTCTAATTGTTCCAAAGGAGTGATGAAAGCTAAAGAAAGAGACTTTGTAACGGTAAAAAAAATATATACTTGTGGTTGTATCTATTGGTTAAATAAATCCCACTCTGTGAAGTTCATTTTTTGTGAACTCCTGAAGAAATGAGATGTTTCACATCCAGAATGTTTTTAGAGATTACCGCTGGGTACCATCAGTGGGAGTTTACTGCTCCTGAGTTACTTGTCCTTCAGGCTTCTTACATTTTCTCTCCAGCTCTCCATACACTTGCACAAAGTGATCTCAGGAGATTGGAGCAAGTGGCACAAAGTGAATGTTATGGCTCCTTTAACAGGTTTCTACCCCGTCTCTGAAGGCAAAAAAATCAGGTGTGGTCACTGAAGAGGTTCTTCTTCTGTGACTTAAAGCATGTTTTAAGTGTGACTTAAAACACATTTTAATCCCCAAAGTGTTGAGGACATCTATGGTTTCACATAGTGTATTTGGGGCAATGAACTCTTGCGACTTCACGTTAAAGCAGACATCCTGATTTATATTACTCATCGTGCAGCTACTTTATCACTTTTGAACAAGTTCTGACTTTTCTTATCTCTCCATAAAAAGGATTATGACAGGAAGTTCTTGTCATCAAGACACTTTATATGGCTAATTAACTTATATTTGCAATGTCTTTTTTATGGCACTTGTATGAAAAGCCTTACATTGCTGTTGTAATGAGTTTGCTCTCTTCCTATCAGCTGCAAATGAAGCAGTGGCTGTTTAATACTGAAGCATATTTCTACTCTTAATTATGGGCTAGATTATTATCACTTTCAGCCCAGCTTGAAGGTACACTCTTCTTTGCAATATCCATTTCTCAGGTTTGTGCTGTTAGGTTCAGCTAATTTATTTTTGTAATTGGAAAGGAAGTGAGTTTGAGGAGGCATCACTGTGCTTCATCTTGCCCATCAGGGCTGAATAGCTTGTGGTCATTTGAATGTGTTAAGTATCCCGGAGTGCAGTCAGGAAAAGCACTGTAAAATGTAAATTGCATTGCCCTGAAAATGTAGCAGCTGTTAGGAAGAATGAAGAACAGGACTGAAAGGAAGGTGAGCCTCAGCTCAAAGGCTGTGCTCAGTGCCACAGGCCTCTCAAACCGGGCACGAATCCATTTCTGACTCCTAGTTTTTGCAACATCCTATTTCTTTCATATTATTTGGAAGTTAATTACAGGGCCCATCAGCTTTTTTGGCTCAATAATATTTCAGTGAAAAGTATTCAGGCATTATGTGACTGGTTGCAAGGGAGATTATCAAGAAGTCAGAGAAGTGTAATAATCAAGGGATTTCTTTGTTAATAAAGAACTTGATGAAAAACAAATTAGTTAACAGTACACTGAGTTGAAATCTCGCTGATGGCAAATTTTGAACTTAATTAAAGAAAAACAAACTCGAAGACATTTTAAAGTTTATCGTAACACCAAAATGATGCAGAAAATTTGTAAAAATGTAGGTCTCCAACTCAACTTTTTAGGTGTGCAGATGAACCTCATTGGCATATAACGTCTGAATGCTTCTGTCACGCTACTTTAGAAATCTGAAACCAGAAACCATTTTGTTTGAAACGAAAAACTCGATGAATTCATTACATTGAAATCCACATCTATCCATAGTTGCACTACATCTTACCGTGACAGTTTAGGAATGATGTTAAGGAGAAGCCACAGCCTGGGCTTTGTTTAGAGAGAGAATGTGGCTGCCCGTGCTGCTGGTGTGCCCTGACAGAGGCTGCTGTGCAGGTTCTGCAAGGCGCTCCATGTGTGGCACCGAGGCAAGGCAGGCACAGCTGGGCTGGGGTTGCCAGGATCACCCTACAGCACCCAATTTCCCAGCGGGAACTGAAATCTAAATCCTGCCAGAGCCCTTCACAAAGGAGTAGCTGGGAATCCGTGCATCATCCTGCACCTTGCAGGCTGTAATTCATGGCTCAGGGGTACAGGCTTTCCCTCCAAATGCACAAGGAGCTTGTTTCCACACTGATTTTCTCCAGAATCAAGGTTGTTTTTTTTTTCCTCTTGCCAAGTAATGTATATTTCAGCCGACATGGTGCTTGTGGGCAGAACAGAGAAAAGCTCGTTTTGCATTCATGTTTGCATTCCCAAATGGAACATTCACACGATAATGTTAATGCAGCATAGGAAAATTGTTTTGCATTTGCTTTCCTTCACGAGCTATGTTCATGGATTGTGTGAAGGTTTCCATCGTATACATTCAGCACGAAGTCATGCATCAGTGCCACAGCATTTCCTTGATTTTGCCTACTACATTTTTCAAATGAATAATATAAAGCACATATATTTTGCCTCAGGAAAACAAATGCATCCTCACAAACGCCATCAAGGAAGGGAGGGGTATTTTCATCTTGATGATTCCAACCAAAAGTGCTAAAACATCATGGGTTGTGTCCCCAAAAATCACAAGCATGTCTTAGAGATCATGAGAATAGGAAAATTTATAACTTGATTTTTTCCCTATTTTTTCTTTTTTTAATTTGAATATTAAGACATACTTGGGATATATTTCCATTATTTTTTTTTTCACCCATGATATCTAGAAACTTGTTTTTTGGGAGAAAAACTTTCCAATATTTCTGCACATATTTCAGTCAAAAAGTCAGATTTGAATAAATACATTGTTATTTATTTTGACCTTCATAATAAGATCATGAAGGCAAGGGGTTTGTCATATTTTTGCAGGCAAAGAAATATGGCACATAATAAGCAAATCAGGGTTTTGTAATGAAAACTCTTTTCAGCAAGACATGTAATTCCCTTACAGTCTCCTGAAAATGCCAAGTAGAGGTGAGTTCATTTCACCTAATCCAAGTTTGTTGTTTGGGATCTGTAATTGAAGAGATTCATATCACCTAATTCTATATGTCTTGTAGGTGTCTAGCCTAAATAATCTGTTAAGGCTCCTCTTACGGGCAGTGGAGAGTGACAAGAACCTCCAGACTGCAATTCATGCCACCTGCCACAGCCGCCTGTCCTGGGAAAGTGCGAGTTTCCACAGCATCCTCTGATTTTAGGAAACTTGGGACAAATCATCCCTACCAGTATTTTTCAGACAGATGAGGTCAGTTGTGAGGGATCTCTCTACAAATCCCTTTCCAAGCACCACTGCCCCCATGTGTGAGCTGCATTCCCAGCCAGAATCTGAACTAAATCCTGAGGCCCACGTACCAACCTGCTACTTCGTAGTTAAAACTGATGTAAACTTTTGTGCTTCTGTGCATTTGACAGCTTATGAAACAATTTAGTTTGTAATACATTTGCTTAAATGAAAACCTGATTAATTCCACTGTACTGACTTATTAGAACTAATAGGTTTTGTTACATGTGTTGCAATTTAAGCATTGTTAATTATTCAGAGCTGAATATCACAAAACATTTGTCATGAATATTTGCACACATTTTAAACAAAATTGTCCTTGGCAGTGTTTGCAACAGTTAAATATTTGATTTTCATGTATATTTGGGTGAGACAATTTTCTTTTCACGAATATCAGCAGAAAGTGAATCTCACATGAAAATCCACACAAATATTTATTTAACAAAATAGTTGTACCTGCAATATACTTGCCAGCATCTTTGAGAATCACGGAGGCAAATGGTCATGCAACCAGCAAAGCCATTTGAAGTTTATTAACAACTTCTGTAGATGTCAGCAGGCAGAAGATGGGAATGGCAGTCATTGGGTGCCGCCATGTTCCGTTGAAAAATTTGCAGAGTGCAGAGCACATACCATTATCCTTCTGATACTAAAACACCATTCCCTGTGACCCAGCCATGGTGTCATTTTGGTCATTTTGAATTAGGACAAAATCACAAAGGTAATCATGGTGTTCTAGGGCCAAGGGGTCAAATGTGTCAAAGCAGATTTTTTGTGCTAAAGTGGGCAGCCCTGAGCAGTTTGGACATGATACACCCTGGCACCAAAGCACAATGCTCTTCAAGATTCATGAATAGGGCTATTACTCCCCATTTTCCATAAAGGGATTGTAGGCACCTGCATCATTAATAGCTAAGGATGGGTGAGATAATTCCCTATTGCCTTGGATGACATATCTGTTTTTACCTCTTCAGGAGAGGAAAAACCATTAGGAAGAAGATCAGGCCAGTGGGATGAACCAGCAGCTGTTGAGTGAGGAATGCACTGGCAGTTTCTCAGGACTAAAGAGAGCTGGTGCGTGAATCCAATGCCTGCTGCTCTTTGAGCTACTGCCTGGACCAATAAACCTCCTGTTAAAATGAGCCTGCTGTGACTGTTTTGTTGGTATTTTTAATTTAAACAATAGCTAATTAAATATGAAAGCAATTAGTATTTCTGTTCAAACAGCTGTCATGAAATGTCTGGTGCTGCAGTTATGATTCCTTAGCAGCACTGCAAATGGTTTAGAAGCAAAGACTATTGGGGAGTGGAAGGGGAAATAGAGAAATATTTACTATGGGCATTGAAAACCACTAGCAGGTGCACTCAACCTTGCTGCACTGATTTACAAGCATGCAGGATGCTTATAAACATAAATATACTTTGGATTATGGTGGAACTTTAAGTAACCTTAAAATATGCGTGAGGGAGAGAAATACAGTTGCTGATGTTGTCTTCCAGCTTTAACCATGAAAGATTTTCCTGTGCAGGGTCTCAAAATGTCAGTGGAGAATGAAAGTATCATGGTTTTATTCCACCCTTCATGTTCTTCATACAGACCAGTTTGATGACAGCAAAGAAAAAGGACAGTAAGGAACTAGGGAGGTGTGAAATCAGCTGGAATTCCTCTTCTCTTGGCAGCAGACTGTAGCTTACATAAGGCAAAGCTAAAGCACTCTTAGCTTTCCTACACTTCTTATCCAACCCTGTGAGGCGGTGAAGCATCAGGGCTCTCCAGGGATGTGGTTTTACTGTGGTTTTACCCGGCAGTGGCAGGATCAGCAGCAGCCTGGGAGCGGGCAGTGAACAAGCTCCTCGTTTGCACCCTGGCAATGTGCAGCTCCTCTTTCACTCCTCACAGCCCTGCGTGCCCCTGCAGCCCTGGGGCTGTGGTGCAGCTGCAGGCAGGTGTGTCTAACAGCTGTCTGTGGGATCCACACACCTTCTCTCTGCTGTCCTTGTCCAATGTTCCTTCATTGGAGGGTGCCCTTGTAGCTTTTAAAGTCTAAAGTTGTGTAACTGCTACGTTTGCTATAAGGGTCTGTATCTTGGCCCACTGGAACTACACACTTGCCACTCATTTTACCTGTAGTTCAACCTGTATTTTCAACTGTTAAGTGTACCTGCTCAGAAATTTTTATTTTTTTTTAAACTAATAGCAAGTGTTCCAAAATATTTTAGGTTCCTATTGCTCTTATCATGACTTTCTGTGTTGAAGCATGTACTAACTTAGTGATACTGTTGAATAGAGCTGTCATGATTACAAATTCCATTCTTGTTTAAGCATATGAGGAAAAAAGTATTCTTAAAGCAGTCCACTAGCTGGTCTAAATCAGCACAGTTTTCTACAAATTAAAAGCTCAGTTTTGTTTACTGTGACTGAGAACCAAGCTTACTTCTGCTTTGGCTGGCAAGCATACAAAAGAACCTCATTACTTCCAAGTTTTTATTGTGAATAAATAATTGGCATTGATCTATGTTCAGTCACCTTCTATACATTATTAAACACTTGTTTACTAAACAACCTTTACAGTTTAAAAACAAGAAAAAACTTTACTGAAAAATGAATCAAATCTCTGTATAAAATCAACCTAAGGAGTTTAGAGGTAAGGTGAGTGAAGTTCATTTAATTAAAAGATTGCTTGAGGGGAGACATTGGCAGATCAATTTTTTAAGTTTGTGGAATTATGCACTGATATGCAAGTTTAAAGCTGCTGCCTCTGATTGCAGAATATAGCAAATGGGAAACATTATATATTTATGAACCATTCAATATCTTCCCCCCTTTTTTCAACTGGTTTATTGGAAAAGAAAAAAATATCCATTCCAAGTTGTGACAGCCCGAGTTAAACAGACATTACCAAAATATATATAAGAAGGTGTTAATGTACTTTTCAACATGAAATTCTAATTGAAACTTCCACACAGTGGGAAGCCAGGGAGTAAGTTTATGGCCTAGGGACATGCAGAAGCTGCTTTATAAGAAATTGCCTTTTTGATAGTGAATATTAACTGATTATTTTTTAGGTTCATAATTTATTGAATAGGCTTCCTCCATTTATTTGTACTTGGGGAATTTTCAGAACTTCCTGAAACGGTGAACCTTTTAGTTTCTTATTAAGGGATATGTGTAAAAAAATTTGCATAGTGGAAATGTCAAAAAAGTTTTAGTAAAAAGAATCCTTTTAACTAATCAGTAGTCTGAGGACCAGAGGTCTGCCAATGCATATCCTTTAGCCACAACACATTGAGATACAAAGCCTTTGGATAGGCTCCATAGAGCCTATAACAATAATAATTGTAAAAAATGCAGTACCTTGGAATTTTAAATATTTGTACAGTGATCATATAAATGGCCTTTTATGGGTACACATAAAACTGTATTATTTTTATTAATATTACTATTATTGTTTATTATTATTGCAGCATAACACAGCACGTGCTCTAGTTAAAAGTCCCTTTGCATTTCCATTACATATCCCATTTTTAGTGGGGTTTATGACTCAGTCATTAAAATTCTCCACAGGCTAGAAATTGGCAAAGGAACTCACATTCTAAAGTAATCTGTTTAATGAAAAAAACGGAACAAAATTAATCTGGTTGGTTAGAAAAATGGTTGGGGAAACTCACTACTCCATTAAGTAGTACCTGAAGTTTGTTTATTACAATTTTATTTTTAAATATCTCTTGTTGCTTGGGAGCAAAGCCATGAGCCTATTCTTTGGTCCTGTTTCAGTTTTTGCCTGAGGACTAGGAAGTGATTTAGATCCATTCAGACTTGTGCAAAACACTTGTTTTAAATTTATGGTATTTTTCATGAGGTTCACACATCTGAATTTTGAACATGCAGGACAACAAGAAATGGGGCTTCTTGAGTTATGGTGCTAAAGCTCTTCTTGTCAAGTTTGTCTGTCATACCATGTGGGAACACAGGGCACAAATACCAAAGGCAGCACTGCTGCAAATCAGTATGGACAAACACAGAGTTTCTTTTCTTTCTCATTCTCTATTGCAACTCTCCCTCATCTTTGGCCTGACTCCTAGTAACATGCATTTCTTTTTATATAATTACCTCAGTGTGGATGTACGAAACATTTCATTGTTGCAGTGTTCAGTTATAGAGTCACAGGATCTTTTACATTGGACTTCAGAGTGTCTGTAGTCCAACCTTTTGCTGAAAGCAGTTTGGTTAACTGCCCAGAGTTAACCAAAATAACTTCCCCTAAACCCAGCAAGTGGACTACAACTACATATATTTCAAAGTCTGGCCATAAATCTGGTGAAATATTTTTATGCTTTTATATTGTTATATTTCTATAGATAATAATCAAAATTACTACATACCTCCTTTCCCTCACAATCAAATTCTTTTACACACTGACACACATATATATTTACAAAAATTGATAATTCTGTGCTGTTTCATCTAATCTACCCCAAGAGACGTATTGACAAGAATCTGAGTTACATTCATCTTCAGGGGCAAGTTGTCACCACCAGGTCATTGAAAAAACTTGCTCAAGTCAAGACAAATAATACTTTTCTCATTTTATCCACATATCCAGTAATTTACTTTATCATAAAAGGCACTCAGGTTGTTCAAGCATTTTTAACCCTTGAGAAATCCATTCTAACTGTTTCCAGTAATCTTCTTCTCCTCCATCTGTCCATAAATGTGTTAAAAAAGCATTTGCTTAATGATTTTTTAGGGTCAAAAGTGATGACTGATTGTTTCAATTGCCCCTTTGGCTTTTCCTAAAGATGTCAACACACAAGTTTTCTTATTTATAAAAATGATTGCATAACAACTATTGTACCAGACTACATCTGCAACACACTGACTTAACTAATTTGAAATGGAATATGTATTTCTTTTTATGTAAGTGATTATAAAGAAACAAACTTTCTTTTGCTCTATTGTGCAGGGCAAAACAAGACCATATTATGTGACTAGGAGCCCTCAGTTTATCAGAATATATATTACAAGCACTGAGTGAGTATTACTGATGGCAATGAGATTAATGTTCCTGGACCCAAAGTACCTTTGTAAATCAGAAATAAATTTATGTTTGTGTATCAGAAAATCTGTTTGCGTATGTGTGTGCATGCTTGAAATATTTTGCTTTCTGTCATTTAAAGACATTATTACACCAGTAGAAGGAGAAGCCATTTATTTTAGTTTTGGATCTAAGAATATTGGAATGAGGGAGGTTTTTGGCTCAAGGGGTACAGTCCTTGGTGTCACATCATATCATCCATTTCATAATGCAGTGAAACTCTTACATTATTTTATACATACCCTGTGGATGTGATTTATTTTCCTTTATTTTCACAATCTTACTTGTGTCTAAAGTCTGTTATATCACCTGCAGTTTGAATATCTTTGGTTTAGACAGTAACACTTCTGTTCCAGTGTCACCATCTCTTTCTTCAAGGCAAGCATCTGAGCAATGTTCTAGATGAACACTCACTAATGCCTCAAACACTGATGTCAATTTTTTCTTTTCTTTCATAGAAAAACTTGCTCTGTTATATGGCATTATCGCATTTTCACATAATTTTCCTGTGATTGATCAGAATTCCAAGGTGTTTTACTTCCTCTGTGTTTTCTAGTTGATGGTTCTCCACCTTACAGAATAAATTCTTCCTGTTAAACTAAGTGCACTCTCTGGCACTTTGTACAAATTTACAATAAATATTTCTCATATCTTTTAGTACAGTCTTCAAGCTCCTTTTACCAACAATGGCTTCTAACATTGTGCATTAGCAGCAGACTTGTGCCAAGATCAGTAATAAAGATATTATGATCAATTTCTTGAGCATTAGTTCTGGGAAAACCTCAAGAACAACACTTGACTCAACTTTAAAGTTATTTCTAACCTGTAAAAGTCAATGATACTTTTTCACTACCCTCTTATATTGTTCCATTTGTTTGCATCTAAATCTTATACTAATCTGTGTCTTCTGCATTTTAACCAATGATTTCCCATATGGCAACGTGTCAAATGATTTACTGAAGTCCAGTTAGATTAAACCTATTGCCTTTCCTTTATCTAGAAAATCAATTAACTCATCAAAAAGAAATATCTGCTGAGGCTAATGTGATCTATCTTTGGTGAATCCATGTGACATTTTACCCTATTTCCCATTTACTTCCATATATTTAATTATTCTTCCTCTTAAAATATCTTCTTACTCCTGGATAATGTGGCAGTCAAATTAATGGGTGTAAAGTTGTCCAGATTACTTTCTTTCCTATTCTTAAGTCTAATAGTAGTAGAAATAGCAGCAGTTTTACTACTATTAGTAGTATTTTTCAACTTTATTTTTTCTTTATAATTATGGCATTATTTAGAGAAAAACAAATATAATAAAAATCTCTACCAGTGGTTTCTTGGGATGCCTGCTCATGAAGAGAAAGCATAGAATCGTAGAATATCCAAGTTTCAAGAGACCTATAACCTACCCAAAAATAAACCACATGACTAAAAGCACTGTCTAGTTTCTCCTTGAGTTCTGACAGGTTTGGCGCTGAGACCACTTCCCTGGGGAGCCTGTTCTAGGCAATCTTGGAATAGTTTGACATGGAAGGGACCTTAATATCATCTAGTTCCAACCCTCCTGCCATGTGCAGGGACATTTTTCACTAGACCTCCTCCACATTGACCTCGAGCTTCCAGGGATGGGACATCCACAACTTCTTTGGGGAACCTGTTCCAGTGCCTCACCACCCCCATAGTAAAAATTTTTTTCCTAATATCTAATTTAAACCTACTCTCTGTCAGCTTGAGGTCATTTCCCCCTTGTCTTGTCATTCCATGCTCTCATAAAGAATCCCTCTCCATCTCTCTTATAGGACCTTTTCAGGTACTGGAGGGCCGATTTTTGGTCACCCAGAAGCCTTCTCTTCTCCAAGATGAACAAGCCCAATTCTCATCCTTTCCTCTTAGGAGAGGTGCTCCATCCATCTGATCATCTTGGTGACCCTCCTTTGGACTCAATCCAACAGGTCCATGTCATTTCTTTGCTGAGAACCCCCGGTCTGGATGCAGCACTGCAGGAGGGATCTCACCAGAACAGAGCAGAGGGGCAGAATCACCTCCCTCATATGCTCCTTCCAGTATCTCCTTAAGATGAATTGATGATACTAAGACATATTCCAAAGAGAAGAAAAATGATTATTATTATCCTTAATTAAACAAGCATAATACTGAGATATCACACCTTTGTGATCTCTAAATTTATTACTTTAATGGCATATAGATAATTACCTATATGCCATAAAACTGAGGATAAAAGATAAAATTTGATAACCCTTTTCTATCAAAATTTGTACTTAGATTTAGGTAAAAATCACTCTGCATAATATTTTCAAGGAATATTTAGTATATTACACGGTGTTGTTTCAGCAGCCTGTTCTACTCCTTGGAGTTACAGTGCAGCTCACCATCCAGTAAACTTTCATCTTCCTCATTAAATTGGTAAATACTCATAAGCCCTTTTTTATATGACTACATTATTGTAATGTTTAAATGAGTGGTAGACCAACATGATGGGAGGGGTGTTCTATGGCATTAAGCCTTGGCTGCATCCCACCTGTGTGCCCAGACAAAGTGTGAGTGTAAATTCTTCCTTTCTCCCGCATACTCTTGCTTTTGTGAAAAGAAAACCAGATGCATGGGTCAGAAAGAATATTTATAGAACAATCATGCATAAATGGCATTTTATGGGTCAGTGAGGAGGAAATGGAGGAAAATATATCCTAAATATTCCTGTCAGCTGCTCCAGACCAACTAGGAGAGTTGATCTAAGGTTCATTTGGTGTCAGGGTGATTTAGTGATAGGTAGGTAAGAGGATAACACCAGAGCAGGGATGCAGTGGGAGGAGCAACCTCCATATAAACATACCTTGCTGCAGAGCTGGCCTTAACAACCTATGCTACATTCCTGTACCTTCAATTCCAATATGTGGAAATGGCATAAAACTTTCTTATCCCAATGGGTGTTCCCAGGATAATTGCAGTGAAGCTTGAAAAGGCTCATATCCTACCACAGCATGGGCTGTACAAGCAGTTAAGACATTGGGAAAATTGCACAGTGTGATAAATATTGACCTTTTAAGTAGCATTAGCAGTACAATCATTCCAGTGTGTATCCAATATAATGTAAGTCAACACACTGGAAGGTGTTTTTCTGAATACCAGTGGGCACATTTCACCATTGCTGTGTTTTGCACAGTGGCAAATTTCTTTTACCACAAGTGTGTAAATAATTTCTCTCCATAAAAATGACTTGTCCTCAATGTATACAGAAAATTATGTGCTAATTTTGGCAAAGGGAAGTATTTTACACCTACTTTCATAAGGAATTCAATTTTAAAATTATAAATGTTCTTTATGAATGTAGGCCTGATGAGTCAGTTTAAGGGTAGGATAGGGAACTGAGGTTACAGTCATTTTGGACAGAAAAAACAGGCACAGTAGATGTACCTGCATATGAGGGATAAAAGACAAGGATGAAGTCATAAGCAATGTTTGTTAATCACTGACAGGAAACATCCAGCAGCACTCTTATAGCACACACAGTCAGCAGGGTTTCCTTCCCAACCACAGCTGAAGGCTGTGGTCCAATCTCCTGACCCACTGCACATATTTTCAGCTTTATTTAAGGAATAAAACAAAGTATTTAAAACCCATTTTTAATTTCTTCTTGTATTTAGTGTGAAGTTAAACATAATTCCAGATCTGAGCATTTTGCAATTGATAATAAATACAATTACAAGCAAAAATAATGTTTTCCCTTGTACAACTATAGCAATATTTTAGGATACTTCACAGTGCTTTTCATTCAATCACGATTCCTGAATTACACAGAACAGTGAGTGTGCCCTTTCCTTCCATTCCTTCCATTACAGCATCCCCCAAAAAGACTAACCCATAGGAAATAAAAGTATTGTCAAAAAGCAGATAGTAAGGAGATGCAGTCAGACTCTAAAGATGACAAGAGATGACTCATTCTGATCTACTTTGGTAAAGCATTGCAATAGAATTTGCCAACAATATTTGCCATGTACAGTGGATATTATTGGGGTTTTTTTCCTCAAGGGAGATTCATAGGGATTCTTCATATTCTGGCTGTCAGAACTGTGATGTTTAATTTAATCTAAAACCAGATATATAGCTAGCTAACAAAACTCACAATGATTTAATACATTCAGTGCATCCTTTAAAGGCATTCTGCTATGTACACTTTCATTCAGCTGAAGGAACTGTGAGGAGTGTAGCAAGAGGAAGAAGTAGAAGGAGGCATTTTTTTTAATCTCACCTGAAGAAATATCTCAGACACATTTGTGAGGCTGGATTGCCTATGTCTACCTCTACACTAATAAATTAAAATGCCCTTGGGAACACTCCTGGCCAATGGGGAGGGAGGAGATAACATCTACCTCAGACTTTGAAAACAGAGTGGCTACATGCAAACTGCCTGCTGGAAATGGTTCTCAGAAATCTACTGTTTCCAAGGTCTATTTAGGAAATTTCAAACTGGGACAAACTCAAAGCAAGTCAGACGCTGTTCTAAGTATGTAACAGTGGGAGGTGTAGAGAATATAGATGCTTGTGTTGGAACGTCCAGAAATGTACTGGGTAGTATTTAGTTTGATGGTATAGGTATAGTCCCAAAGTGCGTGTAACAAACTGTCACAATTTAATTCCTGCTCTATCTTCACTGAAAGAACTGCGTTGTTTGTAAATCCAGAATGCATCCAACAGTAGGGTGATTATCTGAACTAAGGAACTGCTGGCTCATAGAACTAACTGCCTTTTGTTTTCACTGTTGGCTGCCTTGACATACAGGCAGCAGTCAGGCTTTATCAGAAGCTGAAAGGATCCTACTCTAGTTTTCAAAACAGTAATAATATAGCAAACTTCCTAACTATAGCATCCACTAGAACAGAAAGATTTAAAATCTGGCTAAAAGGAAAAGAACTTTTTATTATACCTTTGCAAATTGCTCCTAAAAACATAGCAAAAATCACAAAAACAAACAAAGAAAAAAATTCAACCAAGCGACTGACTAACTGACCAACCAAAAACTCCAAAACCCCACCAAAATTAAATATCTGTGTTTGGCTGCAAGCAGAGGTCTGAGCAGGGTGGGGGAATTTTTGTCTTTCATTTATTGCAACAATGAGCAGATAAATTATAGTACTCCTTGGAAATCACAGGTTTGGAAGAGAAAGTCTGCATGTAACAAGCACAAAAAAAAAAAAAAGAAAAAGGTAAAAAGAGAAAAAAACAAACCTAAACCTCAGGCAAAGACAGGGTGTATCACAATGCCAGTGTTCGTGGAGGTCAGCACACTTCAGAAGTGACTGAAGAGTATGTACCCAGACTTAAACAAAACAGTCATCACCACAGAGACAAAATGCAGCTGATAATACCACATGAAAGAGTAAACTTGATGCACTGATAACCTTTGCTAGCCAAAAGAACTAAACAAAGATCTTTTGTGAATCTCATTTCTAGTGAGTGTCACAGTTGTGCTGAAGAACCTCCACCTGACAGTTGTGTGAGGACCACAGCAGTCACTGCCTGGTTCTGTTAATAATTCATGACCAAATACCTACAGTGCCACCCACAGGCACTTGAGATTTATCCTGGTTACTAAACAGGTTCCCCACCTTGCACTTCTAATCAAAATGCAATTGCTAAACAGTTGTGGTTTCTTCTTCCACTGAACTAAATCAGCCTATGACAAACTTGAAACTTTGTCCAACCATTAAAAGATAAAACAGAAAAAAAAAAAAAAAGGAAATAAAAGGAGGAAATAAAAGAAAACTGTTTTTAAGGTCTATCACTGTTGTCAAGTTTAGTGCTGACATGCCTGCCTAAAGCTGTCTGCTAAACTGGGATGAGTAGTCAACATCTGTTCTGAATTATTTATTTATTTTCGATTGCAGAAAATTGGCAGCTCCAATGTCCCTAAGAGAAGGATAATTGTAATTATCTATGATGTTGTGAAAACTGTTTCAATGGCTCAGCAGTTACTGAGGGCCTGGGGTTTTTTCCTCTCCTTCCAGCATCTATATTCATGTGTATGTATGGATGTGAAAAAAAAAGCAACAACTTTCAGTTTCTTTCTGTAAATTTTATGTGATTCCCCCCCCCC
>VZTX01025042.1:395854-442841 GCA_013400915.1 Pardalotus punctatus
CCCCCCCCACTATACCACTTTGAAAGCACTACATTGTTTTGCTAATTAGGGGGTCCAGAACATGCATTTTAAATACACTACTTGTTGTTAAAGCTGATGACATGGTTACTTGTACAAGGTCTCCATCTTTCAATACATTGTGCTTGAAAGGGCTGTTGTACCTTTGAATACCAAGAATGACTAATATAAAGTATCTGAAAAAATATGCAGAGCTAAATATTGTATTAAATTCTAATAATCAGTTACATATATTTACTAAATGTGTAAAAATGCTGATCTCTAATTTCTGTAATTTTGCAGGAAGAAGTATCAAATATCCAATCCAAGAAGTGAGTAATTTTCTCAGAAACCCACTTTTATTACTATTTGAAATAAAATAAAATAAAATATAATTTATAGTGAATCTTTCACTGAAGCTTGTGTCTCCAGCTTATCATCCAGACTACTGGAATTCTTATTGCCTGGCTTTATGTAAAAAGTAGAAATATAGAGAAAAGAAATGCTTGCCCTGGAACTAAAGGAAAGAAAAATGGGGAGGGTATTTCCTCATATATATCTAAGAAAAAATACATCAAATATAAACACAGAGAAAAGTGAAATATGGAATTATCCAATATCCATGGATTGAGATAAAAGGCATACCTGACTCTTAGAGACTACCAAGTCTGGATAATGTGTTGACGAGGAATTATTAACCACATAATGGTGACATATAAATGTAAAGACTGGTGGGACTGAGGGATTTGAACTAACTTAACATCTGAAGGATAAGGAAAATATCAGGAGAAAAACGATAGGTCTGTACTAATAAACCAAACAGTGCCAGGGATCATTCTGTGACATTGAGGCCAATTGGCACAGTCTGTCACATCCACACTGCTAAACTCTCTTAGCCTCCAGCACAACATGGTCAGATCTGTGCTGCCTTTTGGGAATGGTCCCCAAGCTGTTCTAACTCTTGAACTACTTCCAGAAATCTCCTGGCTAGTTGGCTGTGGACACAAGCATAGGCATTATAACAATTCACCAGCAGACATGACTGAATCCCAGTGCTGGTTCTAGCTCCAGTTCATCATCTTATTATCTGTGCACAGCTATGTTTTCTAAAAATCCTTAAATTTTACCAGGGAAAAATGTGCAGAAAGTACTTAGTGGTACATGATACTAGAAGCAATCAAATTTAAAAAACCTTTCTTTCAAGTAAGTTTGTTATGAAAACAAATTCATCATGATCATGTTGACAACAAAATAGGAACATAGGTCAAACTAAGGAAAGAAGAAATAGAGTTAATTGGATATATAATTTTTCTATAGCTGAAAGACACCCAGAAGTAGCTCAAAATGTTAGCCAAGGCACAAACAAATTATTTCCACAAAGGTATGAAGAAGACATGATTCAGACAATAAAAGAAAAAACAGTGGCAAAATACTGATATTTAGAATGGCAGAAAGGAGATCCCAAGGACTTTAAAAGCATTTGACCTCATTTTGATACCCCAAAAGAGATAGAAACAAAATCATTAATCTGGTTTTGTGCAGCTGGTAGATAATAAGGTGCTAAGGAAAGAGCAATATGGATTTGTAAGGATTTGACAAAACATGCCAAGCCATTCGAATTTCCTTCTTGACACATTAACTGGCCAAGTGGATAGGAGGGAAGCACTAGATATATTTGATAGTCTGACTTATGTAAGACTTTTGATGTGGATGGCATTTTTACAAATAAATTCTGGTAATGCAGTCTTGATCAAATGCAGCTGATGCAGAGGAAGAACTGATTGGGAAAAACCCCCCTTCATACTCAGAGCAGTGTTCTCACTAGTTTTCTGCCAGACTAGAAGGCTCTTTCAAATTGGCCCCACATACAGCAGTTCCGGGATGTGTATTATTTAATATTTTCATTAAAGACATGAATGACAGAATAGTGAATATCCTTACAAGAAGTGGAAGGACTTCAGGCTGGGAGTGGTTGTATCAATTTAGAGGACAGAAGAGTGACTCAGAGACATTCTGGTATATTAGAAAATTACACTGAAATCAATAAGAAGAAATTTCTAAAAAGCAACTACAAAGTATACTCAGGAAGGAAAAAGAAAAAGGTACTTTAAACATGGGAAACAAAAGGAGAGAAATATAAAAAATGGGACTTAATTGTAAACTATATATGCTTTAAATTATATAATCTTATAAGAAACACAATATCATTCTAAAGTGTATTTATTTCATAGTTGTGTGCAAGACTTACAAATGTAATTATTTAATTCTGTTCAAACTACTGAGGTCTTTGGTCTAGTTAGTGCGTAGAATTTGCAGTACACACTAATAAGCAGGCTGGCAAACACTGTAGAGACTAAAAGAGACCAACAAAGACAACAAAAGGTCACAAAAAGATAAACTGTCCGGAAAGTATGAAAAAAAAAAAATGTTTAGTCCAGAAAACAGAAAATCAGGAGATGTAAACTGTATTCAAATCTGTGAAACAGATACAGGCTCACATAGGCATAAAAAGGGTTTCTGAGTCTGAAACAAAAATGTAATTTCATCCATTTAATTTTTTTTAATATGTATGTAAATCCAAGTTTTTTTTGCAAGTTTGTGATGAATAAAAAGTTTTCCAGACTGTGAATTTGATTATGTTTGTGAGCTTTGCTCATAGTATCATCTTTCAGGGTCTTTGGCTTCAGGGCACTGTTGCCAATATTGTTGGTTCCAGGGCTGGGGATCCATGACTTTGAACATCCCCAGGACAGCCCCATCACTCCTGCATTCCCCAGGGCTAGAGCTGCCTTGGATCCTATCATCCAAATCTGTCTCAGCAGTGTGAAGCCTTGATAACAGGGAAATTAATATAAAAACTGTTATTATGTTTTTCAATGCTGAAATTAGGTTTATGTAACAGTTAATTACTACTTCTTGTATTCATTTACAAATAACATTTCCCCCTCCTGCAGGAAGAACAGGAAAAGGAACAATCCCAAATGTTATAATCAGCATCTCTCACTACCTGCTGGATAGAATACAACAATGGTGTTATGCTGCCAAAGCAAACCCAGGTGCAGATTTTATAACGGGGATGTCGGGAGGGGAAGGAGGGGACCGAAAATCTCATTTTCTCCATGAGTCCTCGTTGAGTGCAGTGTGGGTGTATGGGGTGCAGAACAGTCATTGCTGTGTAACTTCACTGTCCATTATGCACTGCCCCTTCTCACACACAGGTAAAATTGAATCTGTCGTGAAAAAGGCATGGAAAGACATGAGGAAAACAAAGATGTTATATCCTACTGCTGCAGGAAATATATTCTTGAGGGATATAATTCCCCAGTTTCAAGAATTTGGAAGCAAGCCCTGTGTATCAGCAACATGTGGCTTAAATGGAGCCCTGTTCATTTAATAACATTTTCCTAGCCCTGAGGGAAAGTGTTTAGAAATCTTTGAGTATATGGGTGTTTGCAAAGAGGAAGGATCCATGGACAAGGCATAGTTTAAATAGAGCTGGGGGCTGTACTCCTCTGGCCTGTGACTGTTTCTGCTGCTGTGGTCCATCCCTCCGTGCCCCACTGGGGAGGGGAGAGTTCAGGCCATGCCGGAAAAATTCTTGTAGCCTCAGACCCCTCATCCTCTGTTACACTGGTGGAATTTATGGCTGAATCAAACCTCTACAGTGTGAAATGCTAATGTAACCCAAATACATGAGCTATAATCCATAGCCTGGAGGAAGGTCTCTTATCCTTACGTCTGGGAATGTGCTACTTTTGTGGTGCTGAGTTGATTTTGCTAGTAAAATAAGGGAGCTCTTGCCTCCAATCATAGGTGTATATTGTATGCATGCTATTCTGCTGAATTTTATAAACCCTAGGGTTTCTCTGGCTTTAAAAAAAATAAGGGGATGAGGAAAATGCTACAAGGTGATACTTGATATGATGAAAATCTAGCAGACTCTGGTGATGTTAAAAGCAACTGAATGAAAAATTGTTTTGACTGAAATAGACATTAACAGCCTTATAAGTCTAAAAGATTAGAGGATTTATTAAAGTCTCAAGAAAATGATAGATGTGGCTTTTGTTCTGACCACCTGCTGTTTCCTTACTGAAGTGAGATCCAGTTTAGTCTTATTTCAAATTCATAATTATGGCAGAACTGGTTTAGCTTTTCAAAGTCCAAACTTTGAGAGTCACAGTGCTGAGATTCTCGTGTAAACACAGTCACAATTCTGCACAAAAGTGCAGATAAGCAAATACATATCAGACAACTGGCATGTTGCAAGATAATTATTAAGTCAGTTTCCTCCTATAATTTGTATTTATTGAGAAGCAGTGGTTAATCCCAGATAGTTTTTACCCTCTTAATAAGGTCAGGGGGAAGGCAGAGGCAAGAGGAATAAAGAAATATATCTATAGATAATTCCATGTTGAGCTGAGCTTGTTAAACCAGATACTCTGAAGCTAAAGAGTTTCACAGAAGAAAAGAGGAAAGAGCCTTTTCAACTTCCCCAGAGAAGGTAGCAATAAACTGGCTTGATGATCACTGTTGTTAAATTGAGCCCCTTGGGATGCCAGGTAATTTGCTGGTAACGTGAAAGACTTGGTCTTTAGCAAGGCTGTTTGAATGACTGTCTGGAGGTTCCATCTTTATAGTCCCAAATTCTCTAGCACCTTTCTTGCAGGGGGATCTATTATGCTGCAACAGTCAGTTGATGAACTGCAGAAAGTTAGAGAAGGCAAAAGGCCATTTTCACTGCGTGGGCTAGATTCAAAAGCACTAAGAGTAGCAGGCTGGAGGGAAAAGAGATGCTTTATTGTTCATCCCTAGAGTGACAGTGCAGTCACAAAAGGGATCTTCAGGGAGAGAACATGTCTTTAGACTATCGGGAAGTTTTTGGAGATATAATCTATTTTTAATAAAATTGCTGATTTATCAAAACTACAGAAAGTTTCTAGAATTTCTTCATATTCTGAGAAATAGCTCAACTAGTCTGTTAACTCTCCACCTAACAGTTAAAACTATTTGCTCCCCAAAAGCTTTACAGACTGACTTAGTTACAGAGTTCCTTGGTTTAAAAAGTTCATACAGAGTTTTTTTTATACTTTACTACTCTGGCCTTATATATTGCAAATGCTGAAACAACCCATGAATCTCACAGGGGTGTTGCTAGTTCTAGTGGACATCTTTCTCCAGAAGAGACAATTATGTTTTTCCAATAATATTAATTTCCTCTTTTTGAGGTCGCTTGCCTTTCTTCTCAGTAATTTGCAAATCTCAAGACTTGCCATACCCAAACCCTGTTTTTCAGACAGGAAAAGAGGGCACCTGTACTCTTTTCTAACCAAAACTATCATTTTTCATTCCAGCTCTCACAGAGTATTAGAGCGGCTTGGATTGGAAGAGCCCTTGATGACCATCTCATTCCAACCCCTCCTGCCCTAGGCAGGGACAATTTCAACTAGATCAGGTTGCTCCAAGCCCCATCCAACCTGGCCTGGGACAATTCCAGGGATGGGGAAAGAGCAGGACAGCTCTGTCTTACATGCCATGTTTTCCAGTCCCCATATTGAGAATATCTATTCAACAGTTTTACCTTTTCATTAAGAATGATGCAATAATGGAATTTTTTCCTCCAGATTGACAACTACGTACTGACCCAAGCTAGTGAAGAGAACTGTAATTATAATTTAACAAAGAAAAAGTGATATTTTAATGGTTCTTCTTAAAGAACATTTGATTTACTGTTATAGCAATGGGTGCCAATATTGAATGAACCCTTATGAAATATTTCTGTGAGTATGAACTCAAGTAAAATAATTGCATTCTCCATTATAGTTTTTTGCTTGCTTTGTGTTTGCTTTCTCTGAATATTCTATAAAGTGAATTTAATGGCAGAATGCATGTGATAATAGTCAGTTTTAAGCAAATATTGGATAATATTCTGATCCTATAAATACTGAAATTGGAAATGCAAATATTAGCATTGTATTCCAAATACTTTAAATTAATTTGGTGTTGATACTCATCCAAATATTTTTTTTCACCAAAACTTTATAATTTGTATTAAAATCTGGATGAGTAAAAGCTATTTCTCTCAGTCTTTGACAAGGTGGGAGTTGATGGTTGTGGAAGATAAAATAAATATTTCTTACAGAAACAGATGCCATTGTATCAAAATAACATCTAAATAGATACATGGTCTAGGAACTGTGACAGTTATTCCCTGCACTCTGCTGTGTGTCAGCATCTTGGGTAACTCCTCCTGCAGCCAGCTAACCCCACTCTGACCTGAAAAGTCACAAAAATCTACAGAATGATCAGACACTGTTGTACCATTCAGGTCTACTATTGAACCGCGGTGCTAGGCATTTTTAAGTCTGTTTTTGGTTTGTTTGGTTTTGTTTTTTTGTTTTTTTCACAGGAAATGCATTCCAGTATCTGAAAACTGTGAACTTTGAAGGATGATAGAAGGCCATGGGAATTATTATGCTATAGTAAATATTGTCCAGGCAGTCAGAAATTATCATTCTGACAGAAAACCAATATCAAACATTTCAGATAAATAGAATGAGAAATCTTCTTATGGACAATTATGTTATAACCTGACCAGTCTAAAACTCTTTCATTTACTGATTGTCTCATATTCTGAAATGCTTGCAATAATCAGAGGTGACCATTCCAAAATGCTCAGAGTTATAAAATCTTATTTTCTCTTCTTATAATCCAGACATTTACTAGTCTCAAGAAAGATTTATAGATTGAATTGAAGAGAAAATAAAACCAGAAAAAATTGTTTTGAAATTGCAAGTCCCTTTCTTAATTATTTTGCACTGGAGGGGGCAGGGATGGTGTGAGAAACAGGGGAGAAACCAAAATTTTCAGACAAGCAGATTTCATGATGTGAATATTTAAAAATTAGTTGAACTAGATAAAATTTATAATTAAACTAAAAATCTATTTCTTTAAAAGTTTTATACTTCAAGCTATTAAAAACCTGAAATCAATTACTATTTGCAGTTGATTTTTAATTGAATTTTCACTTTAAAAAATATTTTTCAGATTATAAGGTTTAATTTTTCTTTACCTTTCATCTCCTGTTTAGTTTAAAGGTTGATGCTTTCTTCAACCTTCACATAGAAATTTCTTGCTGCTTTTCTCATCAAATCATTCTCATGTCAGAATAATATTAGGAATTTTTTACACATCATGAAATAATCTAATGCACATGTGAATAAAGGCTCAATTTTTTACTTTTCCTGAATTTAGGTTAAAGGTTTCCACAGGGTGTGGAAGGCACATTTACAAAACACAGATTGTCTGTGGAGTGTCTAGAAATACTCAGTTTTCAGAAGCTGTTTGCAGCAACATTGCAAGAGAATAATGGGATGTGCGTTTGCAATGGAAAGCTTGAATCTGTTTGTGTCCTGTAATTCTCTTGTTTCTTGCCTGTAAGTTTTGTGGGGGTGGTTGGTACTTTGAAGGATCTCTTTTCTGGTCTTTAATACTGTGTTTGTTTTGTTTTGTTTTGTTTCAGGACCTGCTGCTCCATCATCTCTTTCTGTCTGGCATTTAAATATCCAATTGCCAATACATGTTTTTCAAGTGTCCTTTATAATGTGTAGCAGCAGCAAGTGCTGATCGTATCCCAAACAGTTTCCAAAATGCACAGATTATGGAGGGAAAAAAAGATAGAACATAAAGGCACTCACAATATTAGATTAATTACCAGGACAGCAAGAAGCCCATATGCTTTAAAATTTGTACATATGTTCCTTGGCTATTTGCTCTCCCCAGTGCAAGTTTTCTATTAAAGCTGAATTTGTCATTTTTTCAATTTGTTACTGACAGTTGGCAAGAGTTGTTCCTCCTGTTTGAAGACTGCCAATGTAGCTGCTCAGGGAGAAGTAAGGAACTCTCTCAGTGCTCTTGAAGAGATGGGGCTGAATATTCCTTACTTACCCCCATACTTAATATATTGAGAAATATATTATTCATCCCTGAAATTAATGAATTCCTTCCCTCTTTCTTCCTGGTATACTGTCTCTGTGCAGCAAAAAGCATTGAGATTTATTGAATAGCAACAACTTTGAAAGCTGTCTTTTCACTCTAAGTATACACTTCACAAAAAACCTCTCCACCACTTTCTCCTATATAAGCCTGGTTACAGGGACAAGTACTACACAAAACCCTGGAGAATGATCACCAAGCTCATTTCTGCATCTAATGATTTAAATATCCCTTCTCCCAATTAGGGTCATTTCTTGGAAGAGTTATTTAAGCATTTTTCATTAATTCTTCTTCTACAGAGACAAAAAAGAGAGTGGTGATCTGGCAGCCAGAGTCTGAGGCAAACAGGGAATGCCAATAAAAGAACCCTTTGAATGCACATGGGTGAAAACAGGAGAACAATAATATTTTCACCAGTGTTTCATCTAGCCAAGAATCTGCTTGCTCATGATGAGTACAGTGATCCTCAATTATAAAGGTCTATTAGGGATACACCTTTACTAAACTATTACTAAACTATTGCTTCATAATTATGGTTGGTAGTGACCATCCACTTGTCATTGATTACCCTATACCAACAAAAAAGCACTGGAATTTTTTTCAGCTACCTCTAGACAAATTGTCATATCCTAACTGTGTCCATTCTCTGCTAGCTTCAAAAACTAGGCATATGAGGGAACACATACAAGCACACTGCCTGTTTGCTGCAGTTTTTGAGCCATGTTAATTCCTGTACATAGCTGAGGAATTGCACCAGATCTTGGACCAAAGCTGTGCCAGGAGCCTTTCCAGTAATTTACTGGAATGGACAAATGAATGCATGGCCTATGCTTGGACCTGATTTAATCTCCTGCTATTGTTCTACTCTAAACTATATATATATATATATATATATATATACACACTTATATACATAGCACAAATATGCATAAATATGCTCAAATGCACATGTATGCACACCCAGTATAAGAGCTGCATAAGAATGGTCTCTAACAGACTTGTAAACTCAGCCTCAAGCTCCATGTCATGGTCTCTTCCCTGGCTAAATGAAAGGCAGTGCGAATATGCTGATACATGCTGCAATCACACATCTCCTTACAGTGTAGACATACCGTAATAATGAGTGTCAGTTAAGGTCCTGGTTCAGCTCTAATCATTTTGCACTGCTCTGCAGTACAGCGAATGCATTTCATCTGCAAGTGGAGAGTGCTCCCAGCAGAGGGAAATTCTCTACTTGTATAGAGTCAGCACAGCTGATTCCCACAAATACCTTGTCAACCCTGTGGGATGGACACACACAGGATGAATAACAGAGAAGAAAGAGAGCCTTTCACTGGTCTCATAAAAATGCTATAAGTTAGAGGAGCCCTGAAGCTATTTTAAATGAGGTCATACTACTACTGGCTTTCTTATCATCCTCTCTGAGTACAGGCCGTTTAATTGTACAGTCTTTGAAAATAAAGCAAAACAAAGCAAACTCTTGTGTATTAACTCTGTGGTGTACTGAGCAGATATCAAAGGTGGATCTGTGGCTTATATCTTTTGTTGAGGAGAAAAGGGGAGGAAAGAATAATTGTTCATGCATAAGAGTGTCAGGGCCACCATGGATCTCTGGTTTTGATGCAGAAATAAAGGGAATAAGATAGGAGAGATGCTGAGAAGGCTGAGAGTGCATGGCTTCACTGAAAACAACCCTATGTAACCTGTATGATCCAGAGATGTTTTTGTCTCGAACATTCAAATGAGTTGTGTGAACACAAAAAGGAATGAACTCAAGTCTTCTGTAATGTCTTACATCCACTCATCTATTCACCAGAGTTTTATTATTTTGTCTCTACTGCCCAGATGCTCATTAGCCCTTCAGATGTTTCTTCTGTTCACATCTGCATCTTTAACCTCCACCTCTTCCATCTGCACTGTCCTTGTGCTTGTGTTTCCTCTCACTCTTACCAGTGAAGGAGATGACATGAACAAGCTTCTTCTGAGTATTCCAAGGGCCAGACAGCATTAAGGGGATGGTTGGTTAACAGCAGGCAAACCAGGTGGATGATGAGCTCTTCCTGACTATTTCCTGGCACTGTGTCACTAACTTGAGCCTTTCTCCCTGGTTAAGCTTCTGATTTTACTGAATGTGTAGAAATTTTATAATCCTCCAGGGTTCAATTCCTTTGGCAAATTTTGAATCTGGCTAATGGATTCAGAAGATATTACATGGGCATAGCAGAGAGGAGACAGTGTGGTGGTGTAAGATTCATTTCTTTAGGAAACCAGGGTAAACATGGATTTGCATTTTCTATATTGCAGTCACAAGACAGCAAGATAGACATTATTATATAACATCAGACTAATTGTCTGTTTTGTCTAGTATCCAGTGGCAGTACTATTTGCTTCAGACGATGTTGCAAGAAATACTGTAGTAGGCAATTAGGGATTAACCTCTCCATAACAGAAGTTTCTTAATTCCCATCAGTTAGTGATTAGCTTATGCTCTGAAGCATGAAGGTTTATATCCCTTATGAATTTTTGTTTAATCTAATATAATTGCAGATGTTCTTGTTATCCATATAGCTGCTTATCCTGTTTTGTTTCTTTCTTTTTTTTTCTTTTGATCCTACTGTGTTCTTGGCCTCAGTGATATCCCACGGTAATAAATATTATGGAAGTAAAATCTCTATCCCCAGCATTGTCCTTTATTTTAGAATATAATTACAGGGAAGTATATAGAAAATAGGGAAGTTGTGCAGATGGGAATATGCATTTTGCATATAGACATTGTTTTCTAAGCAGGGCGATGTGAACTCATTCAATATGCAAAAATTGAAATACTAGATTGTTCTTCTTACTACAGAGGGAAGGATTTATCCTGCTTAGCATCAGTATCTGAGTACATCACCTCAGACTCTGTTTTGTAGTGAAAAAAGTAATTTGGGGAAAAGCATATCTGAATTATGGTAGATGTTAGCAGCAAGAAGAGATGGAATTCACCATGAAAGTACCACTTTCCCTCTGTTCGCTATGATACTAATTTTGAAAATTATCTCAAGTATAAAGGTTTATAATATAGACATCTATTTTTAGTCAAATTAATTATTATGAATAGTTAAATTCCAAAATTTAGTGTAGGAGCTTGGCTATTTCCAGATTCATCTTGCCTAATAAAGTCTGGCTCTGTAGGAACTTGTCTCTGCTGACTACATGCAGAGCATAGCACAAATTGATTCCTAACTTCATGAAAGTCATCACAGAGGTTTTTGCCTTGTCCAATCGTGTCAGTTTTCCCTATTCTGAATTTCTCAATTTATATTTTACATATGTATGTGTGCATTCCTTGTGGTAAATATGAGTATTCTCCTCAATTGCCAACTTAGCACAGCTCTTCATGGAGGCATGGTGACTCAGAGATATTTTACCTTCAAAATAGTTGGCAAACTGCTCTGAAGAACAATTCTAGCAAGACAAGCAACATACCTCTGGCACAAATTTAATCTTCATTCTGTGGAGGTAACTGAAGGAAAAGCAAACAAGATAAGTAAAGGTAGGGGTAGGACACCCTCACTCCTCACCTCAGCAGGCAGCATGGTGGAAGACTGGTCACATTATCAGTAACTTTCTGACCATTCTTCCTTCTCCTGGAAAGGTTAAAATGATGATGACACTAAAGTAGCATCTCTGGCTTTGAAACTCTGGTAGAAAAGACTTTGAGAACTAAAGATATGTGAACCCCTGCCATCACAAATGCCCATTTCCATTTTACCTTCTCACCCCTTTTTTGTTTTTGTTTTTTTTTGGTGATCTGAGACACATACTCCACTTTCAATCCTTAATTACAGAGTGTGAAAGTGTAGTGTAACCTTATGCATTTCTGTGTGTTTGAGCAGCTTTCAAGTTCACAAGGAAAAGATGCTAAGGAAGAAAGCTTTCCCACTTTGAACAACAGGAAAAGACCCCTTAAACTCATTCATTAAGGGCTGTGATTTGGTAAAATAAATAGGAAAAAAAAAAAAAAAAACACCACCAAAAATAAACCCAAACAACAACCCAAAAAATATACACAAAAAGAATACAGAAAAAAAATAGAGGGAAAAAGTGAATATTTTTCTGTATGCGTACTGACCCCAGCCAGTTTACTAAGGTGCCTGATGATGACTAGAACCTAGAAAGGAGAATGTGGGAGATTATATTTCTGTGCTGGGAGCCACTAGACCGACTCAGCTGCTCCATTTCACCTGAGAGCTCCCAGGGAGCCAGAGAGGCTCACATTTGGGTCCTTAACACCCAGAGATTGCAACAGTAAATTAGAAATCCAAGCAGGGATTAGATGAACAAATACCACTGTGGATTTGGGCTGTAAACTTTAATGTGACCTCTGCACTTTGACCCCAAGGCAACCTGAGCCCATCAGGTGTAACTTCCTGTCAGCTTGCTCCACTCACATCTGTCCTACCACATCTTAGATTACACAAATACACAGGAATATATGATGTTATGTGATTTGATTGTATTGATCCTGACTTAATTTGCTGCCCCTGAGAAACAAGGAGCCACGATGATCAGAAACCTAGAAGGACATTAGCTGGTGACCCTGGAAGCCTGACTGGCAGGTCTTCATTAATGCTGGGTCTCACAATACATAGGCAAGATAGGTGCAAAGCTGGGACACAGTTTTGTTCATTTTAGTTGTGTCTCTCAAAATAAGACCTAAAAAGACAGATGACTGTTAAAAGTACCAAGTTTCTCAAGGTGTTTTTTTTTCTTTTCTCAAACAAAGTCATGATCCTGTGGATGGATTCAGTAGGAGTGGCTCAGTGATGGTAGATTTTTGTTTAAATGGATTTGCTGAAAGATTGCTTGGATTAAGTATGATTTGTTCTATTTTCAGTCAAAGAAAATAGCTGTAATTTTGCAGTAACATTTAATAAAGGCTTTCTGCAAAATAGTCAATGATGTTATATTATATCTCTGTTACAATATTAGTAATGGAAAATGGCACCCTGAAAAATAAGGTGAAATCAAGTTGCTTTTATTTAGAGGAATAATTTTGATTTCCCAGAAAATAATAAGCCCATCACTATATGTTACTTTGCATTTACTTTTGAAAATGCAAAATAACAATATTGTCGGTGTCTGCTTAATTCTGTTTGACAATAACAAAATAAATTTGCTATTGTTTATTAGAGATTTTCAGAGAAGCCAACTAACATGTCTTAGATTTGAATTTCAAATACAACCTTTTTAAAAAACATAGGCAGAGATATTAATCTAAAATATTGATAAGAAATTTACATTGGAGAATATCTAATTGTAGTCACAGTTCTCACATTAACAGTCACTTGCTGTTTGCTTTTTGGAATTAAAATCACAATGAGCTGGCACTCTCAGGTGTATTTCAGCATATATCACTTTTGCATATGAAAATAAATGCATAGAGGTATCTGAAAGCAAAACAAAACAAAGCAAAACAGCATCCTTATTTTAGAAATACCTTTCATTGTTCACAGGAGTAACAGCTTCTTGATCATGGAGCCTTTAGACATTTGAATTTGAGCAATTATAGCTAACTTTAATATAATACTTAATTCAAGCAACACATCATAGTCTCATACATCTTGAAGCTTTAATTCAAAAACATATAAAAAAGTTCTTTTGCAATCACTCAATTAAATAAAATTTTGGTGGTGGAAGAGGTGGAGGTAAAATAAGAAATACAGACTATTATTTTACCATATAAAGAAGATAATATTTTTTACTTAAATGCATAGTAGGAAGCTGCAGACAAGACAAAAGACCTTTTTAAGAAATGTGTTGTGTTAGGATAAAAAGCAACAGAGAATTTTCTGTAAGGAAATTTCTGCTTAGAACATAGGAAGAATTTTTCCTTCTTTTTTTCTTTTTTTTTTTTTTCCACTAATAAGTGGGTCAAAAGAGGAAAATATTGCCCTGGGAAATTGTGGAATATCCATCCATAGCTAAGCAAGTGTTGGAGGGACCTGATTTAGCTCCAAATTTGGATCTGCCTTTGAAGTTGGCCCTGCTTTGAACAGGAAGTTGGATCACATGACCCCTGAAATCTCTTTCCATCTAAATTATTCTGAGTTTCTGATTTCAAGTAAATGTACCCTGAAAATCAAAATAACAAATTGGAAGAGAACTAAATATTAATTGGAGTTCAAACAGGTGGCATGGGATGTGCAATATAAATTAACACCATGTAAAAAGGGGTAGTGTTCTCTTCAGTCTTAGCCTTATGCTCAATTTATTGTAGTATTACATTTTCAAATGCACACTTGCAGTTATATAGGAAAATTCCTGAAGCGCAAAACAGGTATATTTGATAAAAAGATGGGGACAAATTTGGTCCCCAACTCCCCTCTTCCTCTACAGTGCTAAACCCCATAGCCCCTCAAGGTTTTCCTCTCTAAACCACAGAGAAAACTTACTAAGTTTTGTGAAAAAAGGGTCCATATTTTAAATACTTCTACAGCAAAGAATTTTCAAGTGTAACACAAGCTCTTAATGGTAGCTGCAAAATGTATCAGGGTTGTCAGTATGTACACAGTAGGTAGAGAAATGATGTTTGGAACAGGCATCATTGACTCAACCGGGATTAGCAGGTCATGTATTTAGGATAAAAGGTATATAAAATTACTATGAGAAATTTGAATAATACGCTTTATATTCTTCTAATAAACCTAAAATTATTTTGGTTTTGGTGAATATAAGTTGAGTAAATCCACTGCTTAGTGGTAAGCATATTTTTCCTTTTCAGAAGCTGTAGACAGATAATGATTGCAGATACCTTTATGAAATCCATCTGAAAAAAAAATCTGGATATGAAAGGGGAAAAAATCAGAACAGAACTTGACTGATTAACTTTGTTTATGATGCTTTTGTCTTGAACCATATAATTAACAGGAATGGACAAAGCAATCCAAGTGAATGAAGAATTCAGATCTATTACGTTCATGTCACTGAACACCTGAAATGCCAGTGTATTTTATTCAGCATTTCTGATATTATGATGCATCTCTCTGGAGCTTCCATGTGAATTGCTTTTATCATGCAAGCTAATGTTGATTTTGACAAATGACTTGACATAATTTCCTTCCTCCTTTAAAGTATCAGATTCTGGGGTTTCTTAGAAGGAAAAAGAGTTTGATGTCCTGTTCTCAGTGAATGACAATGGGAGATAGATGACTAAATATTTATTGAATATACATTATTGTGTATATATATCATGGATTGTGTTGAGAAACCTGTTTAATGAATTGCATTTCCTAGATAACTTTTAAAGCATTTTAGGAAATATGATCACTTCTATTTATTTTGAGATACTAATAAATCACAGTTTCCTCATATATATTGTAGAATAATATTCTAACTACTGAAATATATTTAGTGAATCATCAATTATTTCCTTAGACTTCTGAGGTAATATAGTTTCTGGTGTTTTATTGAATAGCTTTGAGATTATCAGGTTGTCATCTTTCAGTTTTTTTCTGAGTACAAGGGAATGGTCAAAAGACACACATAGTTGTTTACAGAGGTAAGGTAGAAAAACTCTTCAATAATATTTTCACACCTCAACAAAGAGGTGGTTGTATATTGGTGGCTTTCCAGATCTTTGTTGAACTCTAAATTTGGCAGCTGCTTGACTCCTACAAAACCTCCCTGTCTCATCATCATGTCTGTTTTTTCTCATAACACGAATTGCTCAATGTATGTAGGAAGTGCTTCTCAGAGCAATTTGATAATGAAGTAAAGCCCCATGGCAAAAAAAAAAAAAAAGATCTTGGTAACATGATTTAACAAGAATAGTATATGAAAAACATTGATTTTGCCCATTCAACTGATAAGAAAATTGCTGGGTGAAGTGGTAATCAGCACTGCCACCCTTAAGTGCTCAACTCAAGGAGAGGAACTCATCAGGCTGATGCCCTTTCTTTAAGGCTTCTCTGTACATGTAACGAGGGTTATTTGGTCTCTCTACTGAGATTAGCAACACCCATCATGCTGAACAGTAGGAAATGCATGGCATTTAGAAATATAAAGGATCAAAGGATACCAGTAACCCTTGTTACTGATTGTTACTCAGAACTGGGAGTTCTGAGTTGGGTGCTCCCATGAAACCTGAAACTGTAAGCGGTGTGGGCAGCATGTCAGAGCTTCCTAGCAAGGAGGACTTGGTAGTTGTGATTTTTGCTTTTGAGTCACAATTTACATTAGGTTCTCGTTCTGGAAGGTTTTGAATCTACATGATGGATAAAAGACAAGTGGCTGTGGGATATCATAAGAGAATGTATTTCATTGCTCTCATTAACTGGCCCCACTGTGCAGACAGGAATGCAAATGATGGGGACATGGAGGGAGAAAGAATTGTATCTGCCATATGCTGTTAATTCATTGACCTGAGGATGAAGAGTCCTAGGCTGTTTATACATTTAATGCCAAAACACTTGTAAAAAATAGGACATGACACTCTCTTGCCAAATGTTTTTCTCAGAAATGGCTGAAAAATAGATAGAAGACTTATTATAGGCAGTGCCTACTGGATCAGAATAAGCACATCTGCTTCTGGTTAGCTATCACACTACAAGAAGATCAATGGAGGACTATAGCTCAGTAATTATTCCTTCTCTTTGAATCCACATTCCATTAGCTGATCAATGCATGAAGCTAAAGTAGCAGCTCTGCGAAGAACGACAGATGCATATCAAGAATTTGTAATGTAATCTATGAAATTCACTCACAGCAGGGTATGATTTACCAGGAGCCTATTGATTGGAGAATAAATGTTATTTTACATTTAAAATAATACATTTCAATAATGCTGGAGCTCCAACTCCTGGGTTTCAAAGGATCCTATTTTATTCAATATTAAAAAAATCCTGTGATTTTGTTGCATCATGCTTACTACCCAGAAAACCTATCAAAGTTTCTTCAGAGGTGTGACATTCCCCATTTTGCTTGTAGTTTGAGGCAAATACAGTTACTGGCAGGGACTTTTTAATTCTTTGAAAACTGCTGTTTTGGGAACAGAGCCTTTACTGCTTTTAACCACCACAGATCTATAGATCAAAGGCAAAGAAGCCAATTTGCCAATTAACACTACGTAAGGACTTGGATGAGAGTGCTGTCCTTTTCACAGAGCTCATCCCGCAGGAGCGCAGGACATGCCATGCCTTGCTGAAATTAGAGAGCCATGTCAGAAAGGTGTTGTGTTAAAAGGCAATGAGAATTTGTCTTGGAGCTCATTAATGAATTCTTCTTCCAGTACGCTGACCCATTTCATATGTTTCTTGCGATTCTTTTTCATTTTTTTTCTTTTTCAAGTAAGGCAATATTCTTCTCCTTAGACAGTCCAAGGTTAACAGTATTCCTTATAGTCTCATAATATTTTGCTGATTGGTTATATACCAATCATTTTTTCCACAAAAAAAAAAGCTTTCAATTAACCCCCCAGTGATTGGGAGGTGGAATTTCCAGATTAGTGTCGGAGAATTCCACCTTCTATCACCAGGGGTTTAATTGAAACTTTTCTGAGAAAAATTAATTGGTACAAAAACATCAGTAAAATCACCTAAAATTCAAGGGACTCTGTTAATTTCTGTCTATTTAAAGGAAAGACAAAAAGAAAAAAAAGATTAAATAGGAACATTGAACACGTAATAAACAACATTATTACAGCAAAACCAAGATTAAAAGGAAACTTGTGAAGTGGCCCGGCAAAGTCACAAAGTGCAGGAAAACTTACCTTTAATTTAAGTTACCATATACTAAAAACAAGCACTAGAAATTAGCTTGTTTTAGAAACTATTTCAGAATCAGGTGATTTGCTTCACATTCAGAGACATAAATCACATTTTAATAATCTCTCTCCCAGTATGAAGTCTCCATACAATCTGATATGTAGAGGTTTTTTAAGTAGGTGTTTTCTTTGCATAACAAGAAGCTGCAATAAATTAAATGGAGCCCAGGAAATCTTATAATGCAGCTGGGTAAGGAAAGAAAAGGTGCAACCTAAATATACTATTGCAAATATATATATCTTTGCTAATAATGATAAACATCCAATGTGAATGAATGCATCTGTGTACAATAAACCTGTCTGAAAATTGTATCTTCAATATTTCTCAAAGACATATTTTTCTTGCATTAAGGATAACAGACTTTGACCTGCAAATTATGAAAAAGATTAAGATATGCATCAGCAGAGAGATTTATGTCTAGTGTTGACAAATTATTCATTAAAATTTTATGCGACAGGCCCAGAGAGAGTATTAAATAAGATTATTATGGCAGTTCTTATAAGTGTATTCATCTTGACTAAGAAGAGGTCGTGATAAAGTTTAGGACTGTTTACTTACAAAGCTTCTTTAATTAGGAAAAATAGAAATAAATGTTCTCCATTTGGCTTCTTTCACTGATTTCATCTTTATTACTTCTCTCTCCCAATATTGTGAAAGATCAACATCAATAAAAGTAAATCTATTACATGCAATTTGACAAATCATTTGTTTAATGATTTCTAAATATAGAGAAAATATAACATTTCCTTCTGAAATTAACAACACTCTTCTCCTTCTGGAAATAAGCAGAGATAGCTTTGTATCTGAAGTGATCATTAGTAAATAAACAAGGTAATTACCTCTGAAAGGAACTAGTTTCAGTGAAAAACAACCATGTATTCCTACTGTAAAACACAGCACTTTGTGTTCTACTCTGCCATACATTATACTTTTCTGCTGTCAGGTGAAAATTCAGCCAATGGCTATTTGATTACTTTGGAAACATTTGAATTGATTTTTATTACCTGATTGTATACATCTATAAGGAAGATATATGACCCCTCTTCTTGGAAGAACTGAACAACTTCTCTCTCGGTTTGATGGAACATGTAACAGGCAGGTAGAAAAGAGAAAAAAAGCACATTCCCAATGGAAAAAATGTCGAGTTTGGTGGAAAGGAGGAAAATATTATTTTTAAAAAGCATTTCTTCTCGACTAATGTGGCACCTTGTAAGGGTCCAGAGGAGCAGGAGTTCCTTTAATAATCACTAAATACCTCAAAATTCTCTGCAAATACTACTATTTGCAGTAGTTTAATTATTTATGGTAATTTATTTTTTTCACAATGCTTAGTGTGAATATGAACTGTAAAAAATCAAGACTTGATTATCTTTAACTGAATGCTGGTCATCTTCACTAAGACTTCCAGCCAGTGGCACTCTCCGTGTTGATTAAAGCTCAGAACTAACCTGTCTGAACATAGAGTATGGAAGGCAAGGGTTTATGAGCACACCAAAATAATAAACACCCCAGAGCTGCACTCTCTGCTTTCTGCTTTAACTTTCACCCAGCAAGACATATACTTCATTGCCTGTACACATTTAGTGCAAAACCACAAGTGGAATATTAAAATATCTTTGGAAATGTTACAGTGGGAAGGATGAATCTCCTCTGTGTGCAGCACTTCTGTTTTCCCAATTGCATCACGGATTTCATTCCACTATATAATCAGCCTGTACAGGCACTTTAACAATTGCTCGTAGGTGCTTTTATACAAAAACTGGTACAATGTAGTTTGGAATATGCTGTTGTGAGTGGCTCCACAATTTGTTGAATGATTTCAACAAAAAAAAAATTTAGATCAAAGAGTGGCTACAGGTTTTATCACTGTTTTTGGTTTAAGTGTAGGTACTTTGGGCATTGTGGTTGTTTTGTTGGGTTTTTTGGTGCCTTTTTTTGTTTGTTTATTTGTTTGGGTTTGGTTTGGTTTGGGGTTGATTTTTTCTGTTTGTTTTGGTTTGGGGTTTTTTTGTTTTTTGCTTTGTTTTGTTCCTGAGCCTTTATATAGCCTTTATATTTTTACATTATGTGTTTTTAGATGATATCAGTGACTGCTGTGTGCTTCAGTGTGACGTGTTGCATAAAGGAAGACTAAGTGTCACCACATGTATGAAATAGATGGCATCTCCTTTTATTTTTCTTTCTACAGTAACACTGAACAAAGGAAAAAACAGAAAAAAAAGAAAAGGCTTTTGTCATGTGTCTGTAGGAAAAATTACAAACTTAGCTTCTAAATACAGAGGAAGATGTACTTTCTTCATTAATTCTGTTCTAGAAGGAAAAAAAAATTTTTCCAAGGATTTTCTCAAATCCTTTCCTTTCCTTTCCTTTCCTTTCCTTTCCTTTCCTTTCCTTTCCTTTCCTTTCCTTTCCTTTCCTTTCCTTTCCTTTCCTTTCCTTTCCTTTCCTTTCCTTTCCTTTCCTTTCCTTTCCTTTCCTTTCCTTTCCTTTCCTTTCCTTTCCTTTCCTTGCCTTTCCTTGCCTTTCCTTGCCTTTCCTTGCCTTTCCTTGCCTTTCCTTGCCTTTCCCCTCCCCTCCCCTGTCCCCCCACTTTTCCCTTCCTTTTAGAAAAACAATTTATTTAAAACCTAAAAAGGGATAGAAGAAAACTGTGTAAAAAGCAAAAAAAATCTGTCCTTTATATAATTTTAGCAATAGCCCCAGGAAACTCATGCAGTTTATAGCAGATGCAGATCCCTCCCTAATCTTTCTTTATGATTCCTGTAGTTCTGCCTTAAAGCTGCACAGAAAGCAGAGATGTTACAATGAGATCCCTTAGACAAAAATCTTATGAAAATAAGCATTTGTTCTCTGTTTCTCTGGATAACTGATTGTGTGCTTGGATAATTAACACACTGTCCTGCTCTTGTAGTTCCATAAGAAAAATACACAGGAACAATCATGCATCTTCTCACTAAAGCTGACTCATTTCCAAGAATTACATACTTGAAACAGTGGCAAAGAAAACTCTGAACTGATCAAAACCAGCTGTCTAAGAACTCATTCTACAGCTGTCCAAAAGCCTGAGTGGATATATTGGTAAAATAGCACAACTGAGCCCACTTATTTTCTCTAGCTTTGCTGTAATGGAGAAGCTGAGCCATCCGAGATGCCCAGTAAGGTGCAAAACTCATATCCTGGTGTAAAACCAAGCTTCAGTATGCACTTCTGTGTGTGCAGCGTATGTGGCATGAAGGTCCCATACATGTCACATAGTGAAAACCCCAGTATTCCTCTCATACTAATATTTGAAAATATTCCTGTTGTGCCAAAGATGTTCTAGCACTGAGCATATTCACTTTTGCATGATGTCTGTCACACAGTCTATTTCTCACTATCAGAAATACTATCTATTTTTTGTAGGTACATTTTTATTTCTGCTTTTTATTCCATCGTTTCTTGCATTCTAATCTACTCTTTTGGCCTTCCTTCCTCCATTTGCATATATAATCCTTCTCATGTTTTTTGTTCTAAATCAATTCCTATAATCCATTACTGTGTAATAGCACTTGTCATCAATAGAAATGAAATCCCCAACACATTGAAGGAAAGAAAATTTGCAGGTACTGGTTTCTAGTAGCAAGTTGTAATAGAAGCAGTGGGGAATCCTATTTGCATAAAAAGATCCATATTTGATGCAAACAGATGCAACTTTCCTGATGGGTATAAAATTTTCCTCTACTCTTGCACCACGGGCACAAAGCAGATAATACTCTATGACAGTGCTACAGAATTATCTTTCATAAGCTCTTGTCTGAGATGTATAATAAAAGTAGGAGTGCCTTGATAATTAACAAGGCTGGTTCCAAGCCTCCTACTATCACACTGTAATATTAGAAATTAAGCACGATGCTACAAATCCTGATCACAAAAAAAATCCAACATTTGGAGAGGAGAGTGAAATGCTTCATTGTGAAAGAAAAAGAATACTTTCAATGAAGTTTTAATAAAATACTTGAGTAAACAAACAAACAAATTTTAAATAAATACTGTTAGACCTGACAAGCCAAGTCATCATGCCACCAAGGGTTTTTTTAGCTTCTGTATGATCAACAAGTGTCAGAATCTGACAGTCCAGGCCTAACTGAGCAACAGATAGGTGAACATATAAATAGGGTGTGTGACTGAGTCTGAAATCATCAAATTTATCAGTACACAATTCAGCACTCCTCAACTAGACTAAAACAGCAATCTAAAAAATTGCAATTTCTCAACTCCATGTCAGCAGAGCACTGAGATTTTCTGGCAGTACTCATGGTGTGATTCCCGTATCTTTGCATATGGTAAAGGAAGTCAGGTTTCCCCACTGAATGCATCAGCAGAAAAACAAGCAGTTTCATTAAGCTCTGGCTGAATTTCACTGGGTGTTTTTCAAAAGCAATATATTCCTAATAAGCATTTTGGTCTTGCTGAATCAGCTCCTTCTGGGAAGAAAAAACTCCTAAACATCTTTAATCTGTACCCAATAGATATTTCACCTTGAGGATTTGTCAAGTTAATAGAGCCTACCCACTTAGAGAAAGAGGAAGGAGGCCTTTCTAATTGGTGCCTAACAGCTTACACTTAAGGGTCATTAAGACGCAATACTGGAGATAACAGTCTTAATGGCTCCAGTCTACTCTCATGGAGAGCACTCAAGGTAGCCCGAACAAAAGTGAACAAGACTGAAAGACCCAAAGACACAGCAGGATCTGGGCTGGCTAAGAGGATGCAGATTGATTTACTTCTGCCCCAGTAACTTAGGAGAATTTATCTCATTTGACTTGTAGTGAAACGTAAAATTAGGTGCACATAACTACAAGATGGATAGAGATGTAGAATATAAAAAGTACACATCATTGTTTTAAAATATGTGTTTTCTGAAGTATGTTGGAAAACGCTAAATAAAATTATTTGGTTTTAGGGAAGAAGTTGGCCAAACCCATCACCTGAAGTTTCTGAATGGAATAAAGCACAGCTGCTTGAAACCCATCCAGTCCAACCCACAAAGTGAAAAGCATTTAAAAAGAAAAATATGACACCATCCAAAAACTGAAATTCCCAAGCTGCAACAAGAAAAGCCAAAGAAGGTTCCCCCCTGAGCTTCCAGACCTCACCTGCACACCAGACACTGAAGTTCAGCTCCGGAGCTGTCTCGTGGCTGTAATAGGAAATACAACAGCTCCAGTAGCTAAGGCACATCAGCTGCTCTGACATCATGCCCCATTAGAGAGCACAGTCGTGCTCACTACCCAAGCGGGGCAGAGGTTCAGCTCACCCTGTCCTGAGATGGGTTGTTTCTCATAACTCTTCTCCGTAAATACCCAAGACAGCTATAAAAAAAAAAAGGTGAGGCTGAAAGGTCAGACAATTAGCTTTCTTATTTGTGAAGAAATAGCTTTTCTAAGCTTATTAATGGAAAAATACAGGATAAGATCGTCTGTTGCTATAAATCAGTATAACTGATGATTTCAGAAGGGCTGTGCTGTCTTATACAAACAGAGATTACATTGTCTGTAATATTAAATAGTAATAAAAAGTCTTACACTGAAATAGTCTTGTTACTTTTGGTGAAATACATGCTAAAATGCCATATGCATGTTTTCCTAAGTAAATTTAATTCAACTTTCATACATCTTCCTGTTATGTTAGAAGTTATTCAACTTCTGTAGGATGCCTGCCTATTTCAGTTCACCTGATAGATGGTCCTCACTGAATGGATTTCAAATATTGCTGAGCTCAGAAAGTTTCACTTTATCTGATTTCCTCTCTGATACAAGCCTTGGACTTTTGTTCAGTAGACCCATAATGAGTCTAAAACTTTGTGCTTGCTAAAGCCTGCCAACTGCAAAGACATCCTGCAAAAGACTGTGGGCTTCAGACACTGTGGGGTTAGCTTCCCCTGTTCCCTTCTGGTGTATGACCTACTCTGGTAAATAGTTTATCTGTAAGTCAAGTGTGTTGAGTTATGAGGTGATTATCCCCCTCTACTCTGCCCTTGTGAGGCCCCACCTGGAGTACTGACTCCAGCCTGGGGACCCTTAGCACACGGAAGGAGTGGATCTTTTAAAGCGGGTCAGAGGATGGTCACAAGGTGGTCAGAGGGATGGAACATGTCTCCTATGAAGAGAGGCAGAGGGAGTTTGAGTTGTTCAGTCAGAAAAGGCTAAGGGAGATCTTATTGCAAACTTCTATCATATAAAAGTGGCTTGTAAGAAAGATGGACAGAGACTTTTTACCAGGCTCTGTAGTGGCAGGAGAAATGGTAAAAGTCTTAAACTGAACGAGGGTTCATTTAGGTTAGACATAAGGAAAATATATTTTATAATAAGAGTGGTGGGCCTCTAGAACAGGTTGACCAAAGAAGTTGTGAATTCTCCAACCCTGGGAGTGTTCCAGGTCAGGCTGGATGAGGCTTTGAGTAACCTGGTCTAGTGAAATCTGCCCATACCCAGGGGCATTTGGGTTGGACTAGATGCTCTTTGAAGGTTCCCTTTCAACACAAACCATTCTGATTCTACAGTTCTCTGATCTCTATTTGCAAAACAGCATACCTGAATTATAGCTAAACTACAGTAATAACAAAAAAAAAAACAAACAAAAAAAAACATTTCACAATCAATCCTGACATTTTGTAGAGTGCAGCTAATACTAGCACTGCAGTTCTGAGGGGCTTTGGCTCACAGCTGGAAGCACTATAAAACTTTCATCCCCTAGGAATGTGCAAATTAAAAGTGATATATAACATTTACCATTGGTTACTATGGACTTAACCAGAGATGTTAGTACATTAACCATACTCCCAACAGACCCATGTAATACTTCAGCCAGCATTCTGCAACTCTGATAAGAAGAGCATTTCCTAATGGCAAAGGATAATACTTAGTTTTAATTATACATTCTTTCTAAGTATGTGGCTTTTTGGAGATTAATCGTGTACAGTGTGATTATGGCAACATACCATAATCAAGACTTGTTCCAGAAAAATAAAATAAAATAATATAAACACAATTTTGTGCTAAGGTTATTTTTGACATCAGAACAAGGAAATCGAAGTAGATATTATAGCGAATTGAAGTATAAACTTAAGGAAAGCTATTTTGCTTTTACCTTCATAACAGTCAAATAAAATAATTTCTCAGAGTAACTCAAATGTCAAAGTCCTTTGTAGTATTCCACTTCATATATTTCAAGTCTTGGGCTTCACTTTTCACAGCAAGCTTACAATTTCTATCACATAAATCACAGAAATTGAAAGTGGATAATATACACAAGCAGTTCCTTATGGCATTTCCAGCACACAGTCTTCATTTTATTTCTTCATTTTAAATAAAAATTAAATATGCTTAGAGCTGAGCAATGATGTTGATACATTATGCATATAAAACCAGGACTAATCTTTCAAGAACATACATCTATTTTGGACTGCACTAACTATCTGCAAAGAGACAGGATGATGACATTAATACAAAACTGGTTCTTTTTGTTGTTGCTATGTGCCAGGGAAAGTAGCTGAGTGGATAATTATGTCAGAAGGATGGCCTTCCAAACATGCATTCTTTTTATTTTGTAGATGATGGAGATTGTTTCTATTTTCTTACATTTCACTTGTTTTTCTGTTTAAAACCAGAAAAGTCACAAAATAAATATTTTGTTTAAAAATATTCAAATAATTTAGCCTAGAAAATGAGAGAGGTTTTAAGGGAAAGCATTTGAATGAAAAGTTATTATTGTCACTGTCACCATTAGGAGGCTCAAAAACCCAACACTCTGTGTTTTTCTCAGAACACAAATCCAGACATTCTGCTTTGGGGAATGTTGACGTTATTTGTATACTAATTTTTTTGAAAGATCCTCACTTCGATCTCTCTTTTCCTGCCTCCTTCTTTTCCAAGTTATATTTTGTTACGTCACTTTCTCTTGTTTTGACTAGAAACCTTAATAGGGACATTTCATAAAAATACGCACATGCCTTTGAACAGATACGGATATGAAGAATTATCATTTTCCAAGTAGAATGATATCAACAATTTTTTGACTGACTTTACTTTGAAGTCCCTCACTATTGCCAAAGTGGCTTTGATCCTTAAAGATCTTCATCTCTATAGATTTCACAGAAGAACTGGAAAACAGGCATATTAAAGTCCAGAAGAAGACTTTGTCCTACTCACAGAACAGACATCTTTTTCTCGAATTATTTTGTAGACTTTCTTAAAGTAAAAGGAAATGTGTCCAAGGGAGCAGGCAGATTTCATGCAAGATTCATCTAAAGGATGCAACTATACAAGGGAGAAGATTTTTTTTCCCCCTGAAAACTGATGGTTTATCTTCATTGTCTATCAATAGAGTATAAAAGGCTAACTCAGACCTTCAGATTGTCTGTTGATATCTCCTGTCCCAGAAGTCAAAGTGTCTTGATAAATGACCATGCAAGTGGCTATTGTTATGGTCTGCAGAGTTCCAAACTCTTAAGATAGAATAACTAAAGACTGCAAGATAGATAATAAAAGTATACATGTTAGCATAGATACTTTATAGGAATATACATCTTTACATGTGTATTCATCACATTCACATACAGTCTCACTTCCTATGTGGAATGACTTTGGTATCATGCTAATTATGCCCCTCTAAGAATTAGAAGTGATTTTTAATGCCGCAAATAAGCATTCAAGGATAATAATACAAGTATGTTAAATGAAATGTCAAATGACTTCCAAAAAGCTCTTAAAATTAATAAATATGTATGAGATAAATGAGTCTGGTTGTCAAGTACTCCATGTAGAGATACAAAAGATTTACTTTTTTTTTCAGCTGGATTCTCTCACCACCTAAATTCAAACAAAATTCACCGGTTAAATCACAGCTCTGCAGCATGATTCCCAGGAAAGGCATTTTATCCTTAAAAGGTGATCGGGATGTCACAGACATGGATATCAGCTGCTGCAGCCAATTGCACCTTTAATTCTTGCTCAGCTCTGCCAGTCATGTGGCCTCTGGTCAGCAGCTGCTGGAGGGACACTGGTAAAAGATTCAGATTACCTATTACAGGTGTCTGGCACAGGTGTTACTTCAGTAGAAAAAACTCCTTTCTATCTTAGGACACCAGGGAACTACATGTAGTTAGGGAAGAGTGTTAGTCACCACTTGGCCCTTATGAGAAAAGTGCTTGTGCAGAAATTTTCAAGTAGGAACTTGAGTGAACACCAGTCAGTTTCAAATCAAACCTCCAGGAAAATGGGAACAATGGTATTTAAAACTTTTGTTTCTAGGGTATGGTTTGCTTTTCTGTTATTCGTGGGATTTGCGGAAGCAGGTAGAGAGGTCAGGCAGACAGGCTCCAAGATGGCGAAGAGAAGAACTTTATTTACAAGAAGTTCTTTTTATACACACTAATAAACAATTGTCTATTGGCCAAAGACAATCCACCCCCAAAGACCTATTGGCTATGGCTCATACACCTCTAACACTAAACACAGAGATTAAGAAAGTACAGTTTATCTATATTCTCCATGAGAGAGAAAGAAAAATCCTAAAACACTGCAACTACACTAGGGTATTGAAATTTGAATTTTTCAAATGTTTTGTGATCTTTGGTTAATTGCAAGATTCAAGGTGCTATATGGCTCATTATTTTAATGAAAAATCTCATGTAGGTAACAGAGGTGTTACTCTTAATGAAGGGAAAATATGTAGGAAACAAACTACTGTATTATGAGAACATATGCTGGGGTATGGGGTTGCATAAGGCTGTAAGGAACCTTCAGTGGGAAAAATATATATCTGCTGTAAGGTAAACCAGAAGCACGGATTGTGTTCTTGAAGATCACAACCATATGTTCAGTTCAAAGGTTAAAATGCTGGTGACAGCATTTCCATATGCAACAAATCAGAAAAAAATTTATATCATAGATCTTTGCTTAATTAATTTGAATGCTTAATGTCTTCACCTTATATATAACACAAAAAATTGTGATGATTTGCCATGCTGATTTTTTCTTTCATAGAATCATAGAATGGCTTGACTTGGAAGGGGAAATTTTATAGATCTAATCCCCCTGCCATGGACACCTCACACTAGACCAGATTGCTCGAAATTCCATCCAACATGGCCTTGGACACTTCCAGGGATGGAATAGCCAGCACCTCTCTGGGCAACCTATGCCAGGGCTTCACAACCCTCACAGTAAAGAATTACTTTCTAACATCTAATCTAAACTTGACCTCCTTCTGTTTGAAGCCATTGTCCCTTGTTTTATCACTACAGGATTTGGTAAAAAATCTGTCTCCATCTTTCATGTAAGCAGCGTTTATCTTCAGGCTGCAATAAAGTGTCCTCTGAGCTTTCTCATCTACAGGCTGAACAATTTCAACTCCCTCAGCCTTTCTTCACAGGGGACGAATTCCATTCCTTTGAATATTTTCATAGTCCTGCTGAAGAACTGCGTTAAAAGTTCTGTGTCTTTCTTGTATTTAGAGTCCCAGAGCTGGATGAAATACTCCAATGGAGGCCTCACAAGAACAGAATAGAGGAGAGCAATCACCTCCCTTGGCCTAATTGCCACATTTCTTTTCATGCAGCCCAGGATACGGCTGGCTTTTTGGACTGTGAACACACATTTCTGCCTCAGACCTCCTTTATCATCCGCCAATATTCCCAAATCCTTCAACTTGGGGCAGTGTTGAATCCATTCATCACCCACTGATAGTGGTGTTTGCCATAACCCATGTGCAGGACCTTGCACCTGGCCTTGCTCAATTTTAACAGGTTCACATGGTCCCCACTTCTCAAGCATGTCAAGTTCTCTGGACATGATGTCCCTTCCCACACAGCTTGGAGTCCTCTTCTCCTCATTCATGTATGATGTGTTTTGTGCTGTTGATGACTCTGGTGGCCCTTCACTGCATCATTCTGAGTCTTGAAGGGTCTTTGCTGAAGTGGGGAAGGACAAAATGAGCTATGGTGGCCTCCAAAGCAAACTCACATGTGGCAGATACCAAAGACTTATCACTTCCTTCAGTCTTCTGATTAATACAGTTTAGTGTGGAGTTGTCAGCTATAGGGGAATTCTGCACACTTCTTGTCCATCATGACCGATTCCAAGTCCTTGTCCAGAGCTGCTTTCTAGCCTGGGCACCTGCACTGGTGCCTGGGGTTATTCCATCCCAGGTGCAGAAATCTCTGTTTGTCCATGCTGATCTTTATGAGATTTCTATAAAGCAAATTATCTAACTTGTTGAGATACTCTACCTTTCCCTCACCCACAGCTTCACCCAAACCAGTTGTCACGCTGAAACTTCTGCAGGTGGATTCCCTCCTGTCATTCTGCTGATTAATAATCATATTGGACAATATCTGTCTCAGTATTGCCACCTCAGTGCTAAAAAACCCTTACTGGTTGAAATTCAAACTGCTAATCACTACTCTGGTGCATTTTATTCACTTTTGCTTTTCATTTCTTATTCATGTAACCCCAGACTCCTGTGTTGTGGTTTTTTTTCTTTTTATATAAAAAGAATGATGTTTGTAATAAATATAGGTGAAATTACTAGTTTTTGGAAACAACGAATCCAAATGCTATAAAATTTTGTCTTGGCATTTTGACATTCAACTACTCAAATTATGGATAAAACCCTTTGTGTACAACATTGTGTCTGAGCTGATGGTAAGAGAAAGCCAATTTAATGGCATCAAGAAACACTCTTCTCAGTTTCTTGGAAAAATGTGACTCATTTATCATTAAAAAAGTAGAAAGTTGTCATAATACTATTCCAGAATATGTCAGAATGGTTTCTAAATTCTTTGCCATTTGTTCTATCTACAGCAATGCAAAAAATGTATTAAATATTTTCACCATGATGTAATCACAAATAAGCCAGTTGTTGATGATTATTACCAGTTTAGCCTGCCACAGCTCTGATCTTGTGTTTAAGATGTGCTCTATGAATTACAGACTTTTTAATGACTTAAAAGTAGGGTGGACTAGAATTGCCAAATTAGGCCAGCTGAGAGAATGGTAATTTTCCTCTCTTTTTGCTGTAACAGGGATCTTTTCAAAGTAGGATTTAAATAACCCTCAAAAATGCAGTTTTCTGGATCAACAAAAGTTTGTGATAGTATCTCATAAAATTTTCTGTGAACTGAGATGTAGTAATGTAGAAAAGAATCAAATAATGTAGGTATTGATTCTTGGTGATGGATTGTGAATGTCTGGCCAGAGTGAAAGAGAAGAAAGAAATTTGTACATACTCTTGTCCCATGATATGTGAGGCACAAGAAAAGTCACTTCAGTACTTAATCCTAAAAAGTCACTTCAGTTCTTAATCTTTCTCTTGACTGAGCAAGTTCTCCAGACTCTCACAACACAGAAAAAGAATGGAGAAATAATAACAATTTGCCCTATCAAGTGCAGGAGAGAAATCCCATATCTTTAAGGTGTGAGATATTTTAGTATATATGTAAAGTAGTATAAAAACTGTAAGTACGTGAAGAGATAATTATCAGAGGGAAAAAAATAGATTCATCTCAACAGACACTTAAGCAGTGATATCTTCACCTGGGGTTATGTCCTGGGTGTTCATTTGCATCCTAAATCTTTGTGGATATAATCTGGTAGCTCTTTTCATATTACAATATTTATGCACAAAACTTATCTCATTTAAATTAGAACTTCCCTTCTAAGCAAGTTCTTCTCAACATCCATGAGAGTTGCAGAATTAAACTCAAAGAGATTCCAAAACATTCAAGATGTTGGATTGTCCAGGGATAACTGGATGTAATTTTGCATTAAACAGTATCACAGGCTGGATGATCTAATGGTCCCTTCTGGCCATAAAAACAATGAATCTATGAGAAAAGCACTCTGAGATCATATGATGAAAAGCACAGCTAAATTGGCAAGTGTTTTCTTGATGATCCCATTACAAATCCCCTGAGCAATCTATCCCCCTGTCTCCCTCTCGCCACCTCCTCTATCATCAGATTCCAGAAGAACGCACACTCCGTTGGAGTCATTGCTGCTAAAACCATTTTGACGGCTGGCTCCACTCAGTCTCATGCTAAATCCAGTGTTTAAGGCTATGGGAGTGCTGACTTCTTAAATGAAGTCTCATTTCTCCAAGGCATTTTGCACTCTCTTGTTCCTTCAGATTGCCCAGCTAAAGGCTTTGTCAGGACTTTATCAGTTATTAATAATTGTGATGATTCATGATTTATTCATAAGCATTTATACATTTGCCATATGCTGCCTGCACATGCAAACTGTTTTTATGAAGCACACAAATGTGGCACAGTGCTTCTTACAATTCATATCCAGTAAATAGATGATAGAAAAAGATTAACAAAATGCAAAAACACAATAAAATATCCTGCAATGACTTCAGTTTGGAGCTTTTGAATTAAATGTTGCAGAGTAATTGTCTTTAGCAGTAGCAAAACTAAAATAAACAGGAGGAAGGATAGTGTGAAAGGCCAAGTTTAGCATGAAAACCAGCACCCTATTTGTTTCAGTTCTGTTCCTTGTAATGATAATGACAGGGAGTAAGAGTAAATCCACTTATCTGAGAAGGTACAACTCAGGACAAATAATGTTGGTAGTATCTGCAGTATCATCTTTATTGTTGTTTTCTGGCTTCCATATTAAATTTAAGTATTCTTTTGCAGTGAAGCCCTGTAAGTTTCTTGGACTGAGTGAGAGAGGGAAAGATCTGACGTGCAAATCCTTCAAAATGCTTAATAGCAGAAAGCTGAAAAGATAATGTTACTCCTCATTAAAAAAAAAAAAAAAAGAAAAAGAAAAAAAAGAGTTTATTTTATGCTGGTGACAGTAACAAAGAAGCAATTTCTCATAGGTCCACTATGACACCTTTTGCAGTGTGCTGTGCTCCAGATGAAATGGGTGGCTTTTATGAGAAGATAATGATTTAACATAAATAATGTATTCCTGTTTCTGAGTGAACAAGTTCATTAACAGTGAGGTGTGCCCTGTGGGGGAAATGATCAGTGAGTTCCAGTGCAGAGTCCCAAGGCAGAGAGGCCAGCTCTGGTCCGACTCACACCTCTGCTCGTCCCACTTTCTGTTGCATTTTAGCTGAAGATTTTGGAACAGAATGTTTAAATTGTTACTGACTGCCTTGAAAGTGAACATCTGAATTTTTACTAACTGCCTGTAATTGCCTACTATTATCATTCTGTAGGATGGTCTAAAATATATTCAGGCCCTTGTCATGCTACAGAACGCTATGGAGTACATCCAAGACTCTAAGATATTTTGCTCCCCCATGGCAGGATCAATGTTACCTGTTTCATTCCTGCATTTTGTCTGCTCACCTGTTTCTTGAGGACCTCCACTAACTGTACAAAAATCTGAGGTGATCTCTTCCTTTGTTTCAATTTCTTCATCATTAGAATTATTTTTTTCCTGGTGTGTAATGTAAATGACTCTTTAAAATGTTTTTTCTTGCTCTTCTCACCATGAAGTCACACAAGTGATATTTACAACAATTTTTGACATTCCTAATAGCATTCAAGCACTCTTTCTTCATGATGCTTGAGACTCCTCAGTGTGTCAGTGGAGGCACCTACCAAATGCAGAGGCCTTTTATTAAGGAACTCATAGGAAAAAAGAACAACCTGTAAGACCTTGAATTTCCACTGCTATCTTTAACTTGAATGGAAGCTAGATGATAGTTTTGAAATTTGGAAACACAGGTTTTCTGTATGAGAGAACTCTGAACAGAAGTTTTGAAACCATCTCCAACTCTCCATTGCTTCCTTAAAGGGCAGATCTAATCTTACTCTTAGTCTGACAAATTCCTGAATTTCATATAGTTTTAGAGAGAACAAGTCTATTACAATTCTGCACTTTTTACCTGAGAATCAAGCAGACCCGAAGAGTTCCAAACTGGACAAGACAAGTGTGCAGTCACCCTTTTTGCTGCTGACTGTAATCCTTTTAAAAAAATAACATGAGGTAACGGTTATAAGGTGTCATGGTTTAACCCCAGTAAAAAAAGACCGAAATCTCAAACTATGGTTTTATAGAAGTGCAATAACATTACACTTTACAGGTCTTTGCTTAAATGCCTGTAAAATCATGTTTCAGTGAATACCAGACACAAATGTTTACTTAGAAATTTCCTTTCAAGAACCAGTTATTTAAAGGCCGAAATGCTTTTTTGTTTCCTATTGTATATAAAAGAGACTTTTATGACTAGTTAAATACATCCAAATAGCAAGAATAATCTGTTAGGGAAGAAATTAAAAAGAATAATAGAAATGAGTAATTTTAACTCATCAGAAATAGATCATAATGCATGTGGGTGGAAAAATGTTATTTCATTATTCATTTGCAGTACATATATAATCATTTCACAGATTCAAACTGATATTCATTTATCATCCATACGATAGTGTGTTTCTACATCTTGGGTTGCATGTACAGGATGGAGAACAGTTAATTTAGAATATTTATTTTGTAATATCATTTTGCACTCTGGGAGTTATACATTAGTTTTAATCTGTTTTAACAACAGTAATGCCAAGCTAGAGAAAATAGACAAGATATTTGAGCACTAATTGGGCTCCTTGTTAAGTTATGACTTGATAGTTTTTAAAAACTTGGCTGCAATGAATTTTCAGGCATTACTGTCTGTTCCTGTCCATGCTAATCAGTACCCTGTAGCACAGTGGGTCTTACATTTAATGGAGCAGCACGGAGCTCTTGCCAGCATTCAAGCAATTGATTCTGTAGAAGGGGCACAATATAAATCAAGCACAGAGCAAAACTGCTGTGTTCTACAGGCTCGGAATAAGAGCACCCTTTGTCATATCCAAGGCACTCAAAGACTCTCCTGCTGTGCTTATGTTGATTGTACTTCCTTTATCTTCTGCTCAGTTTTGTTTTTCTCTCCTCTTTTTTTTCTTCTCAGTGTCTTTAGTGTTGTTTTAATGTGGATTCTGACCAACCAAAATTCACTTCCATTTTTGTCCTTCAAAAGTTTGAGAAGGTGAGAAATGGGAATTTTTTCCCCCTGATTGCTGCTTGTAATTGTTCCTTCCTCATAAATACACAACAACAATCTAGTAATTAGCAAAGGAACTTAGTTTATTTAACCTCACCCAAATTTTAAAACACCTTAAATTCTTGTTGTCTCAATATGTACATCAGATTTGTATACAATGCATTACTCAAAACCTGGTTAGTAACCCAGAAATATAATTAAGAATAAAATTTTATATAGCAGAGGATGGATAGATCAAGTGCCTCAAAAGACTGTCTGAGTTCTTGTATTTAATATATTTTATCAATGACCTGCAAGCAAAGTAAAAAATTATAACAGATGAAGTATATGGACAACACAAAGAAATGAAGACTATAAAGACTATCGCAGCAATTCAATTTGATGCTACTAAAAATTGCATTCTTCTGAGGGGAGTCAAATGTAACATCATATACCTGGGAAACGGAGTTTTTAGATCATTCCTACAGAAAATATTCTAGGAAGCAATAGCTTTTAGAACAACAGAGAATGTCACACACACAAAAATATAACAAATTTAAACCCTGACAAACCACTATAGTTAAAAGTAAAATTTTATGGGGATAAATAGTATTTACTTTTGGTTGTAGCACTTGAGAAAAAAGCAATGTTTATTTTCAGTGTTCATGTTTCACTGTCTATACCAGAAAGTTTTGTTGGTTCAGAAGAAAACTGCAGAAATAAAGTACAGTCTGAAATAAAAATCTTAAAAGACTACAACTCTGTATCCCAGAAAAGTTTACAAGGTGACATAATCACAATCCATACTAACCACATGGGACAAAGAGAACAAAGCCATATCAGGAGGCAATGGCCAAGGAAGGACATTTATTAACAAATGGAGAAAAAGTAGAAGCATTTCCTGCAGGAATTATTGCCACTTCTTAGGGTGTTTTGTTTGTTTGTTTGTTTGTTGGTTTCTTTTTTTCCCAAAAGCTTTCTGCCAGCTCTGGGAAAGCTGAAGCCAGAAAAAACATTATAGCAGAACTCAGATGCATATTTTAACAGTGAAATGAATATTTGAGCTATTTCCTGGGGGAAATCCTGAATTTTCCTGGGGAAAATTTTTTGCTGGGGAGAGTTCCAGTGCAATTAAGCCTATGTAATGTAAACATTGACAACTATATCTGAGCTCTCTTTTTATCTAGAAACTCTTTATATTCATGATTCACCTTCCATGCTTTAGAAATCTGTCCTGTGCATTACACCCTTGCAGTGCCTGCTCCTTCTATATCTGGATCATGTGTATGTGTTTGACTCATAGACACCAACTGTAAGACAAATGACTCATCACTCCTGTATCTTTAAATTAAGTCAGTTGATCAGAAGATCTGGTCTTGACAAAAACAATAATTAGAGAAAGTGATGGGATTTGTGATTTCCAGGACACCAAATCAGAATTGTCTTGTAAGCACTTAGAAGATACGAATGTAAGAACTCCCTAAGGATCTTACCTGCTTGTCATTCTCTAGATGAAGAAAGATCCAGCTATTATGTTTGTTTCATGCTTTTTTCTTTGTCAACAATGGCAAAGCTACATTTCTCTTCTAGATCTGTCTATATGTCTTTGCAGACATTATAGACAGGAATTTTTTAAGTGAGATGAGCAGAGAGGAAAAAAAGCATATTTTCCTGCTGATGTTTCTGAGAAAACAAGAAAAAATGTAATGTCATATTTATGACATTTTAACCTGAGCCTATATCACAGGAAATAGATAAAAAAATAATGGTATAATTTTTTTGTCAGAGTTGTTACTGGAAAAGAAAATTGCCAGTTTGTGAGTTATGAGTCGGTAGATGGGCCCAAATTTGTCTTGTATTCACACCAATGGAACTTAATTGAAATCAGTGAATTTGCACTAATGCAACTGTGAACAGAAATTGACCTTTTGTGCCTGCTGGAACACAGCCCAAAAGCCACTTGACGTACTTGTGCTTAAGGTTTGCTCTGCATGAATGTCTACTGTTTTACTAGCAGTAAGTTATGTAATATTCATGGTTTAATGGTGCATATTCTGCTAATAGACTGGGTAGATGCCAGCAGACTACATCCAAGCAGTGCTACACATTTGCTTTGTTGACCTCTGTACTCATTCAATCACATGAAGTAGTTACAGCTGGGACTCCAGTAAGGAATTCCAACTTCCAAAATGTTCCCACTGCCAGTATGCAAATGCTACCAAAGAGCCTCTGTTGTAATTAGCCTAGATTTCCTTACAATATCTAGTTACAAAGGAGTACCATGAATATTCATGGCGAATTCATTTGAATTACGAACATTCATGAATAAATCATTTGGCTGAGAACAGGGTACCGTATGTTGCATTTCATGGCTCCTGTGATTTATTCCATAGTGCTACAATTTGTAATATTAGCAGCTATCATAAAGTTTATTTTTCAAGCCTTCATTTCCAGCTGTGACCATGGCACTCTGGGGATCAGATAAGCCTTTTCTTATACCCCTGTAAGGTCAGATCCCAACCTAGACACATAATGCAGATTTACTGCTCTTCTACCACACATTCTCATTAGTGCTTCTGTAAGGTGCCTTTGTTCTCTGGGTGTATGACACCAACCTGAGACAAAGGGGGAATGCAGCGCAGTTTGGGCTGACATGGAGAAGGGAGGCGCAATGCTGGAGCGCTCAGGGGAGCAGACTGCCCAGAGACAGTACAGTCTCTATGCCTGGAGGTTTTCCAGGGTGAGACTGCATAAAGCCTTGAGCAGCACAAGAATGGGTGTGATGTTAATGCTGAAAACTGTGAGCTAAGTGCTTTTAATATGGCCAGCAGTGAGGAAGCAGAAAGTTACTTATATTAATGAAATTTATCATATCTCTATTTTTTGCCTGTCATACGAGAAGTCAAACAGTGTCTTATAGTTTATTGTTGTAATACCAGCCTTTAGAGAGAGGGCCACTCATTTTTTCTCATTTCCTGTCTATTTTCTTCAAGTACAGCATTCTGCATTTTGACATCTCTTAGAAATGACAGAATTAGTAATGATTTATTCATATACTTTTGCTGGCAATTAGTTGAGTTGGAAGGGGAGAAACAACATCACATGATCAAACACTACTCAGATGGGGGAGAGCAAAACTGGGAGACTGAGAGATTCTCAGGCAATAACCACTTATTAGTAATTGAGTCCCTCTGATGTGGTTGAATAATAAACAGATGCAAGGCAACCAAGACTTCATTACCAACAATATTTGTGCCAGAAAAGAGAATAAGTTGCTGAATAAACCACCAGATGTGTGAGGATCTGTTAACTGCGTAACTATGGAAGTAGTGAGTTAGTCCATGCTGTTCTATAAATACTTCATTTGGGTATGATATCATGGCCTGAGGACAACTTGCTTGTTGACAGGTATTGCCATCTAGATTCTACTTGCAAGAGAGAGAGATGCTTCCATTAAAATCAAGTGTTTTCAAAACCAACCAACCAACCAACCAACAAAAAACAAACAAACAAAAAAAACCCCCACCAAACAAAAACCAAACCAAAACCAAACAAAAAAACAGGAAACAAAAACCAAGTACAACAAACACCACAAACAAACACACAAAAAAAACAACAGAAAAACATATCACAAAGGAGATACAAGATGAAGAGAAAAAAATAGGGATTTATAGAGTTAAAAGGTCTGTGAATAGAAGGTAGGAAACAAGAATGTGAACTCCTGATTAACACTGTCAATTACTGTCTACATCAAGACCCGCTTGGGATAACTCCCATAACAAATTCCTTTCTAATCAAAGTCACAGTTGGTAGATCGCTGATGTTATGGCCTTTTAAGGCTTCTGTGCTATGAAACAAAGATTCTGATATGGCATTTCTGGTCATAATTTTACAAGTCACAGACATAAAATAGCTGGAAAGAAGATAACTTGTAATTGATTTGGGTTGAAGAACTGTATTAGAAGAATTAAAAAAACAACCTGAAGGGCTGGTTTTGTATTTTATATCAGCTCCTTCCATGGCCACTTAGCAGACGTGGAAGAGAACAGTGGTTAAGTTATTCAAATTAAAAGGAAGATAATAATAGAGAATGAAGCCAAATGCATGATAGGAAATTACCAATGCACCTGAAAGAAATCTAAGAATGACTTGGCCTTCTGTCTGAGTTCACTGAACTTATATTTACAGAGGTTAAGTCTTTTAATATCTCTTTTGATTAAAAACAAAAAACAAAAAACAAAAAAAAATGGTAACATTGATTGTCAAATTATAAAGAGGCTGTTCAGATGTAAAATATGGATGATATAAACTGAGGAAAGTCTGCCTATATTGGCTTTCTGTGACAGCTGAGCTGATTTTGAATGTGGGAATAACAGGTCTTCTTGAATACAGACTGAATTCAACATAAAAATAGGGAGCTTCACATATTGAAATCTAGAAGAAGCCTCTGCTTGCAGAAAACAAAATTTTAAAGAACTGAGAAATCTATGCTTTGAAGATGAAGAAGGCTGTTATTGCTGTTTCTTAGTCTCCTCCACACTTTGGAAGAGACTGTACCAGAGGCTTGTTGATTATCCAAACAGCTGACCTGAAATTTCCTCAGGTCTTTAGAAAGACCTAATTTTTAAATTCTGCATAATCAGAGTTCAACAGCAGGGCATGAAAAGGCACCAGAAGAGAACAGATTAGACTAGAGTAGAAAATACCAAGGATAAACATAAGACTTCAGTATGTAACAGTGCTAGAAAAAGAAAAGTAATATAATGTTTCCAATATCTGCTGGAGATAAATGGGAGTTCCAGTAAAGACAAGGACATACATTAGGAAAATATTTTAAAATAAAGTCCTTTTAAACTCACTCAAAATTGGAAAAAGACAACCTTATCTTGAAATATGAAAAAGTAACAAATGGATATATGGGGGTCATCTAAATGATAAATAAACATTTTTTGTCAAAGTTTGTGAAGGAATAAAACCACTTTTCAAAAGGTAAAAAAATCTATATAAACTTTAGATTTGCAGATATGTCTGCCTCAGTTTTTCTGGCATTATTTCTTGGGAACACCTTGGTAGATGTCCCTCATTTTGTGCTGAACCTTCCCGACTTTCTCCTCAAATACATCTGAGATTGTTGCATCTGGTAGTCGACTTATGGTTGAAGGTAATCAGCATTCATATTTAACCTGAACAAAACCTTAAACAATTACAGGGTATTGTTTAAGGGAATTGGTCTTACTGAAATCAGGCATCAGCTGATGAATCTTTAAAAGAAAAAAAGGCTTACAATTGAAAAACAATGGCAGGTATTTCAGTAAGATACAAAATCCAGACAGAAGACACACTGGTTTTTGTTACAAGGGGATATATTGCCCTCAGGTTAAAAAAACCAAACCAACCAACCAACCAACCAAACACAAACAAAAACAAAACAAACAAACAAAGAAACAAAAAAAAAAAACAAAAAAACCAAAACAAAACAAAAAAAAACAACAAACCAACCAAACAAACAAAACAAACAGAAAAAGAAAAAGATTGAATAAGAGAACTCTTCCCAGTTTCAGCCATGACCTACAAAACTAAAAGCATAGGTAAAAATCAGACATAAAAATTAATTCTAAAAATGCTTTATTTTGTTATATTTTTTAAGACTTGAGCCTGGAGTGAAATGACTTTTCAAAAGTGTCAGTTGTTAGAAAATCACCTTTTTAAGAGCTTTTCCCTTTTTTTTTTTTTTTTTCTTGAAAGATTATTTATTCTTTTATGATGCCAAGTGCCAAGCTAAGAAATACCCACAGGTCTCATGAAGAAAGTAATTTATGGGAAGGGAGGTAAATATTTTAGGAAGTAGCTGCAAAGCTTAGAAGGCATGAACTGCAGAATCTCACAGAAGAGTAAAGCCTGGCAATTAGCTCCAAGAATCCAATTAGAGAAGTTAGATAGGAATAAAATCTGAGTTGAGATCCACTTAAGATGAGCTGGCATTACAGGACAATATTAGGTTTTGATGTGTGTCTAATAAACCATGGAGAAAGACCCCCTATCCAATTGTCATATGGATCTAAGCTTCTTTGTTCAGTTAGATTAACAAGGCTGTTAATAACAAAAGACTAAAGAGCAAACTTTAATCTCCAAGTCATTCCATAAAACATGATCTTATAACTCAGGCTACTTTTGTTGTAAATAATGGACAGACAGTAACAAACGATGGCTGGACATTAAGAAATTCCTTCCTTCTCTCATCCCTAATACTTTCCTCTTTTAATGTAATTCTGTCATTTCATTAAAATAGATGTTTTGCGTTTTTGTTTTTTTTTTTTAATGGAAAATGAATATGATCCAGAAAATTATTTTAACTTAAGAATGTAGAAAAGTTATGTTAAGGAGGTAACATATTTCCTTAATAGTAGGATGCCAATGATGCCATGAATTAGTAATCAGAACATAAATTGGTATGAGTCTCATACCAGGGAAAAGAGACTTATTTGATTCTAAACTTTCTAGTTCCCACTCTGCATAGAACATTAAATGAGCCCTGATTTATACTGGCTCTGATTTACATTTGGCACTACTCTGGCAGCAAGCATTACAAAGAGCCTTAAACTGTGAGTGAATATATAGCTCACTGTAATTTAAGAACATTTTGAGGTCATTTTATGCTGGCAGAGTGTAAGAAGGTATTTGGGCTTCTGGTGTCTAGACTAACAGGGCAAAAAGGCCTCCTAGAATTCTGACAGAGCAAAGATTGATGAAAAAAAGAGACAAGCTGCCACCTCACCCTCACCCCAACACTTAGCATCAGGAGAAGAATCTGAGCCAGGCAGCTGGGGCACACGACTCCATGGACAGGAACAAAAACTACTGCTGCTCAAAGCTGTGTCAGACAGACCCAGCACTAAATCCACCCTGAGCACAATTCAGATGACCCCAAAGGTGCTGACAGCTACTGAGGATAAGGCTGGATTCTGAATCGTAAAACTATTCCTAATGCCTGGAATGGTTTCCTACTAAACCAGCAATATTAGTATGGCTATTAACCTAAGACTATCAATAGTAATAATAGCGGTGGAATTCTGCTTGAGTCTTGTGATTTTTATTTCCCCACAATGAAATAATATTTGCCTATGGCACAGGATTACTTATATGTAAGATATATGGGATATACTGAAGATGCCTCATTTATACCCCTCAAGACAGGTGGGTCCCTTCCCACAGAAAAGGGCTTGGAACTAAATAATCTTTTAGGTCTCATGCAACCCAAGATATTCTATGATGCCATAGTATAAATAATACAGCTTTGTGTCATTCTTGACCTCATGGATCTTAATTTTATTCTTTTTATATGATGAAATTCTCAGTCATAACACTGCTTGAAAATATTTAATGCTTATTTTTAAATAAATGTAGGTTGCATACTCAAAAACTGCACACTTTTATTCCATTGCAATTTAAATTGTTTCCTTTTATCTCAGGATTGTAGAAAAAATCAAAAGAAAAATGTCAAAACATGAATGGATGTAATCTTGCTGTTCTAAGGCTATTGTTCTCTACTGGATAGCACAGAATTATTCAATCAAAACACATATTAGGTCACTTCAGATGATGAGGGTTCCTTTCAAATGAGACCTGCCTTTCATTCTTACAAGGAAACAGTCAGTATGGCTTTTTCCATCCTTCCATGTAGAGAAAACTAATACCCAATTAGAGTTATACTCTTATTCATCCCAGGTTCAAGAGTATCCTTTTGAGTCTTTACATGCTTTAAAAATTGATTACAAATGTTCTGGAACATCAGAGTTGGTTGAAAAAAGGAAAAAATACACACCTGAATCACAGTGTTGCAACCATTTCTTCATGTTACCATATGATCAAATGGCTGGTGTGAGTATCAATAAATAAACATAATGCTAGTCAAATACTGTCCATACACTAATAAATCATCTGACAGAAAACCTATTCAAATTCCACAACAGCAGCAACACTCACTTCTATACAATAAAATATGACATATAATTCACAACTTGGAACTCCCAGCTGTATTTCTCCACTATTCACAGTCTCGTAATATCCAATTACTTTTACAAATGCAATTGCAAAAAGTTATGCCAAGCAACTTTACATGTTTGTATCCACTGAGGATTTGTTATAAAATTGCCAATCTCAAACACGTCCTTAATCTCATTAAAGAGTTATCTATTCACCCAGGGAACTTTGGCAAAATTAAAGGTTTAGTTTCCTTTATGATGTGACTGCTGTTACTTTGTTTCTTGCACAGGAACTTTTATTGGAGGATCTCAAAGCAGTTTACAAACTTTAATAAATTAAGCTGCTTATCTCATTTGTCACATAGATAAGTGTTATTATCCCTGCTTTGTAGATACAGGTTGGTGAGGTAGAGTCATCCATAAATTTCTTCATAAGGGTAAGCATTCAGTATACCAATGCTTAAAGATTGTGACAAAAAATTAAATTTCCCAGAAAGCTGTGGTATTTAATATCAAACCTATTTTAATCATGAATGAACATGAAACAAAATGTCAAGCTCGATAATTTGGCATCTGACTCTGAAATCAAAGTGCATCACCTTGAGAAAAACACCTTTTTCTTCTTCCAAAAATATTACAGGAAAGAAGCCAATCCTTATTTTGTCTTTTATGAATGAAAGAGTGAACAACTTAGCCAAATAACAAAGCACTCTATCTATCCAAGATGCCAGGTTATAATAAATTACAGTTTATCTTCCAGGCCCTTAGCCAAAATTATCCAGACACTAAAAAGGTAAAAAGAGCAGCATAATTTTTTTCAGTATTTATTTATAAAAAGTTTTTTACAGTTTCAGAACACAGAGAATGGAATATTATGTGTTAAATTACATATTCCAGCTCTTCACTTCAGATTTTTCCTTTTCCAATTAAAATCTTTCTGTAAACTTTATCAGTGTTTCTCCATGCTCTAGAAAAACAATTTAAATTGTGCAGTGTTCTGTTCTGTCCACTTCAAGTTTTTCTCATGGTCTTGTTGCCTTACCATTTGAGCCTTCTGGTCAATCACCTTCAGACATTTAGAAATGATGGCTGGCCAAAGGAAATTAGATGATTTCTCATGATCTTTAATAATATGTCAGCTTAATTTTAAGAATAAAATGTGGTGATGACAAATCAGACCTACCTTCATTTTTACTCTCACAGTGACCAAAATCAGCAGGGTTTAAGGACAGAGCAGTTACAGATGATGCTTCACCTCCCACACTCCAAACACTTGTTTCTTAGGAATGTCTTGAGTCACAAATGGTCTCTGTTTATTTAGTAAACAACACTTAATTTATCTTCTGTGAACTGAGTCTATCATTGCTTGAACCCAGTGAAGACCCAGTTCCAAGTGATACATTCAGGGGTCATTTAATACAAAAGGAAATGATACTGAGATGGCTGGACCTGAAAAAAAAAAAACCCAAACAAACAAAGGAGGGAAAAAAGAGGGAAACATATGGAGCTTCTTCAATTGGAAATGAATGGTAATACTGAGTTAGGCAGAGCAGCTGATCTTAGCTCAGTGACCAATGAATTGACCTGAAATGTAGAAACCAGATCCACAGACTTCATGTATGAACTATTCAACTGTCATTACAAACTATGACTAGCTTAACATAAAATAGAGAGAAAATCATCACTAGGGTAACCAAAATACAGCAGCTACATTCCCCAAAAATCAAAGCTTCAGAATAGGGATTTAGCAACTTGCACACGGTAAGTTCCTCAAAAGCAAGGTGCCAGATGGTGCCTTCGTTATCCATCTTTTGGGTGGACTGCACCTCCTGCTGCTGTGGGTTATCTACATGGCAGTTCCTTTTTCATATTTTAATAATTCACAGCCTAGCCTAGGACTTGATTTAATTTCTTACCTGTGAGACAATTATTATTTAGGTATCCTTGTGCATGTCCACCATTTGACAATGTGTTGCCCACTGAATTTACAGAATGTCATTATCATTTAGGTGAAAAATTTGGACACTTTTAGGTACAAGCCTTCACTTCTGGGCCTTGGAATACTGCATTTTCTTTATATTGGCTTTTCCGAAAACCTGTTTGGTTCATTTCTGTCGAGGGGACGTGTATAACTTCTCTTGGCAGAAGTCAATAGTTGTTTTTCACTGCCTTGCATCAGCTGTAAAAAGCCCTGAATCTATTTTGCAGTTCAGTGAGTAATCCTGAGGGGTCCTAAAATGTCACAGCAGGGACCACAAAGGACCAAAGTGCATTGGGTCTCTATCATCCAGAATACATATTTTCTGTTCATGAATTTCCTTAATCTTTCCAATGACATGGAGTGAGAGCTATTTAGAGAATTCTATGCTCCAATCCAGTGTCTGCTTATGCAATGCATTTTGATCAGCTGGTTCTCTGTGAGAGATAGCCCTGCTGGCCAAGAAGTCCTGGCCATCATGCTGGAAGACAAGAACACTCAGTGTAGGGTAAAATATGAATGATTAAGCCTTTCTATCCATCCATTAGCATTTTGACCTTTTATTTGGTGCTTGAAGAGTCTGTCTTTTCCTGCACTCAAATCTTTTCTCCAATAAGCTTTGTTTGGTGGGACTCTTGATAAGATGGGAGATACAGGGATTCAGCTTGATGGATTCAGGACAATGAGCATCTGTCTTTTCCTATTGTTCTTTCATTGACTGGAAGGTGTCAGTGGGTTGTGCGTATGTGTTTCCACGTGTCCCTATATAAACGGGCATTCCTTTGTTCTGACTTTGATATTCATATCTCAGCTGTGCATGGAAAATACAAATATTATGTCTTATGTTTTTATCAACACTATTAGCATAAGAAAAGTGTTTGAAAAATACATAAAAATTCACCTTGAGTCTGTTGTACTGTTTGGTCTTGACAGCAATGGCATTTATGTTTCTATCCTTTCTCAACCAGAAGTTAAAGCTCTTAACTGTGAGATTATACTGCTTAGTTTGAAAGCTTTTGCGAGCCTCTGTAGTATAATAATTTTACTTTAGGGAGCATGTAATTTTAAGTTCTTGCATAACACCACACATTTTTATGGTATTACTAAACTTCGTAATTTTATTTCCTGGTGACAATTAAGTGCACACCAATATTATGGAATTTTTCCCTCCATCACAGTTGAATGAAATTAGAATGGAGTATTATACGGTAGGTTGGAAGTTCTGATCTCTGGAAATGTTAAAGGTTTTCTAGTTCCCTTGTTACATATCCATTTCACACATAACCAAATCCATCAATTTGTTCTTTCTTCCCTTCAGCAACCTACAAGCTGTAACCACAAAAATGTAACAAAAACATATTCACTGTGTACTCCTTATCCAGTCCCTTTTCTACAGGTACAGCTCATAATGTTAAAGGAAATTAACGCTGATATTTCACAAATTACATTTGTCAAAATGCACCTGTTTTAAACTCTGACTTCTCTGAGAGGCCCCTACAGACCCATAGGGTAAATGCTGTCTTTGCTGAAGTGACGTACACTTTATGACTTGACCTGCTGCCCGAAGTGACCCTCCAAGTCAACACACACCTAGAAGTCAAACTGGTGTAAAGCAAAGAAGATTCCATGTGTCACTGCAGTTTGTTTAGGATGAGACAGAAAAATTTTGGTGCCCGTTCGAACTGCAAGTCACACCACAGCTCATCTAACCCCTTAGAATTCAAACATAAAGCCTGTCATAATTCCAATTTTTAAAAAATGCTATTTTTAGTAAAGACAGTTTTATGAAATCATAGAACAGCCTGGGCTGGAAGTGACCTTAAAAATCATCCAGTTCCAGCCCTCTTGCCATGGGTAAGGACACCTTTCACTAGACCATGCTGCTCAAATCCCCATCCAACCTGACCTTGAATACTTCCAGGGCCTTGAACTTGTGCCAGTGCCTCACCACCCTCACAGTCAATAATTCTTCCTTATACCTAACCTAAACCTCTCTTTCAGGTTAAAGACATTCATTCTTGTCCTGTCACTACATGCTCTTGTAAAAAGTCCCTCTCCATTGCTCTTGTAGGTTCCCTTCAGGCCCTGGAAGGCCACAATGAGGTCACCCTGAAGCCTTCTCTTTTCCAGATGGGACAATTCCAATTCTCTCAGCTTTTCTTCATATGAGAGGTGCTCCATCCATCTAATCTATGTCAAAGGCTTTACAGAGTCCCTTGTTTCAGTTCTTTGCATGTCTTTTTTTTTTTTTTCTCCACAGAAGTATTTGTTTTGCCCCTTTTGATAAACCATCCCACAAAAATATTTCAGCAGTAAATCTGCACATCAGTTTTTATACTAGTATCTCAGATAAAACAATGCAAATTAAATTCTGCATATTCATCTTTTTCTGAGCAGGGAAAACATGCTGAATTACTTTTACTTACAGAATATAATGTAACAGTTACCTTGTCTTGTGAGGCCAACCTCATATGTTAGGCCATCAAATCACAGGTACTTTATAAAACAGTTCCAAGTCATGTTTAGACATTGTTTTTCCACTCATTATCTAGCCATCACATACATTATTCAATATAATCAATTATACCATAAAAAATGAATAAGACTTTCCCTCTGGGGTGCATTCGCACCTCCAATCTAGCTAATCTTATACAGTCTACCATCAGAAGAAACAAAAAGAACAAAACAACTAAATCAGGGAATAAAAATCTCTGGGGAAATACTCTGGTAGATCCATTTTAAAGATATAGTCTGCCTAAGGCTGAGATGTATATACATACTCATATACGTACATATATATATTAAGGACTCGGTTATAGTAGTTAGAGAAAGAAACGTGATACAAAAAGTCTGGTATTGGATTCTTTTATTGCAGTGAATACCCAACAATGTTAAAGGTGTTATACCATCTTAATTAAAAACTGGAATAAATGAGAGGAAACTGAGACTTTTAGGTAGCATTTTGTGTCAGTTGTATCTGTTATTATGACCCTGAGGATAACCTATTCTATCTGCTTCCAATCACAGTATACAGAATATCTAATAGTAAATATAACTGTATATGAAATATAAGTATGAATATTGTTTGCAAAAAATTAGGATTTATGAATTATATTAACAGTGTTCATTTACAGGAATACTGAATGACAGAATTGGAAGGCACTTTCTGAGTTTTCAAGCCCAAGCCCCTGGCTTTTTTTTTTTTTTTTTTT
>VZTX01025042.1:442849-473490 GCA_013400915.1 Pardalotus punctatus
TTTTTTTTTTTTTTTTTGTCAAATATATTACATCATGTTTCTGGGATGCTTAAAACAAGGACTTTTCCCATACTGGCCATTTTGAAAGGTTGTTAAGAATATCAGTTTATATGTGGTTAAAAACACTTTTCTGATTATCGGTGCTGATGTGTTCATTGCAAATTTATGCTTATTTTCTCTCATACATGCATCACATTTAGCCTGATTTGTCACCTGTAAATAACAATAACAACCTTTCTTTACTCTTCCATTTTCAGGCTAAATGGATATAATGCTTTCAGCTTTAAGTCATAAAATACAGTGTCTTTCCACTTATTCTTTTAGTCCTTCTCCAGACAGAGGAAAGAATATTTCCTTAATTCCTTTGTATATCCCTTACACATTTTGAGCCACACACTTCCATTTACACATTATTTTGGGATCAGGTAACATGTACAGATATTTCTCTTCCTCCCTTATGTCCAAAGGTTCGTCTCCAAGTAAAGCAGATAATATTGGTATTAGTGTAAAAGTGCATGGCCATGCACACAGATATATTAAATTTGCCTCTTTTCTCTAAGTTCAGTCCTCAAGGTCATTCAGTTTCTCCTGTATGATATTTGCACCCCCCACTACACCTATGATGCCTCTCAACATCATTTCAACTATGGATTTCATTAATTCATACCTATTTTCCACAAAGTCCTTAATGAAAGTATTCAATAAGATTAATCCCAAGATCAGCCTTTGAAGAATCTGAAAGTAACCTTTCCCGATTCTGAATTGTCCTCTTCTAATAATATCAATTTTTGTCTCTTTTGGCCAGCCTATTTCTCACATTACAATTTTCATTCTAATCCCTATGTTATCTACTTTAACTAGTAGTATTACATCTGACACCATATCAAATGATTTACTGAAAACCAGACATATTAGATCTACTATGTATCCTTTAATTAGAAAATCAGCTATTTTATCACAGAAAGCTATCAAGTTACTATGACACCATCTATCTTCATAAAATCTTGTTATATTTTTCCATACTTTTCAATGTCTTTATTACTACCTTAAAAATACATTGAAAAATTCTATCCGCTATGGAAGACAGGCTATCAGAGAAGCAGCAATGTGACCATATTATTTTCTCCTTTCTTATATATGGAATATTCACATACACACCAAAACGAAGTTTCAAAAATATGAACAGCACACTACATTTTTTTATCAGTGAGTGCCTGATGAAAAGACTGTTTCCTCAGTAACTAGCAGTGTATGTGACTGTCCTGTTCCTCAAATTTTCCTTGAAGCTATGAGTTAAAATGATTCAATCTTTCTACACACTGTGGAAGTGTCAAAGATGCCTTCAAGGCTGTATATTTGTCTGCAATGAAAATAAGTTAGGCACACTATTTCACACAGCTGAGAATGTCCATCACTCATAAAAAATGACATGCAAATTCCTAAATCACTTAAGTATTTTTCAAAGTACTACAGACAACTTCTCCTGGGCCAGAGAGAGAAGCAAATTCCAGTTGTGCTAGCCTACCTCCTTTGTAAATGTTTTTGTTATTTAATTAATAAATAAATTTTAGAAAGTGATTGTCAGATGAAAGAGTCCATTAACATACAAATTAACAATGGTTTTATCAGATCTTTCATCAGCTAGTGATTATTCAGTCTCCCAGGCCACAGAATCATGACTGAAGGTATGATATGAGCCAAATTCTGTAACTGGCTGATCATTGTCTTGAGGGAAGTTGGCAATCAACAGAAGTGAAATGCAGTCTCAGGAACTCTCCTTTTACAAACCAAGGCCAGAAAATGTGAAATACTTTTTTAGGGTATTTCTCACAATTTCTGATTCAGGTCAGGCCTGGAACTTTTTAGGAATAGGCTTTTTAACAGTAATTTGTAAACTTTCCATCCATTTCTTTTTTTAAAAACCAAACATTCTAACTGAGAAAAAAAATTCCTAAACCCCATAACTGTTTTCTCTAATGACTTATTTCAGATTAGTTGAATTATTTTACTGCTTCATAAAAAAATGGTTCTCTTGCCTTGAATCCCAGTGCTCATCCATGGCCTGGTTTCACAGACTGGGGTACTCTTTATTCCACTCTCAAAGGTACAACATGAGAATTTGCAGCAACACAGGACCCAAAAGGAGGGAGAACATGGATACCAGAGGAAGGGAAATATGATTTCCACAAAACATCTATGCACTTTGGCACAGAAAAGTTTGAACCCAAGATTTTGCAAATCTCAGTATTCAAAATTTATGGAAAAATGAATAATGCAACAATGGGGGGGGGGGAGAGGAGAGAAAACAATCCTTATCTCTAAGTTTTATTCCTACTTTTGCCATTATTCTTTTGTTTCATGTAAAACAAAAACTGTTTTTTCATACATCTGCCTTTCTGATTTAGGCATGTAACTCTCACCTTCATTTTAGATGATGATTTCCTTAACCTGAATCTCTTTAACCAGTTGAAAGAGTTTTGAAAGCCTGGAAGGATCAGTTCTGTTCAAGACTATGTAGCTTACTTAAGCAAATCATGTCTCTTTCTGGTAACTTTCAAAAGGCACTGACTTTTCTCCCTTTTATGGAATGGAATATAAAGCACCTTTTTTAGATTAACTCACCAAATAGGAAACTTAAACTAAGTAATTAGATGAACTTGATCTGTCTCTTATTTTCCATATTCATTCTATCCAAAGGTGTGTTTCTTCTAAGTAAATATATTCATGAATTAAGTCATTCAGGGGTCTTGATGGAACAGAACATTTGATAGTGTGATAAACTTCAAACACATGAGCCATAGCTCATGAGTCAGTGGGATTATTTCTGAAAATGCTTCAGTGGACTAGAGAGAGCATTTAAGAGCCAAGCCTTGCTATTACTGTACATTACAATAACCATTGGAGAATATGCCTGAGTTCTACATTTTCTGCTTTATAAAGTGTTTTACTATAAAATGTTAAATGGCCTTTTCAGCTGAAACTCCGTAGGGCTAAGAAGGCAAGCCCTTCTGTGCATACTATATTACTCCTATTAAAATTATCTGAAGTACATGAATTTCCAGTGACCTGTCTTCAAGCATCTTGCCGAAAAATGTCACAATTAGCAGCGGGCTCCTGCTGAGGGTTTGATTACGCAGTAAGGAGCTAACTTTGCACCTCTGGAAGTTTGACTTTAACTGAAAATGTCTCTTTTGGTTTCAGTTTATTCCCCTCTGAGTACATGTCCATACTGCAACATGATCACAAAATTTAGCATGACGAATGCAGCAGCTCCTATGGGAGGAAGTATGAGGAACAGAAAGGGAAACATCCCAGATCAGTGCCTAGACAACAAAAATAATTACATCACACAGGGATTAGTATCCTGTAAAAGAAATAAAAAATGACAGGTAGACAGACGGCTGGAGACTAGTGAAGACAAAACTAGCAAAGTTACCAAAAATTTGGAGATTTATGGGGTGCAATTTGTACCATCCTGCACCAAACAGGATAATACTGGGAGTTCCTGGTGCCTTTGGAAAGTGCCAGCACCCCCACTTCTAAATAGAATTGCACTTCTGTAGACAGGGTGATGACTTAAAGGAGAAATTTGATAATTAAATCTAGTATTTCTTTTGTTTTATCAAATTACTAAGCACCAAGTTAGCTGTTGGAAATTCTTGTATTTATGTTTTTGGTCTGCTGCAATCAGGAAATCCTGCATTTAAACTAGTCTGTAGTAAAAATAACTTGTTACAACCTTTTTATATCCCATTTGTAAAGGTCTAATAGCATTGAGATGTTATGGATCAGACAAATCCTTTTAATTCAGTGGGAGACACACATGCCCCACTGCCACTTGAAGTTCTAGATCCCAAAGAGCACTAGTAACTCAGAAACAGGCTAAATTCTCCAGATGCTCAATTACTCAAAGTGTCTTCTGTGTACCTGAGCATGTACTGAATGACTTGAGGCCTTATCTCTCATAGAAGCAGAAGATACTTAGAGCCCAGATCTTTGATATTTATAATTATGGATATTAGAGGTCCCTCTTCAGGTGGGAGATCAATTGTCATTAGCTACATTCATTTGCCATCTACTCTAATTTGAAACCTAGGTCATCAGAAGTCCTCTGAAGAGACCTTCCTACCATCAAGATGTCTGTCTATTCTGGATATTTCTTAGCAAAATACCAGGAACCTCTTCCCTCAATGAGAATGTTCCTAAATTTCCTGAACTCAATATTAATTTTTCTTATCCACTGAGGTTTAGAGACAATTTCTCTATTTTTCTTGTTGCCCATGTACTGCCTGTGATGTGTATTCATTGATTCATTAAAATAGAAGGGAAGACTAAGAGTGCCCCTCACCTTGTTGGGCTGCTCATTGGGATGGAGAGTTTGCTGATAGGAAGGTGAGCCCAGCTGTTGACAGATGTGCTCCACACAAACCAAACATCAGCATGATCCCACATGTCTGTGGCTCCTGCAAACACTGAGGTGAACAAAGCCTGCAGAGAACGCTTTGTGCAAATCTTTCAAGCTCAAAACCAGTGAGCAGGCAGTCAGTCATCGGCATTGTCCCATCTATCATCAGCTATGTTTCCACTCGAAAAATTTAAACGTAGAAAGAGCTTTTCCTGTGGTCATGCAGATTTGTTTAGTGGCCAGTGCATGCTGTGGTGTCATGAAGGGTGCCATGGGGTCTGTGTCAGAGCGTGCCCTCCCACACAGAGCGCAGGTTTGGGTGTCACCTCTGTGGGACCATTGTCAAAGGCATCCTATGTGAGATGTGTCACTTCACAGATAGAAAGACAAGTTGCATGAACACGAGGCTCTTGCCTGAAGAGCCAGGGTGTGTCTTGAGTAATATTATTCACTGTTAAAGATGGAGCATCCTCAATGCAAGCTGTGAAACATCGGTTTAAGTACAAGTGCACTAAAGTGGAACCTGAATTCAGGTCTGGCATGTCCCAAATGGATGTGACAGCTATTATCTCTTAGTTGAGGCTTCTCCCAGAAATGTGACTTGAAGTCATTGGCTTTTCCTCCTGGCTCTGTGAAATGGCTTTCAGAATTATGTCTGCTGTGACTTTAACCCTTCAGTCATGAACTCTGTTGGTGCTTTGTTTTGGGGCGTGAGGGGCTAACTCAGGAATTTCCTTGGGTAACAAAGAGCCTGGAAGCTTCCTCCTAGCACTCGGATCATACCTTCTCCTGCCCTTGTCAGCATCCTGAAGGATAAAAGCTGGATGTTCCCTATCACTGACATGTGCAAGAATTATAACCAGATATAGCCTGCCTGGCTGAAGGCTTCATGAATAATTATGGCAGATACAGCAGAGCTCTGCACTTTAGTCTAGCCTGTTCTACCAGCATCTCCTTGCCAGATTAAACTTTCTTACTAAAAAAAGCATCCTTCAGTTAATTTAATTTTTTTTCAGAACAATCGGATTTTTTCTACATTAATTAGCACATGTTTTGTTTTATGAGTCTTACACAGAAAGAAGCTGGGGAATTATTTAGCTTAAGAGAAAATATTAGAACTTGTCAAGATCTTTGCTGCTGCTGTTGTTGTTGTTGTTGTACTATGCTCTATTAATGCAGATGAGCAACAAATACGCTTCTATAAATTGAATCTGACTATGGCGGCCCCAAGAATAACCCAAGGCAGAAAACGAGGGGAAAAAAATACAGAGACAGAAAATCTTTCTCATTATTTTACTATAAAAATCTTAATTAGTCCCAAAGGTTTTTGTTATAAAATTCAGGTAGGTAAGGCACAAAAACTTTTTGTCAAGCAGACTATGAAAAAAGTAGGACAGTGACACAAAAAGAGTTGCAAATGAAGCTAGACTTGTATTCTAACAAGTGAAATATTTATAAACCTACACAGTTATCTGCCCATGGAACAGGTAAGGTAGTATAAATAAATTAAACTCCAGAAATTAATACATTCTTTTAATTGAATTTATCCTTGAAAATTAATAGAATTCTACCAATCTTTGAGGCAAAAACTCTCCACACATTTGCTTCTATATTACAGTAGAAAGATTATTAGTGTCTTGTAGTATGGTGGTTGCAAATTAAGTATGGAAGTGTGCAGCAATTTGAATATCATAGGGAAATTATCTTTTCCTGTCTATATTTTTCAGCCTCTACAGCTAGGATTTTTAAAATTAGGCTTATAATATTTTTTACTTCCCTGAACTATTACCCACAGCTATATTACAGCTAATCAAAAAAGCTCCAGCTCCAGAAATGCACAGAACAAATCAGTAAATGCACAATATCTCCTGGCACCTCATGACAAGAAATTCGTGCTTGAATGTGACACATGGAGAAATATATCTTCAATTCATGCATTATCTCTCAACTTGACCTCTGTTTACAGTCTGTGATTAAGTGTTCATACAGAACCATGCTCCACTCCAAACCTGGATTTGGTGTATGCATTGGAAAACAAAAAGTGTTTTGCTTACTCAAGTGCTGAAGGGATCCTCTCATTTTAAAACCAGTCTAGAGAACTGACTTGATGTCCATGTTTACCTTCAATGTGATTCAGAAACAGTTCTGACACACTGATCATATTTTCTTTTGAAACTAGATGTTGCATACCAATACTTTAGAGTTTTGATTATAAAATTAATAGGTAATCTCCTGAACTATTTCCTGCAGGATTCTCTATCATCCCTCTGTAGAAAACCAGCTGCAATCTGAGCATGGCAAGGACATTTGCTGCTGTGAATGATACGGGAGGAGCCCTTATCCTTTCCATAAATCCCTCATGAACTGAGCTGTGAGATGGGTGTGACTTCAGGAAGTTGTACATGCCCTCAGAGGAACAAAAACAAAAGAAAACTTATCTATGGACTTTCAGTACTGGGGGTAGACAGAGTGACAATTACCCACTTAATTCCTTATTGCAGTCCAGCCCTTAAAACCTAAGTCTTGTTGAATTCTATATACAGATGTGGGAGGGAATGATATAGGAAGCTGGTTTATGACTGTATTTTTTTTTTAATACTGTTATGCTTCACAGGGAAACAGGATACACCTTATCTTCTGGTCAACTGAACATTAGATCATAATCCCTTCCCAGTTATGGCCTTTAACCATTTCAAAAGGGACATGGTAGGGAAATAAATAGCTGTGGGAAAAAAAGCAATCTTTATTTATGGCAATACAGACATCAAAATTGTTTTACCCAGCTAGAATTCCAGAGATGCACAAGCACAGATCAGTAAAACAGCAGTTCTTAGTAGGTTTTGATACAAAAGAATGGACTTTTCCTCAGGCATTTTCTTTCCCATCAGCTCACACAGCATTTTCTGTTTATTCACTCAGTAGTATTCATTGATCAATTACTCAGCTGTACTTGGCATAAGGAAAGTAATAGTTCAGTGGTGAATCGGAAAGTAGGCAACACACTTGTATTCAGTCTTTGTGCAGCTAAATACCTATGCACTGTTTTATTTTCTGTGATGTATCAGATATTTTATAAGTGATAATCTAATACTATTTAAAATAGGAAGCATTCAATTTTTCAATTACACTGTGATTTTTTTAAGGTATATCCCAGTAATGTGCAGAATAGTTATTTTTTTAATGGGGATAATAGTCATAAAATAGTCTTAGATAATCAACTTCAAAGCACAGACCTCTAGAATTGTGATGTTTTTGTTAGAGATTATAGATATAGGATGCTATCTTCCATATGTATCAGTCACTAGTTAGGATGGCGATACATTTGGAGTGTTCACAGAATCATAGAATGGTTTGAGTTGGAAGGGACCTTAAAGATCATCCTGTTCTAACACCCCTGCCATGGGCAGGGACACCTTCCACTACAGCAGGTGACTCAAAGCCCCATCCAACCCGGCATTGAACACTTTCAAGGATGGAACCTCCACAAATTCTCTGGGCAACCTGTTCCAGTGCCTCACAACCACGATCATCTTACACAGTTATTTCATAAATTATATAGCTCTATGTATGCATTTATAGAGAGAAAGATGTAAGTCCTGTCTAGGAATGCTTCAGTCCTGCTCCAAATAGGGGAAGGCTGAAAAACAAAATTACATCATGTATCAAGGGAATAATGCTAAATGTAGAAGGGATGAAATCCCTTTAGTTCTTGGTGGTAATTCTGTACCTGTCTGTATTTATAGAGAGAAAGAGATGTACCCCAAAAACCTTCTTAAGAATATCTGAGGAAGAATACAACACAGTAATAAAGAAAAAGGGGAAAGCATTTCATAAATAATAGCACAAGCGTAACATATCTTAACATTACAGAAGGGAATATTTTAATACTTATAAAAGTTCATAAAGCCTTGAGCTAGGGGAAGGCCAACTGTATAAAGCTTTCTCAACATTATATTAAAAATGTAAAACTCATCAAACTTTATTGTTAGAAAACCAGACCATAACTCCCATGAGTCCCTTTATGAATATGAAAATATTTGCAGAGTTTGTCCAGCTGATATCTCTGAGAATGTAACTCAGTTATATTAAATTTGTTGTGAGGATGCATGGCTGTGTCAACCAAAATCCAACATACACAGCAAACTCCCAAAGCAGAAAAAACTGGCCAGTCACAACCAAATCTGTACATGTCTGTGCTCTCTGGACTGACCGAGTTTGTTGTTGTAGAAGTCTAAGAAAATGCAAAAAAGAGATTTTAGTATCATTTTTTTGTAATCAATAGGGACTTTATTTTTGGACAAACTTGGGCTGGGTCAATTAGGTGCTTTTCTTTAAAAAAAAAACAAAAAAACCCTTTTTAAAATTGAAAATTAATTTTAAATATGAAAAAAAATCAGCCTTCAAAACCTTGTAAAGTTTCAAGGAGATTGTTTCAAAGTGCATGTAAACATAACTAAAAATTCTCAAGCTGATTTTATGATACCAGAGGGGGTTAGGTTAATTAAAGCAAAACACCAAAGATATAATTTCACCATTGCTATAATAATCCATAATCTTGGCTCATATGGTCAACAATTACATATTTATTGTCATATTTATGAACATCATAATCAGATGACTCAATCTTCCTGTATACAAAGTTTTCACCTCTCCATATATACATATATATATATACACACACACACACACACACTAGTAGGAGAAAGGAGAACTGCTTTATTAGCAGTTCAGCTCTGTTAGCTTATATTAGCTGCTTTTTCCGAGAATCAAATATTTGCCAACTGCATTTATTTATTAATCTATTACAAAAAACTAGAGTTTTAAAAGAATTTTTCAGACTTCTGCAAGTTGCTTATTTTTTTCAGCTGTATTTCTTTTCTGTAATACGGATGTATGTATCAGTCACTATTTACATGTAACTCCTCTTCTTTTTCTTTTCTCCTGAAGGGCATAGCACATTACATTAATTTTATACAACCATTTATCCATTATCAGACCTGGTTAAATTATTATCTGGAACATTAAGTAAATTTTTCATACTTTAAAGTTTGTTAAGGAAGATCAGTTCCACTGCACTGTAGGGTCTAGGCAATTAATCCCATCTCAGTTTGATAGATGTGAATCTGCTGGTTATCCCAACTCCTAGGTGCAGGGAAAAGCAGAGCTGAGCCTGTGTTACAGCAGTGTAAATACACACACATACAAAGGAAAGAGGCACTTAACAGACACCTATATAAACCATGAACAACACAAGTGATCCATTACTATTCTTCCTTCCTGGCTAACAAGTCTTATAGTTCACTGCTGGAGGGCAAACAGGTCTTGCACTCCCTTAACGTACAGGCGCACCACACTTGTTCGAGGATTTCATGGACTCAAATACGACTCCATCCAGGCACTGTGCCCAAGAAGACCCCTGCATCCAGTTTCAGCTCTCACCTTGGCTTTCACCAGAGTCTGATTTTCTCTACCAGCTGCTCTGCACAGCCCAAAGTTTGCTGGGAAATGCTTGTATTTATGTGTACACTGACATGTTTATGCACACACAAACAAGAGACCACATTCCCACAGCAAATAGGTTGGAGTAGAATTCATCAAGAAGACAGGTCAGAGCACAGTGATCAAGTGCAGGCCCCAAGGAGACAGCCACTTGCTTACACATTCCCTCAATCTCCCTTCTCCATGTTTCTTTTCCCTGACATACCTTAATCACTTACTTCTTCACCATTGTTCCTGCTGAGATAAACAACCTGTCCCTAATCAGTTATTCCCAAAGGGCCCATTTTGGCTGCATCAAATTTGATATTTCTAACATTATTACCTAGGTCAATTTGGTCTTACATGGTAGTATTTATCAGCTGTGTTATCTCTGTTGGCCTTGCAAGACTGGTCCCCCAAAGGCTCTCAAAGCTCCTTTTCAATTATTTGTGAAGTTCAGCCACTTCTCACATAATTCCCCCTTAACCATCTGTGAGATACATCCATCCCTATCTGCAATATTTGTCAGCTGTCTCACCCAGCAATGTTCATGTCAAGTTCAGTAATTTCTTTTATTGCATTTACTTCACTAAACATCAGAACAAGGCCATCTACATGAATACTTCAACAAAATATAAATTTTAGCTGTTGTCACAAAAATGTTATCACAATTTTTTTCTCTCTTTGTTTTCATCTATTTTCTTCTAATTAACTTGAATATTTGAAATCTTGGTGTCTTTTTTTTTTTTTTTTGTTTGTTAACATGTGTTATGCATGATTTCTAGAAAAACTAGTCCTCTAAGCTACATGAAATCACTGAAACACTGTTACAAAATGGAATAGGAATGAGAGTTTTATTTATATTTTTATTTATATTTTTATTTATATATATTTATTTATATTTATCAGAAAATAACTTATTTTCCAGTAAATTTTTTTCAGGCAATTGGTTAGTTCAAAAACATCGTAGAATCATAGAATATCCTGAATTGGAAGAGACCCACAAGAATCATCAAGTCCAACTCCTGGCCCTGCACCGGACACCCCAGGAGTTGCACCATGTGCCTGAGAATGGTGTCCAAAGGCTTCTGGAACTCTGTCAGGCTTGGAGCTGGGACCACTGCCCTGGGGAGTCTGTTCCAGTGCCCAAACACCCTCTGGGGGAAGAACCTTTCCCTGATATCGAACCTAAATCTCTCCTGACACAACCTCAGGCCATTCCCTCAGGTCCTGTCACTGTCACCACAGAGCAGAGATCAGTGCCTGCCCCTCCGGTTCCACTCACAAGGAAGTTGTAACTGCAGTGAGGTCTCCCCTCAGCCTCCTCCTCTCCAGGCTGAACAGATCAAGTGACCTCAGCTGCTCCTTGTGTGGCTTCCCTCAAGGGCCTTTACCCTCTTCATAGCTCTCCTTTGGACTCTCTCTTAGCTTTCTACTTTCATGGATTCCCAATTTCCTTAACACTTACCGACAAGAAAATATTCTATGTGTGTAGTCAAGCTCTTTTATCAAAACATTTCTTTTAATACATCTAATCAACATTATTCACTGCCAAAATTTTTCTACTGCATTCCAGATCCAAAAAAGGCATGCTTAATATATATGTTGGGTTTTTCATTGCCGAGAGCTATCTTTATTCATAGTGACTGATATGAGGGACCAGGGACACTCCAGTCCCACTGTTTATGGACTTAGTTCTTCCTAGTCAGTCAACATGCCAGAATCTGTGCTAAAGTAGATTATTTTTTAACTATTTGAAACAGGAGACAGACAATGGTATTTTGTAACTGTGAATCAGACAGGATGCAGTTCAGTCTATTCTCTCTTCTACATGCAAAACAAACGGTGCATTAATTTGGGAAGAACCAAATTTCACAGTAGGAAAAATGTATTAGATTAAAATGATGCATAATCAAAGATGTATGATTCTGTGCTTAGGTGTGTAAAGTGTTTCAAGAGAAGTAAGTGCTAGACACAGGTGTTTCAAGAAATGTTTACTTGCTTTATCATTTACAAACAGGTGAACAGGGAAAAGGAGGCTGGGAATCTCCTTCAAATTAATTTTCTGCTGAGGGGTCTCTTGTATTAAGGTGATAAGCAACTTGTGCTGAATTACTATACAAAAAGTTAACTATCTAAAGAACTCTTGAATCAAAGGTTATCTAGAAAATAAGAAAAAGTGCTATTTATGAAGAGAATAGTGATAAGAAATGGGTAAGTGTTCTAAGCCAGATAAGTTAACCATCTAACGTAAAGGACTGCAGAAGCCCTTTAATTGAATTCTAGAGCAGTGCTTAAAATGTGGAATATTCCTTCCTATTGCTTGGCAAAGCTTTCTCATTGAAGTTACAAAAGTGTTCTCTTTCCTAATGATTGTTATTCAGCTTGCTTTATGAGGATCATTTCTCCACACTTCCTCCCCCAGTTTTGACAAACTTTAACTTAGGAAGAGGGACAAGTACTTTTTTTTCTTGTTGGACTGTACAGAAAAGTATAACTGCTAATTTTTAAAAGGCAGGATTGACTTAAAGTATGTTTTAGGGTAAAAGAATTCATGGGAAATTCCTCTGGCTGACTGCTATAATATCTGCTTTACACATTCCTTTTTGTCTTTGCCTTCCCCAGTCCTCTTTATAGAATATGTCTTGTTCCAGTTACCTTCTGATAGCCTTGTTGCTCATTTTTAATCAGACACATGATGAGACTGATGAAAATATCAAGAGACCTGAGATGATGGAACTTGTAGGTTATATGGAGACTGTAAATTAGGGATTGGTTTCACATTCCTGCATTCTGGTGATGCCCTCAAATGCTGAAATCCCCTTTGCATGTGTGTTGAACAGCTCTGAAACAGAAAGAGCATTTTCATTGCATTGCATAAAGTTACTGATTTTGTAAATAATCTGCTTGCTCTACCCTTCCTCAGATTTTACTTTTTAAAGTGTTTCATACGTTTTCTCCTGAAGAAGCCCTATGTCACCTTCTGCAAAAGTTTTCTGTTTTCTCACACAAAATTAGGCATATTTCCTAGTCTTTCCTTTTATGGACGATCATGGAAAGCAGCTAACTTTCTGCATACTGTGAAAAGATACTGAGAGCAAATTTAAAGGATACCCTTTAAGGAAACAGTAGGATAAAAAGGTCTTTTAGCCTCTCTGAGTATCTTATTCAGCCTGATTCTTCAAAGTCAGAGTCTAATTTCCAGTCCTGCTGTAAGCCACATGCCATGACCTTGTTAAGTGGGTGGAAATCACTAGGAGACAAATAAGAAAAGGAACAGAAGAAAGAAGGAGAAGGAAACTTCAATTACAGTTGCAAGAACAATGAGTAGTTCAAAAGCAGATTTTCTATTAGTTCAGTGGATAGGTTTCTTTTTTTCCTTATTTGAATGCAGTCTGAATGATGTATTCCATAGGAGCCACCAAACAATTCAAGTGTTTCTCTTGAGTTATTGAATTACCTGCTTATTGAAATCCATGTATCTCCTACATCTTTCCCTTTTTTCATCCCTGAGTTTTCCAGTATTGTCATTAAATCCTGAGATCTTAAATTCCACACTTTTTTACATTCACATGGATATTGATATTGTAAAATAGACAATATCTTGCCATAATAGTCACATCCCACAAAATATTAGAATCAGTAGGGCTGCAATTAATGTGGTTCTGCTGATTTGAAACAAAAAATAATATTAAATGTAGGGCTGATCTTAGTAAGTCTCTGTCACACATATGTACATGGAAACACAAATGTTAACCTAACCAAATAAACTGTCATAACTATCCCCGAGATGGTATTTTATAGTCATTCTCTTTCTGGAATGAAAGCAGAAAATAATTTTTGAACTGACATTATGGTTAAAAAAATATAGGGGGTCAACATACATGTGAGATTATGTCCACTAAAAAAGATGTGGTGCTCCTGCTCAGAATACGACACTATTAAAATGAGAGCAAGAACTTCAGAATTGATGCTTTAGCATGGTTGTTATGGAAGATATCACTGCATTAATTTGCACTTTGAGTTATTTACTCATCTACAGCCATTGTGTCTGAGTGAGCAGCAGTATTGCAGATTTTGCCTTTCTGTGCCCTATTTCTGTTATATTTGGTCTACAGCTATTTCACAGCCTTGAATGCAATTCATGTAAATCTTTAAGAGGTGGCTTTTTTTAAAGTGTGAACTCTTCACTGAGATGAAGGTGGTCAGATATGGATTCATCAGGATGTCGCATCCTGGGGAGTACACTGAAAAAAAAAAAAACAGCGCAATGAATTCCTCCACATGTCCTGAACCACACACAGACCTTATAGGTGACAATCTACCCTGGTTTATCTCATGATCCCAGTGCACAAATGGCAGGTAGAGTTTATTGGAAACTTCATACTGAAGTTTACTGAGACATTGAGCTGGAAGGCTTCAAACTACAGGTGTAGCTCTTTGGATTATGAATACTCCAACATTAAGTGTAACAACTGAATACTCCAACATTAGGACCTGACATTTCTTCCTTGGTACCGTTGTCTGTGCTTGGATTCACAATGTAAAGTTTTTTCTTTCCTGTTTTTATTCACATTTATGTCTTTAATTTATTGAAGCCAAAGCCAGAGGAGAAGTTTAACATAAAAGAGAAGGATTTGGCGTCCTTAGAAACTTGATCTGGACATGAGAAGTAGTTTCTTGGAACTTTGTTGGAATGAAGGTATCAAAGCCTTTACATTTTTAGTCCTTTGAAGAAAAAGTTAGGTGGTGGAGTTTTTAAAAAGTGTTTCCATGCAAGCCACAGGAGGATTTAATTTCACTTCGTTACAGTGTTATTGGGGTTTTTTTACACTATGATCTAACACCTAAATAGAAATTTAATGAACAATATTCCATGTTCATAAAAATATTTTTATGTTTCTGTGAACATTGAAAATAATATTCAAATACATGTAAAACATTATATATATATATATCTCTACATACATTAACTTATGTATGTATAAATAGAAACATATATGTATAGCAAAATAGAATATTTCCCTAATTTTTTTGCTAAGATTTTTGTGCTAATAATATTTTTATCCAACCCACTAATTTGTTACAAGAAGAATCTGCCAACAGAGTCAAATGATGGTAAGTGGAGATAAAGTATGTAAAAAAGAATGATCTCTGATACCCTGGATGATGGAAAATCTGAAGTATTAGAAAGGAATAAAAAAGTAAGAATATGTATCACTAATGATCCAGTTTTCATTGAAAAATTTCAAAGTACCTTGAAATGAAGTTAGTGTCTCTGTGCTGAAAATTAAAAATACAGAAAAGAGACATTTGTTTGAAATTGGCCAGTAGGCTTGTGGGAGAAACAGATGAGAATGCTCTTCACATTCCCTGTCTTCACTGGCAGCTCTCATTAGTACTTATGATGTTTCAGTGAGACAGGGTTAAAGACTGAGAGGAAATAATGTCTTTCTTTTCTTTTCTTTTCTTTTCTTTTCTTTTCTTTTCTTTTCTTTCTTTTTTTTTTTTTAATTCCCACTTTACAACAGTGCTGTTAAATGCTGTTCCTAGTTCCCAGTGTCTCATTATTCAGATGTGAAGCTTAGCCTTTGCTGGAAAGTTCTTTCAGAGTCTATGAAAAACTATATAAATGAATGAAACACAACATTATGTTTCATTATTTTTTGCCCTTTACTACATACAAAAAGTCTCATAAATAAGTTACAGAGTGCAATCCTCATCAACACAGCCTCCAGCACTTCTCATTTGGAGTCTCACTCATCAAAGGGCATGCTACAGTGGTGTCTGGGCTGAGGTCATGGTCCAGGGGAGAAGAGATTTTCTTCACACAGACAGATGATAAAATTGTTCTTTGGCTTCTGATTCAGTGAGAAATATACATGACGTTACTCAGTTATTTTCACACTATGAATATCTGTGATAAGAAATCTGATCTTGACAGGTGATCACTTTTTTCCTGTGGCTGAATAGGATATTTCTGAAGATAGCAAATGTTGATTTGTACACCTTTTCCATGTATGCATTAGAATAGAACAGAACAGAATAACAGGTTCTTATCAGATGTAAATCAGTATAACTACTCCAATATACTACTTTCCATAAAGCTATTCAAAACAGAGCTCTTAGAAAATATCTTTTCCTCATAAAATTCCATCCATACATACATATTTATACATAAACTAGTTATTTATTTCCATTTAGTCCAAACTGACATCTTTACTTTTCAAAAGCTTTATGGTGACAATTACATCCAACTGCTACTCATAATATTTCAGGTGAAATCACCCCTGTGTATTCATGAAGAGGGAAAAGTGCATGGTTATATTGCTTACTTCCTCAATTATCCTTATCTGTTTCTTTGTAGTTTAGCAAGTACTAACACACACATAGATACTGACACCATGGCTACAGACCTCTGGATCCACTCGTGGAGGTTTTGGCTTCATTTTTCAGGAGTGAGTTTGAATCTGGATGCATTTTACCTTTTTGTTTTCCTATTATATTTTTTCCCAGCAAAATATATATTGCCACACAAATTTCAGGACACGATTCAACAGTTCCTAAAGGAATTTTCATTAAAATGTGTGTATGATTAAAATATGGGGGTCTGACTTTCAAGCTACAGTGGGAAATTGGTTCAAATTCTTTTTTTCCCATATGTAAAAAAAAAAAAAAAAATCTAAGTTGATGCATGATTCCTCTGGATTGGATTAAGTTTTATATATATTTATAAGCTGGGAGACCGTGCTTTCTCAATTTTACTGAAGACTTTAAGACCAAAATTACCAACTATTTGTACTTCATCAGATGGAATTCTTTAGTTTTATAATAAAACAGAAATAAATCCCATGTTATTCTCATATGCTGCTGTTATCTACTTAATTCTACAATTACAATTCACATTAAGCAGTAATGTTGCTGTTGTGCTTTATTCTTAAAACCTGTTTCTCTTGCTGATGGATTTAGGTACAGTGCCTGATTATCCTTCAAAAAAAACCCAAAAAAACTTAATAGTTTCAATAATCTTCTCAGTGAGAAAAGAAAGAAATGTTGATTCACTTTGAAGAAAGAAATGAGTGCAGATGCTCTCTTCAAATTATAGCCTATATTATGGATGAAGCTCTATTTATTTTAAGCATTGAGGCAGACAAACCAAGATAAATCGTCACTGTTGGTACCTCTTACAGCCCCAAGGAGAAAGCCTCTCTGAAGGTTGATCCAAGTCCCAGATGGGCTGAACTGACCCCTTCAATTACTCATCTTTTTCCCTAGACCGTAAGGGAATCTTTGTTAATGGATACCTAATAGGTTAATTAACAGGTAAGTTTCAAAATGTGAAGAATGAGCCAAGAACTATGATTTTATTTGTTTTTTGATTTTGTGGTTTGTTTTTTGTTTGGTTGGTTTGGTTTGATTTTTTTTTGTTTGCTTGGGGTGGAGGTTTTTTTGTTTGTTTGTTTGTTTGTTTGTTTTTGTTTAGTTGGATTTTTTAGGGTTTGGGGGGGTTTACTTTTTGTTTTGTTTTAGAGTTTGTTTGTTTTTGTTTTTTGGTTTGTTTTGTTTTTTGGGGTGGGGTAGTGATTGTTTTTTCACAGTTGTTTAGTCTCTGGAAGAAGGAATGTGCCTGATAAGGTAGTAGTATATAATGCATATATGGGACTTCACAGATCCATCCTCATCTCTAATACTTACAATAGTGACTAGCAAAACTTCTTTATTGACACATGGATCATCTCCCCACAGCAAGGCATCCCCTTTGTATCATGCAAGTTCTTTTATTGTTGTTATTGAATGGAACTTTAACAACTAGCTCTCAAAGTTTAAGGGTGTGTGTGGCATTATGCAGCCCACTGCACTCTGCTTTCCTGCTTCCTGACTTTCCTAGAGCATCCATCAATTTGGTTGCAGAATTCCAGTCTGGGTTCTCAGTTAAATCTCGCTCTTGATGTGGTGTTGTCAGTTTTGGTCTTCTTACACCCTTGGTCTGCTGATTTGCATATGGTTGGCAGCTTATTTATGTGCTCCTTTTGTTTTTTTATATAATGTCAGGGCTCAAATCTGTTTGGAGGAATTTATACACAAGTAGAATTAGCTAGCATCCAACTCTGAATCTAATAATTAGAGATGAACAAGTACACAAGTACTAACGCTCTCCTCAGGCTTTCTGAACCAGCAGAATAATTAACCGAGCACCTCAGGCAGGCTTGCTTTAAGAGAGTTCCAGAAACATAATGCTGCAGTTCTGTGATATATCAAGGCTGTTTTGCTTAGCTGAAAAATATAGACTATATTCCCTCTTCACTTTGACTGACATTTGGTTTCTATCTAATTGCTGCTTTTTCTGTTAGATCTTAATCATTTGCATCACACTTTAAAAAGAGAAAGATCAAAGATCAGAGGGTAAGAAGATATGAAATATGTTTCTTAGCTGACCCATAGTCATGTATAAAGATGAACATAAAATTTGAGGCCTGTGGGGGTTTGCCTCTCCCTTAGCAGTGGAAAAGCTGTGACAAGACAAGGGGTTATGGACTTTAACTGTTTCATGAATAAACACATTCTTCAGTCAGCAGAGAACCTTTTTCAGGCACTATAGTGATTGAAGAAACGCAAAAACTTACTGAGGAATTGCTCTTTTTTGTGCATTCTGTTCTTATATGAGGACAGGGAGAAAAACATACATATTGAGAAAAATAATAGAAATAACATAGAAAATATTTTCTCGCTGATATTTCTGGTGTATCATAATGTTATTGATCTTATTATTTCTAGATTAAAATCTGAAATTAATGTGCTACTGCTTTCAGATTTATGGCTTGGTAGAATGAAGTTGTCAGGCCAGTGCTGGAAGCATTTGAAAAGACAACCACTGTACTTATTAATAAATGTATATAGAACAAAATATTCCACTGTATAAATTTATCATTTGTCCATGACTTGGGTGTGTGTACAGAATATGTTAGAAGTGGAAAAGTACAAAGGAAAAAAAACTTATCACAGCTGTATGGAATAGCTTCTCTGAAGGAACACTTGTGGAGTGTAAGTGTAATCATCCTGGAAAAGAGCTAACTTTGGGAAATATGGTGGGGAAGTGTCTGAAAGATGAGTGTCATGACAGGACAGTAGGAAATCTTTTTTTCACTATCTATCTCATTATCTTTTCCAGTATGACAACTTAGGTTTCTCAAATGAAGCTACTGGAGATAAGAAAGAAACTTAAGACATTTCTTTGTGGAAATGTGCAATGGCCTGCAGACACAAGCAAACACTTCCTGCTGTAAGAGTGGTCAAACACTGGAACGGACAGCCCAGAGATGTTGTGTCATCTCCATATATTCTTTCAGATATTCAAAACCCAGCTACATCCACTTCTGAGCAACCTACTTTAACTGATTCTGTTTTAAATTGCGAGGTTGGACAACACAGTCTCCAGATGTCCTTTATCATCTCATCCCTTCTGTGAGTCTATGAAAATGGTTGGCACATAATACGTATGAAAATTTCATTCCATTTCAAGCACAATGTACTTTCTGTGATTTCCTTCTTCTTGGTTTCGTGGTTTACTAGAGCACTTTTCATCTTCTTGCTGTCAGTGGCAGACTGTGCACCATGTTTATATGTTTATAAGATGAGAAAGATTTTCCAGGGTATGAAATTTCATGACTCAAAGATCAGGATGCTGTCATGGGTTCAGACCTTGTAGCTGTGTCTGTAGAAAAGGTAGAAGAGGTATGTCATAAAGCTTGAACAGCCATACATGCCACTATTTTTCCCCTTCACAGTGTGGAGGAAACACAACTTCCACATTGTGGCTATTCTATCCAGCATCATCTTATCTTTAGAAGCTGTTATCTTAGTCAAGTCAATGAGCTCTTGGAGCAACTCTTGGAACAATTTCCTGAAGTTGCCTACATGTACTTATTTTAGCCACCTTCAAACTTTAGGACACTCATTTAGCAGCTTTATTAATAGAGATTTAGACATTTATAATGTTAGTGTGTCATAATCAAGGGGAGACAAATAAAAAATATGGCCACTGGGAATCTCATAAGGTTTAATAAAACCAAGGGCAAGGTGCTGCACCTGGCTTAGGGCAACACCCAGTACCAGTCCAGGCTGGGAGATCAAGAGCAGAACTGCCAGGAAGGACCTGGGACTGCTCGTGGATGACAGGACAGGCACAAGCTAATTGTATAGCCAGATCAGGTGGGTTTTAGTTAAACTGGGTTCAGTTTAGCCATCCAAATCTTCTATTAAATATTACTTGTTAGATATGTCATAATGATGACTTGGTTAAAAATGGTCCAGAGAGGAAAAGAAATTAATTATGTTCAGATACACTTTTGAAATCTCTTCAGGCATATATTTATGGGATTATTTTTCTCACTCTTAGAAGACTAGATGTTTTGTGTTATTTTTCCCAACTAAAATAAATGTTAACAATAGTATGACAGAAGATTCTCAGCTTGGTAGCCTCAGGAGAATTTGGAACTGTTCAGAAGCTGTCCAAACACCCTCAGAAACCTTCCTTTGTGTACCTGCTCAGACCCTGACATTTCCAGACTGATGGACACAACCCAAGAAGTGTAAAATGTTTGTACCCCTTGGCTTCAAGTTTCATTGACCGCTGATTCTCTGTATTTCAAAGGGCTGAGACATATTGTGAGTCAGCATTACATATTTAGGGCCAGATCTGCAGCCAAAATAAATTGGCAGAATTCTGTTGACTACTATTGAATATACCTGAAAATGTACAGGCAAGTGATAGGTAAAGAAGTAACGAAGAGAAATGAAAATGCCATAATTGCATTTGCAGTTGAATATCAAGCTGGTATTTACTGAGATAAATCAGCTTGTAAACAGCCTTCATTGCTAATTGCTCTTGTCTTTGCGGCTATTAGCAATGTAATATTTTATTTAGTTGTTTAATAAATTAAAATTTTAATAAATAAATTTTTTAAGGCTAAAACAACAAATAGCTTATGAGCTGCTTAAACCCATTCATTTTTGCTCTATTTAAATGAAAAAAAGTGAAGGTTTATTACTACATGATAATAATAGCAACAGCTAAAACACGGCAATCAGTACAAAGCAAGAGGCATAGAGGAAGCTACACAGCACAGCCTGTGCTGTCTGTGAACTCTCCATGTCATGTGGATCAATCAACTCTCACCACTCTGATAGAATACAGTCAGTTCTTCCATTCAGAGAAGGTAAAAAAGGATGTTTTGCCTCTTCCCTATTGTGCAATGCTTCTGTAGTGTTTTCATCAACATGTGGTTTTGCTGGTCAGAAAATATAATGTTGATGTTGAAATGCCCCCTGTAGCACTCATTAAACCAGGGCTGAATGAGTTTACTCCAGTCTGTAGGTGGCTGTTTGTAATTTGAAAAATTTTGGGGTAAAACCATACTATGGCCAAAAGCAGTCTGCAATCATTCTCCTTATGCTGATCCTGAACACATCCAAAGAGGTACAGGACAACACAAGAGATTTGGGATAAGACACACCTACACTGCATGCACAAAGGGATTTCCTAAATGTATCTTGCAGCAACCACAGCATCAGTCAAAAAGCTCACAGGAAGAACTCTTCATAGAAGGACTGAGAAATATAATTTTTAAAAGGCTATTAAATAACTTTATTTGGGGTTAGTTCCTCTAAAGTAAGTGAAGGAAAATGTAGGTCATTCTGGATTAAGAAGTCACTCTTTTGAAGTTCTAATCCCCTCTATAGCACCACTCTCAACATAAATTTAGTTTGGACTTTATGAACAGTATGGTCTGTTCTTAAATGATGAATGGATAATGAGAAATTTTCCTGATCACCAAGAAAATAATTTCAGTAAAATATATCATTATTATGAGAGATCATTTCAGCTTTCTATGACACAGCATTGTGTTGCAGTATGCTTTTGTAAGTCACTTTCTGTGCAAAGACTGAGCCTAGCAAATGATAATAAGACCATCAGATATTCACTGTGTATGTGTGTAATATAATGAATAGGTATTCATTAAATTCAACACTTCCCTCAGAAGCATGGCAGTGTTTCTGTTGAAAGTATATGAGAAAATATATATTTTTTTCTTTTTTCAATGGCAAATAGCTTTTGGACAGGACACCGAAATAAGCAGCAACAAACTCAGCTTATTTGGTTCTGCTGAGCACTTGCTCTAGGGAAGACATAACTGATAACAGAAGATGCAAGAGGAGGGTTGAGACGTTTACACTTCTCTGTTTGAGCATTGCTCTGAAACATGGGACAATGCCAAAGGAGAGATATTGACTTCCTGGCATGACAACAAATAGAATCTTGAGTGTGTCTTGTATGTCTTGCTTTTCATTGCTGGAAGTTTAGAAAGTCATGTATTGTTCCAGGGAAGGATGAGACTGTTTTGAAAATACAGGGATTTCTTTGAAGTAAAGGATAATAGGTTCCTATCCCATTGGGATGTACAACGCCCATCTAGGTGGTACCTTTGCAGATGCCTATGAAGATTATTTCTGTGTGAGTGTGAGTGTGAGAGGGGGAACATGTACGCCATTTAGAGCAGCTAAGTATTTAAGTGTTTCTCCATTGCTAATTTCAGTAAGAGTCAAGGCTTCTTTGAGATAGAGATTCCGGTTAATTTTAGAACTCAGTTGATTCAAGCACCTTCTAACTTCAAGTAAAATAATCACTACAGCATAGAGATCCTATCAATCATAGCAAGGTTTGCATGCTTATTTAGCTAGCTTGTAATTAAAGGCAGCTAAAAATATCATGCATGAATGGCAAGTTTCTACTTTTTTATTTAGCTCATCTCCTTCAGAGAGAAGACACAAGTCCCATCAATCACACAGTTGGTAACTGAAGTCATTATCACTAAAATTAAGGCAATTATATACAAATGAATATTAATGAATCTTCCAGTCAAAATCCAGGTCAGTTTCCAAGAATTTTAACAAAAAATATAAAGAACTCCTCTTTTGCATTTAATCTTTTGTCAAATAATCAGTACCAAAAAGGACACACCTTTTGTATTTAGCTAACATCATGGATTGAGGTTTTAATGAAATTAATAACAGTATTTTTCCAGCACGGTGCAAAGTGATGTGTTAATTAACATTGTTCTCACAAAAAGTGACACAATGTTACACTAACTTAACTTTGAAGTTGTCATTTCCAGTTGCCATTAGCTCTATTATAAGGAGAAAATGGATTGTCAGTGCACTGTGCTCAACCAGACAAGTAAAACAAGACTGCATTGTTTTAAGGTCTAAAAAAAAAATCATATGATCTGAACTCTCACAGATCGATCTCTGGGTCCCCCACAGGAAAGACCATCAGACAATTTGTCCCCTCTGCTCTAAGTCAAGTCACGTTTACTTACAGCAGAGCTAAAGGTAAGAGAAAAGGGAATAAGTCAGAGTAGCTTTCTTTGAACTGTGCTTCACCCCACGTCTTTGGAAATGATCTCAATAGCTTTAAGGTAGGTTGTGGCAACTGTTAACTGCACTTGGATACACAGCACAATAGTAGAGGCAACTGCATCTCTGAATTATTTAAGGAGGTAGAAAGTAAGGCATTTCAGGAAGCTATAACAAACTTAAAGTAAAATCCTCCTATTGTAGATATCAGCTTTTCATTCTGAAAGTGCATTAAAAATATAATTTAATTTTCATGTATTTATCTGTTTGCAGTAACTGTAAGTCATGGCGATGATAACAACAGTAAAGCCGTCCTACCCACATTAGAATTATTAAAACCAGAAAGAGTGAATCACCTGTAATTCAAATGCAACCACCTCTGAGGCAAATGTTCAAAAAAGAGAAGAAAGAAAAAAAAGAGCATTTTAAAATATCCTTTCTAAAAAACCCATTCTTTTGCCTAACTCCATGGGCAGATGGAGTCACTGCTATGTTGATGTACACTTGAATGAGCAAGATCAGCTTCAAACTCCTTATTACTGTAAGCACAGGGGAAAATTAGGCAGGCAGAATGTAATCAATCAGGCTGGTGTTTTGTTAAATACAGGACTGAATAAAATAATTATTTAGCTCATAAATCAACAATCCTTTGCTTTTCTGAAATCACCTTATACTCAGCCTTAGCAATAAACAGGAATATGCTGCAAGGAAAAGAATAATTCCATACCTACAGAGAACTCGTGTTTCACATTTAGTCTTTAAATTAAATAAAGTATCAAGAAATTCAGTCTACCTTCATTTTGAATTGTGCAAAATAGAAATGGATTTGAGAGTTAACATGTTGCTTCTTTTTTTTCCCCATGCTGGTTAAAGCAAAAGAATTATCTGTCTTGAGACTAACATTGCCATGTCTAAAATGGTTTCAATTCATTAAATAAAATCCATAGACTGGAAAAAAAGTATTGACTGTAAGTTTCTAAAGTCCCAAAAACAATTGCAAGTGACCCATGTGTGTTTACACCCTATGAAAATATTGGATGGGCGTACACCTTCTTTCATTTAACTTGCAAACAAAATAAATCACTGATTGATATTTTGTTTCATAATAATTGATTGTCTTATTCAAGAAAAGAAGTGCATTTCAGAAATAACAACTGTTCATAGTCACAAGTATTCCCAGCTCATATTTCTTTTCCCCCTAATGGAAACAAAATTTTGTCTTTAAAGAAGAGATGTACTTATAAATATTGCATATGACTCAGTCCTGCTGAGGAACACTTTCAAGCAAATAAGACAGAAACAGATAAGAAAGCTAGAGGAATAGGTAAACAGCAGTGGGAAGAAACAATAATTTCAGAGTAAGTCTGACGTACTGGTTTCACAAGTATTTGTTTCAGCATCAGTGTTTGCTTGTTCATCCCCTAAGCCTCACTGATTATCAGTCTCATCTCACTCTCTCAGACAAACCAGTGAAAACACTGGTGTCACACTGTGAACAACATCAGAGATGCTAATTCAGGTTAAAAACCCCACAGCTTTATGTTGTTGGGTTTTGGGGGCTTTTGGTCTTGAGAGAAATAACTGTAAATGTATGACTTGTTTAAACTTGCCCTGGGATTTCTGTTTTGCTTGATATCATTGCAAGTAGGATGCTAAATGTTAGTGTTCCAATTAAGTAGTTTAATGGTCACTTCAGATCAAAGTACATCAGAGATGGTCATGAAACTTTTGCAGCCCCATGACAATTTTCTCAGAGCCAAAATCTATTTCCAAATCTCATTCAGACTGAAAAGTTCCAGAAAGTTCCACCAAATCTACATTAACTCAACAGAATTATTATTATTTTAATTGATAGTACTGCTATCATGAGATATCTCATTTTTACTATATGCATGTTTAATTTTAGCTGTTAAAAATTCCCAGCCTTTTGTAGTCTTAAGTAAAACTCAAAAATTACATAAAAGAGCCCTCAAAATCTGAGCATGAAAAAGGTAGGCAGTTCCAAAGTGAGTGCTGTGGGTCTGTGGCTGCCCTGGCTTTTGAGAGGTACGGTCACATCTAGTGAAACAGCTTGTGGCTAGCACAACAAAACAAACCCTCACTTGTCAAGGAGCTTTGCATTTGCTGCAGGCAAAGGTCAGGGACATAGAGGATTTCTGGTTATGACATGTGGCCACTTGTAACTTTTTGATAATTTCCTTGTGTTTGGTCTCTGTGTCTCCTGGTGATCAGGTCGTATTTCCATAACAGCAGTATTGGTAATGACTATTGGGAGTGACATCCTGAACTACTGAATTCAGACTCTGCTAAGGTCAATGGCTACATGGTATTATCCTTTCAGAAGTGTTTTTGCTTGATCTTAAACTTTTTTTGTCTGCTATGTTTTCAGAAATGTTTTTTCTGATTCAGAGCCTGCATTTGTTCATATCTGATTTGGATCCATTTTACTTAAATATTTTCTTTCTCCTAGGCATTTCTTCCTTTCTCCATTTCCTGAAACAAAGGACATATTTTCTCAGACTCCACTGAATGGAGCAAGATAAGTTATTTTAGGCAAAATAAGTGCTTTTATTTTTCCTCAGAAAGGAGCCCCTCTGTTTCCTTTAAAGTCCTCTTGGACCAGTGGTGCACAGTTTCAGTCCTGTTTCAACTTTCCTTTGTAGCACTGGTGAGCATTTACAGGTATGGTCTCAGCAGTGCCCTGTGCAATCACATTACTGTTGGAAATACTTCCTCAGGTTTTGCCTAAGAGATGATTTGGTCTTTCCAGGGATACATTATGTTAATGGCCCATAATCACTCTATCTACCCAATAACCTTTCTTCTTCTCTCACAGCAGTAATAGGTGAGCTTCCAAAGCGTAGTACAAATTATTTTTCCCTTATGGACCCAAAAGACATTGGACTGGAATTGTACTCTCCTTCTGTTTTATTACTGCATTTGTCATGGTTTCTTGCTCCTTTTAAATGGCATTTTGAGTGCGTGCTGTCTCTCTTCTACATTGTCTCTTGACTTTCTGACTATAACTAATATTTACTCTTGCTAATACCTATAACTGTTACTAAACCACTTCTCCTTTTGTGCCAAATCCAGAAATACAAATAATTATATTAAGAAAATGTCAGATAATTTTTGTCACTATCACTAGAATATTTATTGATAATTTGGGTATTACAGTATAAGAAAGATAAAAGCTATTAGAGAACATCCTTCGGAGGGACAGGAGGATGCTGTGGGGCCTTGGTGGGGAGCTGTGTGGGGAGCAGCTCAGGTCACCTGGTCTGTTCAGCCTGGAGAGGAGAAGACTGAGGGGAGACTTCCTTGTAGTTACAGCTTCCCCATGAAAGGAAAGAGGAGGGGTAGGCACTGATCTCTTCTCTGTGGTGAGAGTGACAGGACCAGAGGGAATGGCCTGAAGTTGTGTAAGGGAAGGTTTAGTTTGAATATCAGGGAAAGGTTCTTCACTCAGAGGGTGTCTGGGCACTGGAACAGGCACCCCAGGGCAGTGGTCACAGCTCCAGCCTGACAGAGTTCCAGAAGTGGTTGGGCAATTCTCTCAGGCATATGGTGTGAATCTTGGTGATGGTGCTGTGCAGGGCCAGGAGTTGGACCTATTGGGTCCCTTCCAACTGTGAATAGTCTTTGATGATCTAATCATTCTCTTGAATTTTGGACCCCAGCCTAGAGGTGGAATAACAGTGGCAAGTTTTCTACAGCCTTAAGCAAGATGCCCACTATTCTTCTACTGAAAGTTTCTCTTGACGCTTGTTTTTTGCTTTCTCCCTTTCTTTTCAACCTCACATTTCCTTCCACTAACTGGCTTTTGTTCCTTCAGTGACGATGAAGAGATGTTATATCTGTACATAATAGTTCCATGAGAAGCTCTTGGGAGCCTATGATAGCCGTGATCCACAATATTATTTCCCAGCTATCAAAACAGAGGCAGCTAAGAGTTGCCTATGTGAATTCTTTCTTACTTTCATTTAGTTTCAGTGTTCTCTCTTTCAGTAGTAGGCACAGAGCTCCCTCTACACGTTTTGTTGATCAGATAAAACACTTGTGGATCCTGCTAGATGCAGCTAGATGAACAGTACTGGACAAACATAAATCATTATCATTAAGTGCTACAGCTCTCAACTACAGCTAAAAAAACCAAGAAATTAAACCAAGCTGTTAGAGACCATCTTAGTATTGATAAAAGAAAATAGCTGACATTTGCTGCTGGCAGTTTTACTAGGAGATATGTGTCTGCTAGTCTGAGAAAGATTTCATCAGCTATGTGAAGTCAGAGATCTCAGAGGAAGCAGAAAGAAGAAAGGCCTAAAAGGACTGAGGTATATTTCCTTTGTGCTTAGGAAGGGAGAGAGCTTCTGAAACACTAAAACAAGTAATGGAACTTACTGGCAGACACTGGTAAAGGATTTGATGGGAAATTTGATCTTCTCTGTTATGAGTCACGACCTTGAATGTTACAGCTTCTGCATGAGTAGCAGCACAGTTGTAAATAGAAGTGCTTCAGATGCAATGCCAGCATAGAATTCAGCACAGAAAGAAGTAGATTTAATTTGTCCATACTGTATGTCTTTTGAAAACACAGGACCTGAACCACAGGTAAACTTGGCTCTCATTATTTAAAATATGCATCAGCTACAGAGTGATATACATATAAAAAATTGTTAACATGTGTCATTTGCAGGGGAGAAAACATATAATTAGATAAAGATTTGGGTACAGAAATAAATATTAAATATTGCCACTATACTCGCGTGGCAAAGCTGCCAGCTCATGATCTCTACTTTCCTGACATTACATTCTTACCCATAATCGTAATTGTTCTGCTTAGTCTAGGTTTCTCATTTAAAGATAAATAAATAAAATGGATTAGGTTGCTGCCTGAGGGATCATTATTGAAATCAGCTACTTGTCCCAGTTTTGTGTCATCAACAAACATGCTGAAGGTACACTCTGCCCTGTCATGACCATTGGTGAAATGTGGCATTGTTCAGGATTGGCTGCTCCAAGGGACCTTCCCAGAGATTGAGGGGAGGCTAACCAGCCTGTATTTCCCTGGCTTCTCCTTTTAGCACTCCTTGAAAATAGGAGTGACTTTTACTTTTCTCCAGTCTTTGGGCACTTTCCCCTGTCACTACGGCTGACTGAACCTTATGTGTTGTGGTGACCCAGCACGCCTTCTCTATGAAAATTAATAAAATCAATTGGGTTGATTTTCCCCCTCAGGACAGGGAGCCTGAGGGGGAGGGGAAAGGCAAGGCTGGGGAATTCCCCACGTTCCTGCCCTTTAAGTTGTCAGTTAAGGTTTTGGTTACACCCCTTTCCCCACCTATTAATTTCCTTATGTATAAGGTTGTTTTAATATGTATTAGTTTCTGGAAAGTTCGGTTTTCTCTGTGTCCCCATTGGTTTGTTTGAATGTACTCCTCCCCCCGTGTCACTCCATTGGGTATTTGTGTTTATGTAATCTGTCCCTATTGGTCCATCCCTATTGGATCCGCCGCTTTTTGTTTCCCTTAAAAGCCCCTGCCACTGGCTCTTGTGGCTCTCTTTTGTGTCGTTCTCCTTGCTTGCTCTTGAGTTTTCAGGTCCTTCAGGGCAGGGAATAAAGACATGAGCTGTAGGTACAGCAGAGCCCCTCTCTCCTCCTTTACCTCCACCGAGTTGCTAATTTTACAACATCTGCTGCCAGTCCCAACGGGGTCTAGAGCAGACTGAACGCCTGCGAATTAAAGAAGAACAAGTGGTCCCGCTGCCTGGGCACTCGTGTCTGGTTTCCTGCTGGCCACCAGGCAGTCAAGCGGACAGCGACAATTATGGGTGGCCCTGCAATGACTTCTGCCAGGTCCCTCTGTGCCAGTGGGTGCATCTCATTGGGGCCCATGGGCCTGTGCATGCTCAATTTGCTGAAGTTTTCCCTGGTTCTCCTACTAATGAGGCATCTTCCTTGCTGCAGCCACTCCTGCAGTTCCTGAAGGCTCATTGTGCTATGAAGGACTGAGGTAAAGATGGTGTTCAGTTCCTCAGCATTTCCCATGTTCAGCGCCTCCACATTCCCCACATCCTCTGTCATCAGCTCTCCTGCCTCAATGAGTACTGGGCCCCTATTTTCCCCAGTCATTTTCCCTAAACTTCCTTTTGTCCCCTATACATTTACAGAAGTCCTACTAGTTGTCTTCAGCATCCCTGGTCAAATTAAATTCTGCTGGGACTTCAGCTGCCCTACCTTCATCTGTGAATATCCAGACAATGTTTCTGTATTCCTCCCAGGTTACCCATTCTTGCTTCCNATGTGTCATTTGCAGGGGAGAAAACATATAATTAGATAAAGATTTGGGTACAGAAATAAATATTAAATATTGCCACTATACTCGCGTGGCAAAGCTGCCAGCTCATGATCTCTACTTTCCTGACATTACATTCTTACCCATAATCGTAATTGTTCTGCTTAGTCTAGGTTTCTCATTTAAAGATAAATAAATAAAATGGATTAGGTTGCTGCCTGAGGGATCATTATTGAAATCAGCTACTTGTCCCAGTTTTGTGTCATCAACAAACATGCTGAAGGTACACTCTGCCCTGTCATGACCATTGGTGAAATGTGGCATTGTTCAGGATTGGCTGCTCCAAGGGACCTTCCCAGAGATTGAGGGGAGGCTAACCAGCCTGTATTTCCCTGGCTTCTCCTTTTAGCACTCCTTGAAAATAGGAGTGACTTTTACTTTTCTCCAGTCTTTGGGCACTTTCCCCTGTCACTACGGCTGACTGAACATTATGTGTTGTGGTGACCCAGCACGCCTTCTCTATGAAAATTAATAAAATCAATTGGGTTGATTTTCCCCCTCAGGACAGGGAGCCTGAGGGGGAGGGGAAAGGCAAGGCTGGGGAATTCCCCACGTTCCTGCCCTTTAAGTTGTCAGTTAAGGTTTTGGTTACACCCCTTTCCCCACCTATTAATTTCCTTATGTATAAGGTTGTTTTAATATGTATTAGTTTCTGGAAAGTTCGGTTTTCTCTGTGTCCCCATTGGTTTGTTTGAATGTACTCCTCCCCCCGTGTCACTCCATTGGGTATTTGTGTTTATGTAATCTGTCCCTATTGGTCCATCCCTATTGGATCCGCCACTTTTTGTTTCCCTTAAAAGCCCCTGCAACTGGCTCTTGTGGCTCTCTTTTGTGTCGTTCTACTTGCTTGCTCCTGAGTTTTCAGGTCCTTCAGGGCAGGGAATAAAGACATGAGCTGTAGGTACAGCAGAGCCCCTCTCTCCTCCTTTACCTCCACCGAGTTGCTAATTTTACAACATCTGCTGCCAGTCCCAACGGGGTCTAGAGCA